>VXAA01000384.1:771365-910721 GCA_013399115.1 Anseranas semipalmata
AAAAAAAAAAACAACAGAGAACTAAAACTTGTGAGTCAGAGTAACTAAAGATTTTGCAGATGCGTGCTTGTGCAGATGATGTTTAGAATATATGAGTTTGTCAGAGCATGTTTATTATTATGCAAAATAATTCATGAAAGCCATAGCTTCAGGCATGGAACAACTCCATGCAAAGACCAAGTTTTACATCTAAACTATTGATTTAGGCAGACATAAGTCATTTCTGGAGCAATGTGATGCTGGAGACTCATCAAACATTTTGGAGATTTGATTACAGTTCAGGTTGAAAAGTTTGGTTGCTACAAAAGCACATACACAGCTTTCAGGGGTGTTTAGAAGAGAAGGTCTGAGTATGATTTCAGGTAGTTTGAGTATGATTTCAGAACTCTTTAGGTCTTTTCTGCCTTCAAAGACCAAAATACTGTTTCTTAAGAGAAGTAAATTTCTAACTGTATACATTTTGATTCTTTAGGAAGTAATAGAAGCTATTGCTGAGTGTGCATTTAAGACATCGCCCTTTCCAATCCTCCTTTCCTTTGAAAATCATGTGGATTCGTAAGTAATTACTATGTTTCCCTGTATGGTGTTATATTTTTATAACTAAGCACAGGATTATGTATGAATTTGTGGCAGTTTTAATATCTGACATGATCAACAGCTCAAAATAAAAACTTGCATCAGCTTAAGTACCTAAAAAGATCAGAATGAATTGGGCATGTTCTTAAAAACTTTGCTGAATTAGAACCTTTTGTATGAAAGAGAAAGCTTAATGATTGTCAGACAAATTCTGTTAACTTTATAGTCTCAATATGTCCTGCTGGAATGAAGGGGTACTTCATCAAAGAAAAAGAAGTAATATTTCACATACTTATGACCCTGTTCAAAGCTATTAAAAAAAAAAAAAAAAAAAAAGAGTATATATCCTGTGCACAGAATTTGGTCTGTTTCTTGTGTGTTAGAGGTAGAGGCCAGAAGCATAGACTAGCTAGGATTGCAAAATAGGTGGCATGGAAGGCCAGGAACTGTTCAGTTTCTGTCAAAACAAACAAACAAACAAACAAAAGCATTTGCCTAAGCTGTTTTTTGTTTGTTTTTTAATTGCAAAGAATGCACGTTTTCCTGTATAATAAAAGAAAAAGTGAAAACACTTTTAAATTTGTCCCAGTTATCTACTTTATTGTTACTATTTTAGCTCTGATATTTCTTTTTTTATGTTTGACATAATCTTTTGTTTAGTTTTGAATTTAGAGACCGCATGATTCAAAATGGGGTGACATTGACACACAGCATGTGCCATAATTTCAGTTGCCTTTTCCCCTTTTGTTTTCTGCTGTGAAAACATCTGTAACACTTCTGGGGCCAATTTGGTTTGAGAAACATTTTCTTCATTTAAAACAAAAAGTAATCTTTGGGAATGCTATGAACGATTTAATACAAATCAGAAAAGATGTCAGCACTTTTTCTTCTCCAAAAGGTTTTTGGGTGAGGGCTGGCTGCTTTTCCACCGTTTTAGGAAGAACATTCTCATCACAAGGGAAGGAACTGGTAGAAGAAGCTATGTGAGAAAGTTTTTAAGAACAGATGTGACAATACTGATTAAAAATGATGTAGGTAGAAAACTTCAAAATCTGAGAGCTGACCTACACTACCTCTATACCTTACAGAATAAGTTTACCTTTTGTGGGCAAATATGTGTTTGCTCTGTGCATGTTTAAAGGCCACGTGGTTATGGGTAAAACAGCTACCTAACTGTTAAATCCTGCTTAGTCAGTTCTGTCTTCCTCTTAAAGACCACACAGATGCTGTATTTAAATTCTTTCTCTAAACAGTCCCCTCACGCCTTTCTTTTTCATGTAAGTTATATCACTTTTGACTCACTTATACTCACCTACTGCTGTAGGTTTTAACTCACAGTGCTTTTCACAGCGCTTCCAAATGCACCCTCTGGTCTTTAAAAAAGGTCTCAACCATCTTTCTTCAATGTATTTTATTTTGTATTCATTCTTCTCTATATTTAAAATATACATTCACTACATTACTATAAGGCTGAGAAGAAGCAACATCTGATTTATCTTAAACAGAACACTTACATTTTTCTTCCTCTACAGTCATTAAGACTTAAATCTTCAAATATTCCAAGGTGGTCTGTTCTATTTCAAGAAAGGAAAGTAGTAAATAGTTGTGTAAGTGAAACTCCTGTAAGTTATAAGTTATGTATGTAAGGGGCTTTAAAACTGTAAGACGAAACCTTGTCAAAGTTAAAGGTGTTGTGATACTACAGGAATATGTCAAAGAGGGACCAGATTTACTGCTGCATCACTCTCATCTTTACAGTTTTCCACCACAGAAACCATTGTACCTTTCTCTTCAGAAAATTCCAGTCACACAGTAATGACCTATCCCTTATTGTATTATTTGATGGGTTTTTTCATGCATTCCTACGACGAAAGTTTTTAGCAAAGCAAGCCTATGAAAACAATATAAAATATTTTCTCTTTGTGAGGCATTATTGCTATTTATGATTCTTTGCTGCAGTAAATCGTCAGGCTTAGTGTGTATGAGTTCTAATTTTGCTTTGGCTGAAAATAATTTCTAGTTATTTTACTGACTGCTACAATTATCCCTTCACTTCTTCACTAGTTGCTAGAGAAATCTGCAATTAGTCATGCCACTCAAAGAAACCCTCACCTAATTCCATGGAATGCTCTGTTTGTCTTTTCATTTACTTAGAATGTTGTTTTTCTCCTAGATCTTTAAACTAGGTTTGTGAGTATTGACAAACAATGCTAAGTGTTTTCACAGAACTGCTGTCAAACAAATCCTATTGACATCAATTCCTGCTTTGGGGTGACCAAATTTTTCTTCTGATTTTCAAGTTGCAAGAGTCAGTATTCATGGGTGAAATGCTGTTCCAGTACAAATCAGTTGAAAGGTTGACATTGGTTTAAACAGAAGTACGGTTTTACTCTTTGTTTTGTATGCATGACTTTTAGACATTGCAGTTATCATAGGTAAATAAGTTATACATCACCAACATAGATATGATAGTGTCAATCACCACTGGACTTAAAATACAGTTTTTCTTCCTTTTGGTTTCTGTTCATGGGAGTACTTTTAACTCTTTTTGTCCACCTAGGGAATAAATCACTTGTTTGTTGGCACGTAGTGTTAATCATCTCATTTTGTTTTCTATTGGTGTTTTTCCTGGAAGAAATCCTCTCAAATGTCTTTGTACCATGTGAAGAACTTTCGTTGCCTTTACTGTAGCTCCACTGTGTTGTAAATTCATTCTTGCCTATTTTTATGCAATAAAAAATTTAGAAAAAGAGGTGAGCATATAAATTTTAGAATATTAAAAATATTATATATACCATCATTTTTGTTGAAGTTCAAATATTCACATTGAAAAAAAAGACAATACTAAGAGAAGATGTGCTTCTATCAAAAATAAAAAAAAAAAACAAAAAACAAAACAAAACAAAAAAAAACCAGAAAACTGTCCTGAAAATTCTTAAAAGACCTCAAGAAGACCTTGATGTTTAAAATTGGGCTTACAAGAAGATAAGCTATCTGCAAATCTGAAAGCAGACACTCTATAATTAGAAATGCACTGATGACATAGCAAAAAGGTTAAGTGATCCTTGAGCAGTATCCATATAAGATTGCTTCCAAGATTAAATTTAATTACAGTTATTCATACTGCTGATTTCTTGCTGGAATTGTTACTTCAAATATTAAAAGGATTTTTATCACTTTTTCTTCCTACGCTTTAAATTATTTTAGACTCTTCTGGGAAGGATCTGTGTCTTTATTTGTCTTATGCAGAGTAAGGATCTCTGCAGAAGTGATAATAATACAATGTTGGGAGCAATAGTTGTGCAGTAATGCTAGAGAGCCTCTGTGACTGACCTTCAGAATAGACATAATACAAACACAGTAAAACAAAGTACAAGCAATGCAATAATGTTAATGAAAACATTTCTTCAGATTCTCTGTATTTCCATATCTCCAGGTATCATGTTCCCACTTTATCTTCCCTTGCCCTGGCACATTCTGGGGGCGTACATAATTACTCCATGTGGTACCTGTCCATAACCACACAGTGAAAAACATAAAGCAGATAAAGTCAGCTGTTTTGAGACAAACAATTTTCATAACACTGCGTGAATGCTGAGAGAATAACAATAGATGTGGACATTTTTGTTTAGGAAATAGCTGCTTTTTTGTTTCTTAACAACGCAAATGAGGAAATACGTTGCTGTAGAAAAGTTGGTATTGAGTTGGTTGCTCTGGTTCATAATTTCGAAAAGAAAGGAAAATAAAAGGAAACTAATACTCCAACTTTTAAAGTACTGTAAAAGTAATACATAATCTATATATACTATTACTAACGATCTCTCTCTTGAAACAATATATATTTGTGGGGAACACACAAAAAATACCACTCATATAAATGCTGGTACTCCTAAATATTTTTTATCTCCTAAATCTCTCAGCTCCTTTCTTAGGAGCTTTTAAAACTAACTGTGCATATTGTCCAGTTCACAGTGAAAAGTAATTCTGTAACGTCAAGATTCCTGTTCTTTGGCTCTGTCTAGTATTGCAAGATTTTTTGATAGTATTAAAAACTGTTAGGTTTTCCACGTAATTTTCCTTTTCCCCCTTTTTGTGATGATATAGGAATTTATGTGCTAAACCAAAATATGCTGCTTTAAATTTTTCTTTTATGCAAAAATAAAAGTCCTCACTGTGCACTCTTTGAGGTAAACATGTAATTAAACATGGAAGATCAGAAGAATTTGTTCTAGCTGTGGTGACAGTATGAAATTTATTAGATTTAAGGTTTTGCATTATTTTTTTATTAGCAAGAGGTTTTTTTTGGAGTTGATATGCCCATTTAAAAATGCTTATGTCACATCTCACATCTAATTACTATGACTTCAATAATTGTGCTCTTGTGATTCAAGGAAGTGTCCCGTGAACTTTCTGGGTCCTCAGTGCATGGGTCTATTCAAAAAACACTGTTGGAGAAGATTGAAATAAACTTCCCTTTAATGACCTCTTGTAGGCAAGACCTGTAGCAAATACCCAGTCTGCTTTCTTACTAGAGCAGAGTGAGGTGCCTTTATTTTCCTCGGTAGCTTGCAGTTAGTAATAGCTAACACACAGTCATTGCCTGATCTATTCTTTCCATCACCTTCTCCCTTGTGGGTTCTTAGTTTCACTGCCTTGCCTGTGTTCATCTTAATTTTCCATCCTCAGCTAAAAGTGGCTCTTAGCTTTTTTGCAGAATTGGCTGCGTGTAAAAGAAAGCATCGATGAAATCCTGTAGTGATTTAAACTGCATGCAGCACTTCTGTAGCTTGGTGGAATAATTTAAAATCTACTCTCAATATGTTTTGTAACTGACTGAGCTAATGACCAGTTCACCCTGTATGTGCTTCAAGGGACATCCAGAATGCTGATCTTGGGGAAATTACATTTTCTGATTCAAATGCCACCCAGCCTTTATCTCAGCTCTGGTTTGGCCCTGCTGAACCCAGGAAGAGCTACAGTGCCAAGTGCTCAGTTGGTGGCTAATGACGAAACAGGCATAGAAGTTTCTGTACTCCTAGTTTGCAAGAGAAAAATGAGCACTCCTTTTTTCATATATACCCAGCTCTACTTTGTCATGAAAAATAGCTCCATGGTAACATAACTGCTTATACCATTCATGTATCTTCCATGATATGCAGATCATAATTAATAGTTGAGGAGGTTATATTAAGCAAGATAAACCTGTCCTTTAATCAAAACTTCTCAACAGAGTATCAAAAATGGAAAATTTCAAAGAAACCTAAGCTCAGGTGTTACAGATTTTATTAAATGGACACGTATGACAAAAATACACAGTTGTCTAAAATTAGAAAGAGTGACTGTAGCACTGAGCTACATTTTAAGATTATTTGAGTAATATTTCTAAGCAATGTAACCTATTTTCAGTCCTAAAACTCCCATCACTATGATATGCAGCAATTATTTCATTCTTGGGTTGCATTTTGGGAAAATTGATTATAAGTAGAATTTGTTGAGGTTCAGTTTATTTCTAGAGGATGTCCTGAAAACCACTGAAGTAATTTACTATGGTAAAATTTGACTCTGTATCTGATTTAAAAACAAAATAAATAAATAAGGAATCTGACCAGTGACCCAAACAACAAGCTAAAATAATCGTCAAGCAGCACCACCTGGTATATTGGTCCGAGATATATATGTATTACATGCATGCAGTATTTAATTAAAAATGCAGTTACACCAGCACTTATTACAGCAATTCTCCAAATTGGCATAATACATCTTAGCAGTAGTACCAATTACATCTACACTGTGACTTCTGCCAATGAGATACGGCAGGAGGAATGCTTCTGGTTGAGCTGGCGAGAGCAGTGCAAGCTGCTGGTGCCAACCTCACCCGTGAGGTCTGCGGCTGGGCCAGCGCCTTATGGTGGAGAGCAGTGCAGAGATGCAACTGCAGCTGCCAGCAGGGCTCTAGCTGAGCAGGCTGTCATGCTGCACAGGCACAGCACCCAGAATACTCATCTTACGTGGGCTAATACAAATAGGGCTGCTAAAATGAAATCTGCAGTAAAGCTAGCTGCCTGTCTACCAGTGCCTTTAACTGATGCATTTTTGCTGCTTTGAAACCCAAGTAACATCTTCTGCCCATTCTTCCGCATGGTTGTGCCCTGTAGACGCACTGGGTGAGGTGATGGTACCCATGGTTTGGGACGTGTGACAGAGGCACCTGCAGAGGAGGCTGCTCTCTGTGTAACTGTTTGGATTTTGATGCCTTAGGTTAGGTATGACAAAAAAAAGAGAAAGAAATCCAAATGAGAAGAGGGGCTGCGAGAAGAATGCCTGGCATGTGTATAAAGTAACATGAGGAAAATATTTAAACTTTGAATAAAAATGTTGCCTGAAAGGGGCAAATTCATGTAAGAGTTATTTCCCTAAAGGTAACAACTGACATCCTCATTTTTTGTTTTCTATTAAGTGCATGGGAAAATATAACTCAATGTTAAAAGTTCGGTTTCACTATTATTCAAGTGACTAGTGACTTCATGTGTCATCCTTTTGATAAGCTCTATCAGAGGAATCAGAATAATTGCATGATATATCTATGCCTCTGTGAACAATTCACAGTGATTGGATCAGGAAATTATATCTGGTTTAGGGATATTAGATATTCCATTACTGCTGCTTTCAGTCTGTAGCATTAGTAGGACTCATTTATTTATTTCTTTTCTCCTCTTTAGCCCTAAACAACAGGCAAAAATGGCAGAGTACTGCAGATTAATATTTGGAGATGCACTGCTTATGGATCCATTGGAAAAATATCCGGTAATATGGTTTGGTATTTATCAGATCACAAATATCAGTGTGAGTTTTTATTTAAGCATTTCAGTCCTGTGTCATTCTTCATATACGGCCTTCCAAAACAGAATCTAAAAGAGGGGGTTAAACAACATGTGCTGGGGTGACTTCAGCATATAATTTCTGATGCAGAGACTATTCTGATACGGTAAATTGTAATCCTTTAAATGCAATTGATTCTTACAGCTGCTATTTTATAATGTATGCTTTCATATTTGAACTAATACTTATTGCAGTTATTACTGTAGACATTTCATAAGGTATTTTTCTTAAGTGCCCTCAGCAGCGCTGTTTCATTTAACATTGAGGTTACCTCTTGTGCAAAATACGCTTCATTTTAACAGGGTTCACAGAGGTTACAAAATTATCTTGCACCATGTGGGCCCTAAGAAATTGCCATAAGCTTGTTTATTTTGTTTTTGTAACAAATTTCTTTTCTTTTTCGGCAAGCTTGAACCCGGGGTTCCTCTTCCAAGCCCTATGGATTTAATGTACAAAATTCTGGTGAAGAATAAAAAGAAGTCACATAAGTCTGCAGATGGAAGTGCAAAAAAGAAGCTCTCAGAGCAGGCTTCCAACACATGCAGTGATACGTCTAGTATGTTTGAACCTTCCTCCCCAGGAGCAGGTATGAACTGAATCTACAAATATACTTCTCACTAAAACACAAATGCTTAATTACAGCTGTGTTTTTCAAGACATTTACTTTGCTCTAGCAAGGTAAAGGTACACCAGTGTGGGTTTTACTCAGCAGGAAAAAACACTAAGTGTCATTGCTCCAGGAGTCTGAGAAAGCTTGAGATTGAGGAATCACTTACAGAGTGACCTAAAGATCAGTGATGTGTACTAACATTTATCTGCACTGTTTAGGAAATAGAGCAAGCTGCCAACCCCTCCACCCTTGTCTGCCTTTGTTGTGTGCCCAAGCCCAAGATCAAATATAAATGTTTTCTTTTTTTGTTGTTTCTGAGATGTGCATCATTTGGTATCCTTTCAGAGCCTTGCTACGTCTTAGCCCATTGCACAGAACTGCAGTGGTTCTGCATCGTCTAAGATTTAGGGTAACTTGGGTGGAATATCTGTTCGCTAGGGAGGCAAGGCTTTGCAGTAGTTGGGAACATTTTACAGAACTCTATGCAAAGTGCTCTAAAATGTTCTTCTGTTCCAGAGATGGAAACAGGCAAAAAAAAAAAAAAAAACATTGCAAACAAATATTTGTTACCATCAGCAATTGCTAGGAATGTAGCCAATAGAAAGAAGTGTATTTCATTTAACTTGTTCATTATCAGCACAATTTTTAATATCAGAAATGAATTTGAAAAGTTACTTTAATGCATATGTACTAGTAATGCCTATAGGATCTGCAGGGGACCACTGTGAGTAAAATACAGTAAGATAAAGCCTTTACCCTGAAGACCTTAAAGCCTAACTAGATCAGAGAAAGAAAAGTGCGGAGAAAAAGATAATTAAGTATTTGCTCTAAACCATGGGAGCAGATCAGCAGCAGGACAAACAACAAAATGCATATATCCTGATTCCCAACCTAGTGTCTGTTCCCTGGACCAAAATTTCTCCTTTCTCTTAAGACTGAAATTTTGAATTGCTAAAAACATAGATATTTATGTCCTAATAGTGGAATACTTACAGCATAGATTGAAAACTCTGCTGGAATATAAGTTCATTGCCATTTGCCATTTTTTTTTCCGGTTGTTTGTAATTTTTTCTAAAGTCTGATTAATTGAGCTGAAAATTTTCATGCTGGCAGTTTGCCTCAAGCTGAATTAAAAAAAAAATCCTTCTGTATTTGTGGATAACATTGTTTATGCTACTAGAAGCAAAGAAAGAAAGAGTTTTCAGCCATTGTGTTAATAAATTTTAAAAAGGTCATGCTTTGGAGTAGAGCTTGGATTTCAAAAGAAGATTCATCCTGGTGTCAGAAATGATTTAATACTGCTTTCATGATTTGCTGTAGACAAATCACAAGCAACAGAAAAATGAGTGAGAATGTGCCAACCTCATCCTTTCCAAAACTTGAAATCGACCCGAGGTTCCTAATCCTACTTTTTTATTACCAGCACATAGTTAGAAACAAGCAGCAAACTACATGTCTTTTGCTCTATGATTTTTTCTGTGTCTGATCTGCATAGAGGGCACTAGCTTTGTACTTCAGGAGCCTCTTCAGGAGCTTTTCTAGGAAAAGACTTGGGCTGTGAATCTAGGTGTTTATGATGAGGCAAGGCAGGGGGATAAGAGCCATAACAGGGTGTGTAATTTTAAACATTAACTGTGAATATTATATCTGTATTGCCTATGTAACAATTTCTGTTAACTGTAGATTTTGAAGATGAACACTTATGATTTAGAAAATGCTAGAACTGAGATGGCAAAATTAATGTGGTCACTTGGCTCATCTGTGACTGCCAAAATACATTACTTGTAATCCTTGCCATTGTTTCTCCTTTAGGACCTGTACCTCTTTTGGAGAATGACAATTAGTCAATATTTTTTCACTCTTTGTCATTCAATACTTGATCCCAGATCTAGCATCTTCACTTTGCAGTGAATATCTGTAGGGCTATCCATGCTGCATATGAGCATTTGACAAACAGTGAATTTATCTGAACAATACCTGTGGGGAGTAAAATAGTATTAATCCAATTTAATCTAAGAACAGCAGAGTCTGAGAGGGCTTAAGAACAGTTCAGGGGCGACTGACAAGGAACATCCAGGATTTGTTTTTTTAAGACTACACTGAATTTTTAAGTATTCAGAGCACAGCTCCAGAGACTTCAGCTACAGCTACAGCTATGAGCACTGAGCATTTCTGTAAGTCAGATGCCAGATTTCTGTCTGTGAACATTTTTTAAAAATTATTCAGCATTTTATGACTGCTGTGGCAAGACCCAGTGTAGAGTCTGTTTCCACAGGGCAGTGCTCAGCAGTCATCATGACACCCTTCTTTTCACTGCCTCATTCTTTATATGCATCTCAGTATTGGCAACATGTAATGCTGGAGCACTGCAGACATTATGCTCCTCTATACCCAGTACCAATTTCTTTCTGCAGCATAGGGAGAATAATGCAATTAAAGACTAACTAAAAGAAGCCTAATTCTTAAAATTTCTTCACATGAAGTGTGTCAATTCTCCAACCTTAATATAATCTTTACATTTAGCAAGGTGGGCATATTATTCAAATAACTCTATTGTATTGTATAGCACCTGTCAGAATTACTGCTCATCTGCAGGAGAAAGTTGTGCTGATCTAGCCTTCTTGAGATTTTAAATGAGTTTTTTCACAGCAGTGCAAAAAATACAGAAATTCGTACGTCGGTTGATAGCAAGTTTCTCTGTGTCTTACACTGCTTGAGGTCAGATTTAAATTAAACCCAAATAAACCACTCTTGTGATATGTTTATAAAACATACCATATGAAAGCTAGATGATGGTGAGATGGTAGCAATAATTAAAAAAAACAATTCTGAAGTAAAAGCTTTTCAGAATGGCTTGCAAGTTGTTCATGAAACTGATGTAAAAACTAACTTCAATAGGGTATGATATCTGTAAGTGGAAAAAGCTTATATCCCAAAAGCTTTCCCTATACATACAGCAATGCTGGCAAAGCAGAAAATGAATTTCTGAGATAACACTTGTGAGATTCTGATTTTGGTAAACAAGAATCTTAGACCTGTCAGTTTCAGCAAAATTAACAGAAGCAAATAAGCGAGATTTTCAAAGAAGCCATAAAAAGTTAGATTACACTGCAGTTCTGCTGGATGCAGCTGTATTTTGTGCTAAAAGTAGGCCTGTACTGAAAGTAGCCAAAGCTCGCTAACTGAACAGTATTTAAATTTTGGAACAAATTGTTAATCCCTCAGCTCTTGTCTCGTACTTAGAAAGCAAGCTTTTGGAGCAGGAGATCTCTGTTTTTCCTGTATAACACTTAGCACAGAGACATCCTGTCCTGACCTGGGTTTGTAGTCCCATCTAAATGCAAATAATAATAGTAATGCCATTACAGGTAATTGTCCCTTTTACATGCACTCACGCATGCATACTGGGTTGGACCTGCAGCATTGCTGCTTATACCAACCCATGTGCCTTTGTGATACACCATGTCTGTACCCTCCCAGGAGGGCCAGGAGTGGTGGCATTGAGCTGGTCCCACCAGCACTGTGGGAGGGTGAGCACGGAGGTGTCCATAGTGCAGACATCTCCTCAGTCTGGCCAAGGCTTGCTCTGATTTTGTGTCCCAGCAGTGTAACAGCAAAAGAAGTTTGGGTCTGAGCACAGGACCATGCTACTGAGTGAAGGGCAATGCAGATGTAGTCATAGTTTTGAAAACTTTCAGGAATTTTTATTCTGTGTTTGTAGTCCTGCGTATTATGTGTTCTGGATTTGCAGTCTGATGCAGAACTCGAAAATGAGATCCGATCTCCTTGGGAGTTTTCCTGTTAAATATTTTAAGATAAATGAATAATGGGTTGCATACTTCCCTCCCTGGACACTTCTAGCAAGAACGAGCTATCATCCACCTGGTATCTCAGCAGTGCAAGTTGGCTGAAGTCTACCCATGTCCCCATTTTTGTAGACTATGAGAAGTGTTATTTTGCCAGTCCGGATAAATCAAGAGCTTCCCATCCTAAGATTGTCACTGCAAATCCTGTGAGAGCATGGCTGGCTCTTTGCACTACATTGAGGTTCCCTGAGCCATCCCTCGAGTCTGTTGAGCAATCATGTTATTTTCTTCAATGAAATGTTCAGGAAGAAATGTGTTCATGAATAAAAGCATGACATTTCAACATCTGCATCTGGAAGGAAATGCAGCCTGAGTAGTCATAATTTGGTTGTGAAAGGCACACTCATTACTTAAATCATATGTGCTGTACATGTTCAGAAAGGGCCCACTGGGCATGATTCAAGGCCTCTTGGAATGAAGAGGAGTTTCTGGGTTCAGTGGGCTTTGGATTAGACCCTAAGTGGACAGAAAGAACTGAAACTGAATTACCATTTTCTGAATTACCACTGCACAGTGATTAGATCTTTGTGCTGCCAAAATAAAATTGCCACTGCCGAAGAAAGCTGAAAGCTTTGTGGAATAAAACCTTTAAGGACAGTTGATCTCAAAGGTGTGGATAGGTGACTGCAGTGTAAGTTAAACCTGCTTTTCCAGAGTCTTGTAAAGATGCATGGTGTATACTTTATGACAGTCAAACACAAAGGAGGAGTTACTAAAAAGAAAGATGATTTCTGGTGCAACCAAATCAAAACACTGGGGGGGAGGGATATTCATTAATTAACAATAAAGAATCTGTGTCTTGCCCAGAGGAATTTGTTAAGTACACTGCAATTGGGAGCAAGGCTTAAAATGTGTTTTATTTGGTCCTATTTACTCTATCAGTATGTTTTCAGGGGAAGGATGAGCTTTATGCATCTTTGTCACATTATTTGATTTGCACTGCCCTCAGCCGGCCCATTTGAGCTATGAGTCCAAGCCGTAAGACACACCAAAGCAGTCTCAGTGAAGAGAATTGTGTGCTGGTTCCTTCCAGCTATGCTACCTGAGTGCATGCCTTGCGATATCTTCAGACCAGGTGCATATCTCTGAGCATCCCTTGTTGCCACAGCACGTGAATCTTACCAATTTTCATGCATGGTTTCTTCACCCTGTGAATGCTGTTATGTGTGTGCTTCCTGAGGGGAGTGAAAGCATTCACTGAAGGTCATGCTGGGATCCTGTGACACAGAAATCCCAAACCTCAGGGCTGTGACCGAAGCATGGGAACATCTCTTCGGAGTAGTTCATAATGCTTTACCTACCTGTATAGGTAGGTGCACACTATGCATACCACGATGCTCTTTTCTTAGTGCTGATACCTGCCTCATGATTTCCAATACTAAGTGTCCAGCAGCTGCAAAGCAAGAGTTTTTGTTTGTTTAGACAGTAAGAACTTACCAATGATGAGAATGGATATATCCCTCAAGAGAGAGTATTTGACTTGTACTGTCACAAAAAGCACGTGTACAATGTCTTCTAAGCAGTACTACTTGTGCATCTTTCTCAAATTTATCTCTCATTGCTTCAGCCAGTAATTATGTTCTGCTTAAAACATTTCAGGAGAAGCAGAAATGGAGAGCGATGATGATGATGACTATGATGATGATTGTAAAAAGTCGTCGATGGATGAAGTAAGGGCATAGATTTGATTTATGGTGATGGGTCGATTGCAACAGTTCTGGATTGGCTTGTGTTACCAGGAGTGGGACTGCCATCTAGTGGACAAAGGAGGGCAGCACACTGGGAATCACAAACTTTCTGAAGTTGGTTGTCAGTCGGTTTGGAAACACATCTTTGATTTGTTTATTTAAATTTTAATTTACTGAAGAATAAGTCTTAATAACACCATAGCTGATTTGTGTTTGACAACTGCTTGTGGTGTATTTGGCACCGTTGGAAGAAAAACTGGATATTGAAAACTTTTTTATTTGTCCAATCGTACTGGTAAGTGTGCTTAGAACTGTGTGTGCGTAGCACCATGCATATGTAAGGGTAATGCAGCCCTTCCCCTAGAAGCCATATAGAAAGAATGAATACAGCAACAGTTTAATTAAATATTTGCATTTTATGGCATATTTTCTTCATTAGAATCTGAAGCTCCTAGTGTGAGGCATTGACCTCACTAAGTCAGGATCAGTGAAAGATACCATGGTTGACAGTAAACTGGGCTTTGGTGTTTGTGGTCCCTGATGACCACCATGGATTTTTGACAGGTCCCTTCTCTGCCCTAGGGTACTGCTGGAAGTGAGGCTATGGCCACAGAAGAGATGTCTAACCTGGTGAACTACATTCAGCCTGTGAAATTTGAGTCATTTGAAGTATCAAAAAGTAAGTAAGCTAACCATGAGTGGCATCTTATTCTGAAAATTACCTAGCAAGTATCTGGAGGAAAGTTCTGGAGAAACGCTGACTTAGCTTCCTTTCAATTAGATACATGGACAGAAAATGTTCCCTTGGTATCCAGCCATATTATCCATCCATATTTATTTTGAAACCTGCATTAGTCTAAATATCAAGCTTCATCAACAGTAAACATGCTGACATTTCAAAAACATTGTTTTAAATGTTTTACTTAGATTGTTTTTGTCTGAAGAGTAACTTAAGGAGTTTGAGAAAAGTGGTCATAAATATTCCGTCAGATTGAGCAAGTGCTGTATGTTTTCCCCGTGATACTTTTATATAAGATTCCATGTAAGCAGAGAGTGTGCCCTTCCCAATATGCAAATTCACTCTTTCCTGCCTCTGTGTATTTTATAGAAAAAGCTATAATTTCATCCCCCACTGGCTTTTACAGAAGATGCCTTGCTAGGAATGCACTCTGTGGCATCCTCAATAAACATTGCTGCATCTTTTCCTTTCTTGGTGCAGAACCCCCTACTGTTTGCCTGCCCTTTTTCACTTTGTTTTGACAGGTTGCAATATGCTCTTGGAGCTTTTTAGTTAAAGAAGTGTATAGCATTTTAATTTATTATGGATTTGTGGAGGCCTTAGCAGAGGACGGGTAATTGGTGACTAAGTCCATATCTGTATACAAGATTTTGCATTTACTCATCTTGAATAATAAGCATATAAGAAATTATCTATCTGTTCATATGTATTTGTGTATTTATACAGGCATACACATAAGCATTCACAAAATCATGCAGAGAGCTGTGCTTGTTCCCTACAGTAGTGTCCCTTGGATATTTAAAATCTCCATTAGCTCTAATGAGAGTTACAAGTACACAGTGGGAAGGAGATATTCCTTCTGGAAAGGAAGCCATGTGAATCCTAGCAGGACAAGTTGATGCAGCCATTATAAAATTCTCTTATGTAGATTTCTTCTGTTCACATGCCTGTGCCTTTCCAAGTTTTGTGTTTTCTGAGGAACTGCTCATGTCCAGACTTTTTACCCTGAGTCTTCATGTGACCTTTGATCATTTATACTGTTTCTGTGAACTCATAATATTAAGGGGTTAATATTTCTGGTGTTTGTATCAAGAAAATCATTATGTGGCAAATGTTGCCAGCTGGTTAAAGCAGTGGCCACTATAGCAGGACTTGTGGGTTCTGGTCTTAGTCCTGGCCTGCAATCACTGCTGAACCTTCATTAAATTCAGCAAAGATGAGCTGAATAAGGAAAGAGTTAGATGAGGATTAGTTTTTAATTTGCTGCCTATCCAGTTTTTCCCAGATTGTGTTTTTGTTCACCTGCCACCTTTCTCCTAAGCGTAAAGCTCTGCACTTGTATAAAGTTTCATCTTTCAGTGTTATAGCATTTTTCTAATTTAGTATTTTCTAATTCAGAATTTGTTTTCAGTTGTGATGCTGGCCTCCGTGGTGTTAACAGCGCCTCACAGCTGCTGTCATTTGTACATTGTGGAAGTGCATTTTTTGTTCTTGCATCCCTCTTGTTAACAGAAATATTGAATACAACTGTAAAAACTGTAACAGTCCCCTGATTGCTCTCACTAGATATGTTCCCTCTCTCTGACAGCAAGTAATTGTAACCATTCCAAGGTATTACTTCAAGTTTTTCAGAGTTTTTTAATGAGGTGTTTATCCACTCTATAGTGACTTCCTCCTGATAAGATAGCATGGTGTAATGTATCACGAGAGATAAATGCCTCTCCTGGACAGTCTCTTCTTCAAAGGACAGGTTTCTCATTCCTCTCCAGATACTACAAGGAAACAATTGTTCTTACTTTATTTAGGAGTTTGATTAAGCCCTGAACATTTAGTAACTGAGTCATTTAACAACTACCAGTTCTTGTTTCCTACAGATGCTCTACTTTAAGATAAAGCTGAGAGATACGGTGTACTACTACAAAAAAAGCCTAGTACTTGTATTCTAAGTAGAATAAAAGATATGCTCTTTTTCTTTCTTTGAAGATTTTTTTTTCCACACTTTACGTAGCAGTCTTACATTGGCCAAATAACCATGGAGGTAGAACACATCCAGTCTGTTTCCCGATAAGACAGACTTTAAAGTAAGTAACTGCTGAGGCAATGGGAGGAAGAATTGGAACAGGACTGGCAAACAGAAAATCGCTGATGTATTTCAGTGCCATTTTATGAAGTTTCATTTGATCTTTTTTGTATGGGTTGCCATCAGCTGAAATGTTTCTCTTGTGATATAAACAAAGTGTTTATTAGGGGCTGCAGGAAAGCTTCCTTTCACAGCATGTTCACGGGAATTGGTGATCATTCTTAAATGGTTCATAAGAAACTCATGATTCAATTAAAAAAAAGCGAACTTCAAAACATTCAGAGACAAGCCTGTTCATCAGCAAACTGATCTGTTATACAGGTGATAGCCTCATAGTCTGCATTAGCACTATATGTGTGTGTTGCTAGTGCTATCCCATTAGCAAGGGGGAGGGGTGGAAGAAGAATAATCTCAATGATGTTATAAGGAGCTGAGATGGGAGTGAGCTGGCTGGAACTGAACCTGGAGAAAGAGAGGATGTTGCTTGTTGGAAAGGAAGATGAGTGGTAGGAAAGCAGCCTCTAAGGAATGGCAGAAATCTTTCACCATTAGGAAACAACAGCTATGAATAATGGAAGTAGCATGTTGGTTGCTAATTAGAAATAGGGACCTCTATAAAGTATGAGTCCCAGCTCTCCTAGAGATAGAGAATCATTTTTGGACCAGCACAGTCATCCTTTGGCTCTTCAACATACGTTGAGAATAGTTGCAACCATCTAGTTTGCAGATCACAAGCTGGCAGTAGTACATTTTCTTCTCACATTGGCCCAAACAATCTAGCTCCTTACATCTTTGGAACCATTGTTTCCTTTTTGGCTTCCTCTAAGGAAAATGCCCACCTGTTTCTGTCCTGCTTCTCTCTACAAGACAAATGCTTTTGTTCAGTTTTATCAGTTTCCTGCAGCTTCGCAGTTTGACTTCAAGGAGCTATCCAGGCTGGCCTCCTGGCCATCCCTGGATTACTGCAGCACAATTACTTCAAAAGCTGGATGAGGGCAAGCCTTTTCTCTGATTTACTGTTTGCTTTCAATAAAGTGGTTAGGCTAGAGAGTTCATGTTTCACTACATGCACTGTTTACCTCATTTTTAAAGAGAGCAGTGCTGAGACATTTAATGGATGTGATCTCTCAGTGCTGTAGTCCCTTCTAGGCAATCTACAGATCTGATTGTGCTGAAATGGGAAGCTGTTATTTTAGAGGAATCCTTACCTTCTGTATAAAAGTTTAAAAGAAAAAATACTGAAGCTTGAAGGGTCTTGACTTAGGCTCTGCTACAGCATGTCACATGGGTACATTAAAAGGCTGTGCAAACATCAGGCAAAGGTGAGTAACAAATGATACACAAATGAATGTGTAGTCCCACCGACTTACACACTTGGCAGGAACTTTTTGCCACTGTCAGATCAGAAAGTTTGACTGAATTAAAGAGGTTATCAGTGCTTCAGACGAGCCTAGGGTTAGGTCTGAAGACCTGCTGGGACATAGGAGTGTACCTTCATATACGATTAGATAGCAGTGTTTCCATAACTGTTTGGGACGGATGTGAGCTTACCCTGATATACTGAAGATAACAAGAAGCACTGTAGGCACAGCTAGGACACTGCTTAGTTTAATCTGATATGGACATTAGTTATTACAGCTTCAAATTGGCTCAAAGCCTTTGTATTTGCTTGCAAAGAGTCTAGAGATCTGGTGAGGCCCTCTGTTCCCACAAAAGCTGCCTTAATACATCTGTGTCTCACCTCTGAGCTTTAGGCAATACCTCTCAAATATATGAATATGGTATTTTGCAAGCAAACATGAGAGATCTCTGCCCTTGCACTGACTTTCTATTGCCTGCAGCTGGTACAGTAGCAATCTCAGGCAATACAAGTCCCCTTAATTTGTTCAGTGCTCATGTGAGTTTCGACAGAACTCTTGATTATGTGCAGAGCGAGCATACTGCTGTCAGCAAACGACTGTGTACATAAATCCTTTGAGATTAAGGTGAAATGAGCTGGTGAACAGTAGTGAGATAAGGGTACTGAGACTAAACCAGTTGTTTTCAGCTCATATATCGCATATGATTTCATGCTTTAATGTATCACTGTTTTTCTCCTCCCTTTAAAATTGCAGAACGCAACAAAAGTTTCGAAATGTCTTCCTTTGTGGAAACCAAAGGGCTTGAGCAACTTACAAAGTCTCCTGTGGAATTTGTGGAGTATCCTTGACTTTCAGAAAGCTGCTTTTTAGTCTTTCTGTATCTGAGATCTGTTACAGGACTTTACTGAAGTTTGAAGACAGGAGCTGGGAAAATAGGGAACCCAAATGAAATTTGTAGACTTGACTGTCTTCCTAGATGAATTAATTGGGCTGAGTTCTGATGAGCTAATTTAAAAGCTGGCATGAGTCCTTGTGCTGTGGGCTAGGACGAGAGGGAATAGGTACAAACTACATATTGAAGACCTGATAATTTGTATTCTCATTGTTAAATTTATCATCCTGTATGAAGTGCTCTGAGTTATGGTGAGCAAATTGGCAAAATGTGGCTGACTTGCTTTTTGCAGAGTCATACAAGAAAGTTTTCTTTCCCATCATACCTCTAGTTCCAAGAGCACTGAGTTCTCTTGCCACCAAATTCTTTTAATTTTTTTCTTCAATTTTTTTTCACTTGTAACATTTAAAGAAAAGCTAAGGAGGAATCTGTTCAGACCTTTTGATGCTTCTTAATGTCTCTCATCCTGGCTGCAGTTAAGAAAAAATGATCAAGATAAAATAGTGCCTTAAAGAAGATTAATGAAAAGCAATTTCCACAGATAACCTGCAGCATGTTCTCATCTCTGAGATTTGTAGACTCAACTATAAGAAGTGCAAACTCATCATTTCTGTCTTTATGTAGAGGCCAATTCTCATGCTTATTCCAGAAGACCACTTTTTAACAGAGAAGTTCTCTCGCCACCAGAGGAAGATTCACTGTTTATGGCTAATTGGCCTCTAAAAATGCAATCTTAGGAAAATCCCAAATTAGGAACCATAATGATAAATAGAATTTTATGAATGCTATCTTTTTTAAGTATATGTCTATGCTATTTCCTTGCTTATTCTGAGTACTCTGTACAGGAACAGCACCTTTAATTACCCCATATTTATCACATCTCCAAACTTGTGGATCTCGAGAAACATTATGGTTGCAGAAATCCAATAAGGAACCCACTGCCATTCTGTAAACATCATCTGCATTTAAATACTGCAATTGTGCAACCTCTCTGCAAAGTCATTTTTGTCATATGTATTATATCTTAACTACCCACCATCTAGATACAACAAAATGCAGCTAAGCCGAATTTACCCAAAGGGAACGCGTGTAGATTCCTCGAACTACATGCCACAAGTCTTTTGGAATGCTGGCTGCCAAATGGTTGCTCTTAACTTCCAAACTGTAGGTAAGTTGTGTTGGTCTCCTGATTTTGTACTTTTCCACTTCTCTGACAGAGTTTCTGACTGGTAAGTAAGAAAGGCTTTATGCATCAAAAGATGTCCAGTGATTGAACTACAAGGCTGTTAATTAACATTTTTAACACAGTTTATTTTTTTAACCAGGAATATTTGTAATTAACATTCTGTTGCTAGTATAATATGCATACATAGTGGCCTCGATACTGTCATCATTTATAAGTGGTTACCATTAAGCAGCATTTGAGAACTAGCAGTGATTTTTTCCTTGTCTTGCTAAGTCTCAGTATATCAGGACATGAGGGACATGACAGCAAATTTCACTTTAGAAGGGAGTGTTTAAGAAACAAAGACATTTAGGCTCGTAGATACACAAGTCACTTTTGAAATAGGTTGTATGGTTTTCAGAGATTACATCTGTTCTGAGAAATAAAAATATTTCCAGATATTGGATCCCAGGTCATACCATATCCATGTCCTACCTTTAGGCACATGGTACCATGGTATCATTCCCTTTTTACTTTCCAGTAGTGCCACATGTACACACCACATGGAAAGCAAAACCCCAGACAGTCTAGAAGTCCACAGAATAATAAAAACATCTCTGGGCCAATTTCAACTAAGTATCAGGCACCTAGTGTCTGATGTTAGAAGGAGTTTCAAACATTAAGTACGCTTAATGGTTTGGATACAACAGTGCAATCAGTACAATACTGAGGTACTCAATACCCAAGTGTAAAAATACTTTGAAAATGTTATCTATTGAGTAGTCTCTGAAAGACACCTTATGGATGTGATTTCTTTGTGGAAATAATCCAAGAGGGTGGCTGCAATCACATCTGAAACTTCTGTTAACAAGCAGCAGTGTGCCATAAATAGCTGTTTACATTATAGTTGGTTTGAAATTACAATAAATAGTATTATTTTATTGCTTTTTCTAAATTGTTATCTATCCAGAAATTGATTCTTATCAATATTTTTAATACTTAGATTTGTCTATGCAAATAAACATGGGAATGTACGAATACAATGGCAAAAGCGGATACAGGTTGAAGCCAGAATTCATGAGAAGGCCAGACAAACACTTTGATCCATTTACTGAAAGTATAGTGGATGGAATAGTAGCTAACACCTTGTCTGTCAAGGTACGTATACACGCTGGTGAAAATACTCTCATGACAATGTCAGAGCACAGGTATATTTCTGTTGTGCAGAGGCCTAGCAAATGACCACACTAATTCAAGACAATAGAATGCATTTTATTTCATGGAGTGACGTTTAATTTTTAAATTGCAGAGGATCTTCTGCCTCATATTTCACTTTGTGGGTTAGATAAATGTGCTTTTATTGTATATATTATTTTTCATGGAAGCAATTGGGTAGTTATTGAATTTAAGAATAGTATGGCTGTGTTTTTAGTAACAATGGGCTGAACTGAAAACACACTGTTACGAAGTGGTCAGTTGCGCTGGAATAGTTAGAACACTACACTGTCTAGTATAAATAAATTTTCTGGTTCCCTGTAAGTTCTCCAGCAAAACTCTGGAACCATAAATGTCAGCTGCAAGTCATTGCCAACTTGCTTTTCTTCATTCCTTTTTTAAGGACCTCTAACGAAGTTCAAGGACTGCCAGGAATCTGCAAATTGAAAACTACTTCTGTGAATGTTTAGAGGGATGGATTGCATTGGCTATGACACAAATTTATACTCAGTATATCTCCAGTTATAAAAACGTAAACTTTCTGAAATCCTGTTCTGCCTTTAATGTACTTGCCCATTGGAACAGTGTCTGTATTACAGAATCCACCTGCAAAATATCCTCCTTTTTTCGTTGAGGGAAAACAAGTATTTCCTCTCAGGCTGCAGACACAGGCATAGGAGATCAGTGTTCAGAGGGCTATGAATAAAGTAATAATTTGATGACGTGTGGTTAAAAAAAAAAATGACTGTGTGGGAATGACCGTTCACGGTGACCTGTAACCATGGAAGCTTTCAGTTCCTCATATGGGTTTAGAGGCACATTCTTCTGCAATTTTACTAAATGGAGGTGGAAGTCATTCAACAGTTATAAGGGGATGCACAGCATTTTTAACAGGAATGAGCAACCAGGAATCATGAGACAGCTGTCAGAAGGCAGCCACTTCTGCCTGCTCAGTGAAGACTCCGCTAGGTGTAATGGCAATGCCCATACATGATCCAGCTGAGAACAGAATTAGGCTTGCTTTAGGCAAAGTGGAATTTGTTAAGGTACAGTGGCACTGCTGTATGATTCTGTGCCTCTTTAATTTTATGAATTAATTGCAGACCTTTCTTTCACTTTTGAAAGCTGAGAGTTGTGTTTCCTGTTAAAATTAAGAACTAGAAAACTAGAAAAGAAACTATGAAAAGCTGTTACTAGAATACCAACTTTTTAACTTTTTTTTTTTTCTCCCAGTAAAAGTCATATGTAGTTGCTCTGCAGCTTATACCTCTTTTCTTCCAGTATTATCTTTTGAAGCTGTTGTTGAAACTGAATAGAAATTAGAGATCTCAAAGATACCATGTTGTGGAAATAGGCAATCAGATTAAGGAATGAGATCCAAATGAGTATTCCTGCTGAGGGAAAGGCAGCAGCATGATCTCAACCACATTATTGCTCATAGGGGAATTCAGGGTCACAGGGCCACAGGAAATCAGACCTCCTAAGTTGTTTTTCTGTGCCTGCAATATTGAACGGTGGGGTTTTGTTTATTGTTTTTATATGTTTGGGGTTTTTTGTTATTGTTGTTTTTTCTTTGAAAATGCATTCTATCTGATCATTAATGAGACTTATCCACCTGCATCTCAGCAACTCATTTACTAATCCACCAAAACTGTCTCTAGTGATCCCCTTTTGGTTTGGTTTTAGATTATTTCGGGTCAGTTTCTTTCTGATAAAAAAGTGGGTACCTATGTAGAAGTTGACATGTTTGGCTTGCCTGTGGATACAAGAAGAAAAGCTTTAAAGACCAAGACCTCTCAAGGCAATGCAGTTAATCCTGTCTGGGAAGAGGAAACCATAGTGTTTAAGAAGGTCAGTGTAACACTTGCTTCTCAAACCTGCACTGTGCTTGTTTTATCACTGTCCAGTAGGGTAATTCTGTGTTGTACTGAAAATTTGCATTTGTTAGAAAAGATAAACAAATTCTGAATAGTTACTTTTTCAACTTTTGTCATTAACTATTTCTGGTATAATTTTGCTACTCTAGTCATGCCCAACCCTTACTTAAATAAAATAGTTTCAAGTCACGTTGGTTGTTTCACTAGAATACAGCTAGAAATAGCAAATATGTCAATAGACACATCTGCATGGCATGGTACAGTGCCATGCTATGAGTGGCAAGTGCAGATCCCAGAAGCAGTTTAGCTGAATTACCTCGGCTGAACAGCCCTGCTGAAAAGCAGATCCTGTTAACCTCCAAGCAAGATGATGTGAGTACAGCTAAAACAACCTGGCTGTCCAAACTAGCTTGTTCAAAGCAATCTTATCTCTGCTTAACTCTAGAGTGTGCTATATAAATGTAACCTAGGTTATGAAGCTGCATAAATCCTAATCTACCTGAAATGAGGCGTAGGAGTAAAAAATACCGAGCATGTTTTAGGATTATGCAATATGAATGTCTTACTGTGCTTCACAATATACTTGCAGCCAGTTTTCTAGCAGGAGCTCTGCTATTATCTGGACTGTGTTTATTGGACAGTGTGGTCCAGGTATTTGAAAAAAATTATTTTTAATTTCTCTAGGCAAACGTACAGTTCACAGAGATGTTTCTACAATTGGTACTTGCAGCCCTGCTTTCTAGGGAGTATAGCCCTTTTCCCTGAATATTTTGCCTTTTGAATAACTTTCCTTTGGCAGCCTGCCAAAGCTTAAGTTTGGAAACATCACTAGGATTTTTCTTCTGTAATGAACTTCTAATTAGTGTACTTCATTTCTCTATTTAGTTACAATCATGCCTGACTGCCTCTATGCTCAGAGAAGCATAGATTACTATTTTTAGTAATGTTGAAAATAAATTATAGAGACTGCTAGTTTTAGATTGTTGCTTTTGGTTTTTTTTCATTGTCTATGTAAATTTTAGGATAACATGTTGTGAAAAAATACTTATCTGCATGCAGGTTCAAAATATGTATAATTACATGTATACTTACAGCAAGAAAATGAGATTAATTGTACTACAGTTTTTTTAGAAGTAATATTAAAGATTCAAATCTTAGTGTAGTACTTTAGTAGCCATTTTCAATTTCTTGTTTTCTTTTTTCACTGTTTGGCCTTCTTTCTTACAAAGTGCCAAGCAAACAGCCAATGCTAGTAAACATTCCACCTGATTAAACCTCTTTAGCCTGGCCAGTGAGGAGGCTGCAGCACTGGAAAACTTCACTGGGGTTGACATGGTTCATGTAATTCAGACATTCACACTCTGCAAAACATGCTGAGTTGCTTATTAAGTTTTCAACACTAATATGCATTACCAGTGACTTTTCTCAGGATTAAGTAATCCCATTGGCACAGACACAAAGGAAAAAGAAAAAAGAAAACATAAGACTAATAAGCAGAAAACAGAGTGGCATTCAAGTGTGATAAGAGTTGAGCTAAGTCCCTTGTACCATATTGAAAATGCTGGGTTCAACATACTATGCGCACGTCCCACCTCGAGTTTCTTGAAAGAAAAATGTTTCTGTGAGAGATATTTTGATGCACAGGTGCATACACCCTGATCTCTTGTATGGTAAGACCTTCCTGTGGGTGTGTAGGTGTTACTATCTGCTGGGTTGAACTTTCTCTTTCTGTCTGCTCTATTGCTAGGCTATGTCTGAAAGGAGCTGTTTCATTAGAGCAGAAAGTTAATAATGTAGCAATATTTCCTTCTAGGTTGTTTTACCTTCCCTGGCATGTTTGAGGCTAGCAGTGTATGAGGAAGGAGGGAAATTTATTGGCCATCGGATATTACCAGTCTCAGCAATTCGACCAGGTAAACCTTTTTCTCCATTGAGACAGACATTGTGTAGTGAAAAGAAACAGCAAATCCAAATCCCAACCACTGTAAATCAGCAGCAAGCCTGCCGTTCTATAGCAACTGGGGATTTGAATAATATATCTTTGAAAAGGAAAATACCATATTTCACCAGCAATGTAGATTTCTAATGAACCAGGAAAAATGATAGAATTAAGTGTCAGAGACATGGCTGGCACTTGTTGGTCTCCGATAGATCAACCGCGTGTTCACATGTTTATGTTAAAATGTGCAATTGTACACTTTTGAGAGCAAAGAGGGTAGCAGCAACCAGTTTTGATGTCGTCTTTTTGAGAATGGGAGATAGCTGGGAATGAAAGCAAAACATGCTCGTCTAGCATAATTTTTACATGCATACAACAGCTGACCTATATGCAAGCTGTTGTAGATCTACAAAACATTTAAATCAGCCAAAAATGACTTACATCTTTATTGCTGATTTTTTTTTGTTTGTTTAAATCACTGCTGGTCTCTTCCAAATCATATTATTATTGCTATTATAATTAGTGTCCACTTAACTGGAAATCATCTTGTATGACAACTCAACCCTAATTTTCCAGGCCAGAGACTTGATAGGTACTATGTTTCAGAAAGATGCAGTGACATTGGCATTTTGAACAGAAAAAGTGCCCAACTTCAACACTAGCTTTCCGGTGAGGGGAGGAATCCAAATTAGGGCAAGCGTATGGGCCATAAACATGCTCCCAGCTTCACTCACAGTGGAAGAATATCTGTGTCTATGCTATACCTGGTCTAGCCAGGCTAGATGGAGGTGACTGCTGGGCATCCCCTGCTCCAGGATTTCCTCACCTGTTGTCGCTTCTCCTTCCCTTCTCCCTCTCTCCTCTCTCCCCTCTGTTGGACACGCATCCCTGGCTATTCTGTTGTGCCAGCTCTGCCAATCTCCACACCTTTTTGTGAGTGAGCTCAGATAATCAATCCAGCAGAAAAATCCACTTTTTTATTCCAGGTATGTTTTCTGCTGGGTTAATGGATAAAATTGCTTCATGGAGGATATGCTGAGCTCCACAGGAAGACAGGTGATGGGAGAGAAGAAAGGAGGTTGTGAGGGATTTCCCTCATCTGATGGAAGTGAGCTGTTAGCGTGGCTGATCCTGTTTTGTGGCACTTACCCTTTGTGTGACACAGAGTCCATTCAGCAGAGCACTAAATTGTGTATGTGCTTTTAGGTTTGTGCTTTTCAGAAGAGAAGCCACTGTGTTAAATCCTACAAGCACTTTTGAGAGCTTTTACCCGCAGGCATTTTTTTCTGTCCTTTAGACTCCAGTAAGCATTAGTTTATAACATGTGATGGAGAACAGCATGTTGATTTTAGTTTGTGTACATGCTGAAAATTTGCTGGAGGAGCTAGAGGGAACTGAGAAACCTTTGTAATACATAATTTAGCTCTTTTCTGAGACATTATTGAAAACTATGTCATACTGTCACACAAATCCACAGAATTATCATTATTCCCAAAGCAAGGATTTAACTGTTAGTTGGAGAGGCAGTTGCTCATATCAGCCAAGTGAGGATCCCCCCAGATAAGCACATCCTGCTGGTGACTTGTATCCTGCCAGTACCCATATGTGCATCCCTTAGGACACCAGCTTCAGCCATGGTGTGGGAGGCACTGATTTGTGAGGCAGAGGATGCAGCTTTGCAGCACTGCAAAGCTGCAACAGTTTGCTGGGAGTGAAAGTCCATTTCTTCCATTTCTACCTGTGCACTCCCATCACTGTCTTTAAACTGGCATTAATACGTCTGACCTTATGGTGAGGCATTCTGGGGAGCTAAACTGAGGGGAAGACTCTTCACAGTTTCTGAAGGTTGCTTTTTATGGAATTTAGGTTGCTGAGCTGTCTATCCACAAAGTCAGGCAAGTGTCAGTGCACAAGACAAGGAGCAGGAGCGGGCATTGGGTGGCTAGGAGAAAGGGCTTGGGGCTGCCCCATCTGTGATGCCTTGCCTTAACTTGGCTAATCAATGCTGTAACACTGTATCCTTACTGTTACAGGACAACCAGCTTTCAAGACTGTCTGAAAATGCTCTTTGTTCAGATATATTCCTACGGCTGGTCACATGATAGGATTCACCCCTCACCACCTTGTAGATATAGTGCTACATTGCCTATTTCTTTTTACTTAGACATTGTGTTGTTGATAGATTACTACATCTCATCATTATGGGTTTTACGGGATGATCTTGGAGGTCTTTTCCAACCTAAATGGTTCTGTGATTCTGTGATCTCAATTTTACTTGGCAGTTCAAATTCCTGAGTACTACAATGGTCACTTTTGAAAACAAAATAAACCATGAAACAAACAAACAAATCCAGCCAAAAGTAATAAAATAGAATGCATCCAAAATTATATTAATGACAACGTTTAGCATTATTCAGAGATGTGAAAATGAAGTGCAAATACTAGTTTAAGCTGCAGCATCATGTGCCTTTCTAACAGTCACTTGTCTGTATACTTCTCTCTGAAACGCTTCAGGTAAATTCTTCCCTACCAGAAGTCCCTAGGGCTGCTGGCTCAGTTGGAGCCAAAGTAAAAATAATGAATGATAATACTATTACATTGGGCATACCCATGGAAGAGTTTATACTCTGAACTGGTTCTTTTTTATTTTACAGGCTATCACTACATCTGTTTGAGGAATGAGAGGAACCAACCTTTGACACTGCCAGCTCTCTTTGTGTACATAGAGGTCAAAGACTATGTACCTGATACTTACGCAGGTAATTCTGTGCAAATATTCTGCTGAGGAATATAAAGGTTATTTGAAATGCAAAATTAATGTGGTGTAGACAACTTGCCATTTTGGGATAACAGTTCTGTGAAGAAACCTGTGCATCTGATTGGATCGCTGTGTCTCATTATGCATACAAGATGGCCTGATTTATAGCAGTCTGTCTGAGGTTAGGATTAGGGCTAACTCTTTTAAGCAGATTTTGTATAACTCTAAAGGAGAAAAAAAGCCAGGCATTTGCCACTGAAACAAAATGAAACTTTACTTACATGATACAGTATGTAGTTGTTCCCTAAGCAGAGGAGAGTGTTGTGCTTAATGTAGTGTACTGTATTTTGGAATCAGCTCTAAACCAGGATAGGTTTAAAGACTATACTGTGCATCTTCAGCTAAAAAATTATTCCGTGTAGTTGTTCTGTTGTTTTTAAAATAACAGGATTTTTACTAATGCTCCTCTTTGTATGTCACATAAAGTAGGATCCAAGTTGGCCGATGCTTAAAGCTTTGAAAATCCATCATAAAATACCATGTTCACAAAAATGCACATCCACATGACCCAAGCAGAAACTCAAAGAGGGTTCACGTTAGAGTACGTGTGCATGATGGTATACTGTCTTCCACTGCTATTTCTAGAACTTAGTAGTATCTGTCAGCAGGAGATCGTAGGAGAAATACAGCCTCTTAAAGTCTGAGGAGTGCATAACATAAGGAGTTTGGAACTGAAGTATTTGCATTATTTCTAGATGTGATCGAGGCCTTATCCAATCCAATCAGATATGTAAACTTGATGGAGCAGAGAGCTAAGCAATTGGCAGCACTGACTCTGGAAGATGAAGAAGAGGTAAAAAAAGAGGTAAGGGAGGTTTCAGAGTCTCTGCAAATTATGTTACAGTATTTAAAAGCACCTACTTTGCTTACACAAATATTGAAAGTCCCTTGGGATTGTGTGTGTCAATCACTTAAACACCTGCAAACATCTCATTCAGAATGAGACTAGGGTACATTACAACAGAGTAGCATTGTGCTGTGTGTGTGGTTCCACTGAAGGCAGCATGTTGTGCATGGTGCTAGTTACTGTTCAGAGATAAAGAGACACTGAATAATGAATGGAAAACCATGTTAGGTTTTTGCTGATGTGCAGCTTTCTTGTGTAGTGAATTAAATCATCTTAAGTCATTGCCTGTTGTTTTCGGGTGTGATGTTGAAATTGCACTTACAAAAATGACAACTCTGTATCAGCGGCTTTTCCTGAAAGCATTAGAGATTTTACAGAATTTCAGGCTCTGTTTATAGTACTTTGTTTCTCGAGAGCTTATTCTGTTCAGAATCATTGAAATCTCACAGATTCTGATGTCTTTATACACTCTCCAGGAGCAAACATGCCCTGAAGTGACACAGTATAATCATACAATAATTTAGATTGGAAAGGGCCTTTGGAAGTTACCTGATCCAACCCTTCATAGATCTTAGAAAGAGAGATGAAGAGGAAGGAGAGCATAATGTAACTAAATGTTCAGACCTATTCTAGTTTAGCTGAAAGCTATAGGAATGACATTTTCAATTGTTAGGTATCTGTTTGGATATATATGGTTACCTAAGGACTAACCTCTAAACCCCATTTTTCTGCATAATTGGAGGTGTTGTACATACAAATGCACGGATGTAATTTTGAGCATACTTGAGAGTACTGACAGTTTAGCTTTTGTTTCCAATAAACTCTATGTTCATCCAGATGTTCAATCTCTCTGTTCCAGATATTGTCACTGGGACATCTAGCATTGTTTGAAAATATCAACGTTGTATTTTAAAGATTGTTTATGTCAGATGTCAGGTACATCGTGTGAATCAAAAGGCACTCTCTACAGGTCTCTAGCAGAAATACTTCGTAATCCTAAACTGCCCTCAGCTATGGTGACTGCCTTCTTCAATTCTCAGATGTGCAAAGTCTCATTGAACTAGATTTTGTAACCAAGAATACATTCCCAAAGCAGACCAGATGAGTGAAAGTCATTACAATTCAGTGGCCAACAATTTACTCTTTGTGCAGTGTCACAAGTTCGGCTGAATGAGGACACTATGAAATGCTCAGTAGTATCTTAGACAGTTATCTAGGACGCTCTACACATGAGATTCTATTTTAATAGCAAAGTCTTTTTTTAACATAATCCTTTAAATACCTTAGAGGTCATTTTTACTTTTGAAAAAGTACAGATTTCTCCGGTCTGTACAGGCTTATTTGCAGAAAAATTCTGTCACATAGAATATCTTCTAAAGCAAATGGGAAGATGAAAGGCTGAATTGTAGTGCTTAGGTCGTGTTACCATGTGTCAAGGAGCTTGAAAGCTCATAGGATAAAGGAGCTTGTTTCAGCGTAGCAGAGAAATACTGTTTAAAAGAAAACTGTAATGGTTGCAGTGATGCATTTACTAAAAATGTATAACCATTCAGTTAGATGCAATAGCAAGGGACAGATACAAACTTGCCACTTTAAGTTGCAGTCTTAGTACAGCATAGTTATTTTCTATTTATAAACTCTAATTCTAGGTGAGGTATTCGGCAGCTGGGCTGTGCTTGGAAATCTTGAGTTGCCTGATCATTTTATCTGATGATAATATTTTCTTCATCGGTTAGCAGGGCTGACTGGTTTGTTCACTTACACTGACCCACAAGAATCACATTGGTTAATAATTACAAGTACGTTCACTGGCAACGTAGCTAAATAATTCTGAGTATGTTTGCCAGATATGTACACAAAAGTACACCTGGATTCAATTTTCCTATATGTAGTTTCAAATCTACACACTATTAATGGTTGCGTCCAAAGCTGTGCTGCCTCCAAGCACAGATTCCACCTCCCCACACCCCTTTCCCTCTTTTCACACACAATTATTTACCTGAGCTGCATTCTTGCAGCTATCAGAGGAAAACTGAGAGTTTTTTCTTTGCTGCCCAGAAGTTTAAGCTGCATCTCAGTAAGAAGTTCCCCAGACTTCTTGCAAAACAGTAGTCAAATCAGATACCTAATAGTGAATAATTTTGAATGAATAAATTAGCCTTTCTTTAAGCTTCAAATTACACTGCCTGTTAATAACATAAACGAAGAATGCCGAAGAACTGATAAAATTTACAGCATCTATTCTGTATTAGTTTTGCAGCGTTCCCATCATGAGTGTAACGTGAATTCCTACCTTGAGCTTTCTGGTCAGTTCATAACCTCCAAGCCCTGCTTTCCAGCCTGGTCTTAGAACAGCTATTTTTGCAGACAAGACTTTGTAGAATGGAAGCATTGCAATATCTGCAGCGTGGGTTTTACACATCTAGCTATACTTATTATATGTAGTACATTTTTCTGAGCATACAGGTAGCGAAGGTTGCCTTCTCTTCCCCTGCCCACTAACCTTTACAGACAAAGTGAATAAGCTATGCAGAATTTTGCAGCTGGGAGTTCTTTGGGATGAATTAATCCCAGCTTAAAAAAATTGATCTAACTGGTTCATATATTTTCATCCCCACAATCATGGCAGCAGAAGTGTAGGGGTCTGGGAGAAGCTGGCCAGAGTAAAATGCATTTCAGCTGTCCCTGCTGCGTTAATGTCCCTGGGGCTTCATGCAATTTCTTCTGCAGAGTCAAGGAGTCAGGAGGCCTCATGGGCTTGTTAATGGGTCTGATAGTAGAAGCACCAGAGCATTGGACCTACCATTTCTACCCATAAAACAGTGTTGAAATAGAAATTATTGTTTTATGTGCCTGGATGTAAATCAAATGTGTGTAATCAGTCTAGTTGGCTTCTTTGGTTAAAGAAAATTATTTTGATGGGGAAAGTAAACAAAAACATCTCTAGGAGAGCAGCTGCACTTAGCGTATCTGACACCATTATTTAAAATGAAAATTCAGGCATTATTTTTCAAGTTACAACGATCAGATCAAGTTACAGTAATAGAAATTAAGTTGATCTGACACTTCTTATAGGGGGGTTTGCTTGTACTTTGCCAAGAAGGATAGAGGCAAACTGACTTCAAAACAGTACAGCACAGATATACTCAATACCAGAGGAGGATCTCTCCACCTCAGTACGTTGCAGCCCCTTTTCTCTGCAGAGATAAAAATACAGACCATATAGATATATACCTGTATGGGTACGTATTTTTCTACATAGTGAACGTATTGTCTTGCAAAAGACATGGCAACATGTGGAATGTAAACAATTTTTCTGTGAATATTAGACTATAAATTCTAAGGCTGGATTGCATCATATTTAAAAAGAGCCTAAAATATGCTACACTAAGGAAAAATCATGTTTACTTTAGCATTGTGTGATGAATTATGAGAAAAGAAAGTGCTTTTTAATGAGATTAGATTGCTTGATGCAGTGAAAATTACTCTCTATTCACTTCCTGATCCTGTCTCACATTTCTGCTTTAGTTTCTGAAAACAGATGTTTTATGTCCAAAACTGACAGGCTATATTAATAGTTTCTCAACAAGTCGTGGTGCAGCATTTCGTACCACATACAAACCTAGTCACAAAAGAAGATAATACCCATTTTCCAAGCAATGACTTTTGGGGAAAAAACTTGCTAGAAGATAGGGATTCTATTAAATATTGATGATATATATAGCATTTTTATTTTTTCTCAAACTAATGAATAGCATTCTGTGAGGAATATATTTTCAGGAGAATCGAGGGGATGACCATGTCTCTGTGTGTTGGTCACAGCTACAGCTTTTGCCAAGCACATTGTTCTACTGTCATAAATGTTGGCTAGGTCATGTTTTTCGTTATTTTATTGCAGTCATTCCTGCTTGAGATAAATAAAGCTTTTGGCATTGGTTTTCAGTTACATCATGTTTCTGACTATGGTATCTCCCTCCTGTAATTTTGGTAGAAATAGGCTGTTGAGACAGAAATCCTTTTGCAATATAGACAATGTTGGCAGGGCCAAGATGAAGGAAATCATCAGCAGGAGCAGCACAAAGCAGATCAAAATGTATTTTGCCTCTATTGATGCAGTGCAGGCTGATATTTTGCAAGTGTGGAGTAATCAAGGGGAAAAAAAAACAATTGTGGTATCCTGCCTCTGCATGTAATGTGATTACCATCACAGACTGAAATGGGAGCAGCTGAAGGAACAAATCCAAGACTACCCTGAGACACCATGGCAACTGGCCTCTTGCAGGGACAGCAAGAAGGGGGCTTGGCCATTTCAAAATAAAAATTGCTTTCAGTGACCTTCTGTTTGCTGAGCACTGGGTGCCGGCTTGTCATTTACAAACTTGTTGGCTACAAGGAAAATTATAAGATGTTCAGTGCACAGTAAGTCTGAGCTTTTAGGAAACTGGAGAGAAAGAAAAGATTGTAGAAAATGCTTAAATATTTGGATACCACAGATGTATTTATGCAGCAGGATGGAGGTACTGTTTACATATTATCCCTGGAGTATAATTACAAGAATGTAAGATCTTGGGAATCAGAAGTATGTCTCTGTGCTGTAAGAACAGTGAATAATGATAGTACTATGTGTATGTATGAAATTTAAAAGTAATTTTGTATACACATTTTGTTCACAGCAGGGATCTGAGTAGCATTTTCATGCCACCTTCTACATTGTACCTAGAAGGTTTCTATGGCAGAGAACAATGCTTTTCAGTAAAATACAGATTTCACATCTGGTGCAGCTAATATATACTGTACTGAAAAATGTCCCTGATGAGTTATATCCACTTAAAATAAAAATACTTCTACAGAATAATACATGCTCTATTTCTTCTTGAAATTTACCCTGCAAAAATGGACTACCTGGATTACTGTGGCTCTTAAAAATACCTTTTTTTTTTTTTTCCTCTGTTAGAATGATTTATATGTAACAGTTACAGAATTTTATGATTGAAAAACAGGCTAAACTAGATCTGGAAATTTTTAAGTCTGCTAGTTGGAAAGAGTAATGTAAATCATTATGTATTTTCAGGTGGACCATGGAGATGCACCATCTGAAGCTAACAATGAACCTAGGCCAACACCAGCAGAAAACGGAGTAAATTACACTGCCTCTCTTACACCGAAACCAGCAACTCAGGTTGTCCATAGCCAACCAGCACCAGGTAAAAAAAAAAAAAAAAAAAAAAACACACAAGCAAAACAAAAAACACCCTCTTTTCAAAATAAATCTAGATAATTTTTTCATGTGCTTTGCATTTCAAGAGCAAAGTTTTTTTGGTGTTTTCTTTTTGGTTGGTTGGTTTGGTTTTTTTGTTTGTTTGTTTGTTTTATTTTGTTTTTATAAAATGGGTGGACATTTTCCCTCCGCTGTTAGGGGCCAGTCTTCTTAAAAGTACCTTCTGTTTAAGAGTTGCTTTTGTGGTGGAATTGAAGTTCGCTACAAGCAAGAAAGTACTGGTATTTTTTTGTGACAGCAAGTGAAGGAATCTCTTTAAATTGTTTTTACAAATATGCCTAATTTATGCATGTACTTACATCTTACTCCATGCACAAAATACAGTTTTACATATTTATATATATTCTGTATTGATATATCTCCTATAATAAATGCTTGTTACACCACAGTGTTTATAATTTAATGACTGCAGTCTTCATAGGCTTGATTTAACTGACTTCCAAGGAGCTGGACTCATCTTGTGTACAGATATTTTGCACTGTAATCATAATATAAAGCAATTGTACTAACTATCAGCCTAATACCACTTAAATGATTCATATGAGTTGTATCAGTGAGTTCAACAGCACCCTCCCCATAAGTAAAACAAGGAAGCTCAGGTGGGTTTTTAGAAGGTTACCTTTTTGTGTTAGTTCACAGGATTGGTGTTGTTTTCTGTTTTGCTTCTCTTCTGTTCAAGATGTGTTTTCTCAAATGATGAATAATGCCTGTGTCAGCATGCATCCCGTGTCACATGCCATGTTTTAATATGCAATCAAGTAGCACAGTAATGGCTGTTGTTTTAAAATAATTGGTATCAGTTATTTCTTTTACCTCTAGGTTCGGTGAAAGCACCTGCAAAGACAGAAGATCTTATTCAGAGCGTCCTCACAGGTATTAAATATACAGTTTACACTGTATAAATGATGCACTTTTTTGTCAAGAGAAACGTATTTTTAATGAAATGGGCATCTGACATAGACATTTGTTTGAATGATTGTGACTGCAATAACTCATAGAAAATGTACATATCATGTCTTCTTCCTCAGCTATGAAGTTATTAAATGTTTGAGCACATGCTTCATGGGATCACTATTGGGTGCCAACATGGAATTTTTTAAAATTATTCCATTGTTGCATTCTTATAGGCAAAACATTCACATCTAATGCAGCCAAAAAAAATAACAGCATTATTATCAGAACAGAAGCTAGATTTGCTACTACTATTGTGAATAGTAGTGAAACTATTTTATCTCCATTGGCCTTGTAGTGTTCCCATCACTCCTACAAAATTGAAATTAACCTGTTACATTAAGCAAACTGGCCTGTTGCATAGTGTCCTACTGTGCAACTGGGAGTCATGTCCTGCAGCTTGGAGACAGATTTCAGATTGCAAATCTCCTAATTCATTTTTTTAAGTCATTTTCCTACATTTCCATACCCTCAGTCTATTGTGAGATCTGGGAAGGGGTCTTCAGTCTGGCTTCCTTCCCTCCTCCTCCACCTTTTTTTTTCTCGTTGCTAATTTGGGGTGAGCCTGTGCAGGTCAGACTAGCAGGCACTGAGCTTGAGCTGTGATCAGGGTTCATAGAGCAGGACATCCAAGATAGCTGCTCTCCTCAGTGACAGCCCTGGAGTGCAGTTCTTGGCATTTAGCTTCTGATCCTTTGCTGGACTGGCAGACAGCTGGCCATGACTCTCCTGTGATGCGAGGTCTCCCTCACGAGAGAAGTGAAATCTCTCCCCGGATGCGATGGTGATACCAGGACAGCTGCTCCCAGCAAGTGCCCAGGTCAAGGCAAAAGAAGTGCTGTTTGTGAAAGGCATCAGCATGTTACATAGCCCATCCAGAGAGAAGGGAGACCTAAGGTGTTGGTACAGTGCTTAAAAAAAAGAACAGTTTTCATACCTACGTAAGATGATGATTATGTTATATGTCAGGCTATTGGGAATGTTTTGCATCTGAAAGGGTTTGAGGAAAGTACATGGTTTTTATTTTGCTGGACATACTGCTGTTCTAAATTTTCAACTCATTTCCTACTCTTAATTAAATTTGCCACAGTATTTTCAATCTGGTTAGCTTATTTTCGGAGAAATCTACTTGGTTAGTTTAAGCTAGCACATTTCGCTTACCAGCAGTAAACAGTCATGCTTTGTTTCATTCCTGCTGGTGGTGATTTCTGTGTTCTCTGATTGAAATCATATGCTATTAGAAAATTGAAGTGGCTTTTGTTATTATCATTGTAGAAGTGGAAGCACAGACTATTGAGGAGCTAAAACAACAGAAGTCGTTTGTTAAGCTTCAGAAGAAGCACTACAAGGAAATGAAGGACCTTGTAAAGAGGCACCACAAGAAAACCACTGATCTTATCAAAGAGCACACTGCAAAGTATAATGAAATCCAAAATGACTACCTGCGACGAAGAGCAGTTTTAGAAAAAACAGCAAAGAGAGACAGTAAGAAAAAGTATGTTAAATGAAGCTTTCCTGTCTTTGGCATCAGAGATATTTGCTTGTTTTATGATAGACAATTAATATGGACGTGACATTAGAGCACAGAAAACTTCAAAAAGTTTTGAAAAATTCAAAAGTCAGAATATTCCTAGATAAAATGAAGTCAGGTACTTTGATATGGAAATCATGAGAAAAAGCCCTCTCTGTGATATGCTGATTCTCTGCTAGAAGCCAGATAAGTTGTTCACAATTTTATACCTTTTTTCCTTGTAAAATATTTATCTTCAGACTTTCCTTAGTCCTCTGGTATGGGTAGGTGACTCAGCTATACTGGCAACAGCAGCCAGTGGTTAGGTGGTGAACTTAATCACAGTGAGATTGGGCTTCCCCTACATACTGGGGGCGGTTCAGGAACCAGGCTGAAGTATCAAAGAACTGAAACCTATCTCGGTTATGTATTTTGCTTTCCTACTCAGGTCAACTTCAGCACATTGTATCAGAGCACCCCATTGTCTCCCATGCTTCACCTCCTTTAGGAGAAGGTGTATCGGTTCATTGTAAATTTGCCCCATGCTTCGTAATACACATTTATAACGTAGCTACTTTTTCAAGCAAGGTCTTGCAGCCATCACACGCAATCATCTTGCTCATATTGAGCAACTGGTTCCCCTGGGCCACCAGTGTGCTGCATGGTGGTGGAGCAAGCCTCCAGTGTCAAAACAGAAACAAAATCTAGTCCTCACAATGGTATTTTTGATTAGAACGTATATTCTGAATTTTTGGATGGAGAACATTGCCTCTAAGTTAGAGCCCTGGAAAAAAACTCATGCAACAGTAAAAAATATCAGATGTATAGTTAGGTGAAAGAAATACCTGCCAGTTATTAACATCTGTCTATGGTTTAAATGATGATTGATCCAGACCGCTTGGGAATCTCTTAATGAATGATTGGCTTTGCCTCTGCATGCACACCCGTTCTGTGCTATGTCTCTTTCTCAGTCTTGCATTGCACTCTAGCATCTCTTTGTATGTGCTGGTATCATTTTTATATTATTTGTTTAGATAATAAAGGAGAGTTGCATTTGCGATTATCAGTTTGAAATGCATGGGTCTCATTAATCTTTCCACAATTTTTGTCTTATTCGTATGGTAAGGAGCTATATGTTACTAAAGATCATTCTTAACTCCTGGAAAAACATTTGCAATGTAGGTACAATCAGTGTCTAATGCTGTTAAAACTGAATGATAATCATGTAGGGGTACCCTCCTCAATTTTTCTTTTTCCCATTAGTGTAGCTTTCTCATTGTAACATAATCTATTTTTTAAAGTAATTAGATAAGCACAAAAGCCCTTTAACTTTGCATAAAATTGATATAGCTGCAGTTCTTGAACATGAAGACATTGAATGAGCATTAAAAAAATTACTGGATACTTTTTGGTAGGAGACCATTAGAGAAAAAAGGTACAAGCATGCTCTGGCTACTACCCTTGTTGATAGTGCCTCTAATTGTAAGTGACCAAGATTCAGGTCATAACTTGTCCCTAGGAAGCAGCTTACTCATTTATGCTTGCCTGATGACAGAATGTCATTTGGCTTAATAAGAGCTTAGTACTCATAATATATCTGTGTTCAGGTGGCCTTAACTGTTGCCAGTTTTCAGGCTTCTGGGTTCTATACTTGAGTTAGTTAAAATCCCTTAATGACTGGTTGTCAATTGCATGCACAGTAATATTTTGTTCATTGTATTTTCCATCATCAATGTGTGCGACAGATAGTGGCAGACAAAACAATATGATATTGTTTTGTTCCTTTTTTTCTGTAGCATATTCTATTCAAATTTAAGCAGAAGAACAAACTGAATAAATAAAATGACTCATCTATCTTTGACTAAAAAGGATTTTGTTTTTTTTATTTTGTTATGATCTGACCATAAATCATTCATGATATTAGGCACTAAAACGCTGTACTCTGTTATGTGGAGCTGCCACATTGATTTCAGAGATGTGAAGTTTTATGTGAACATATTGAGAAAATGGGAGGTTAAAAGATCTCATACTGAATTTTTAAGGAGCAGGAGTATGTATTTAGGGCTTTTCAAACTTGCAAGTACATATTATCTCAAGCAGAGGACTTTTAATAGAATACTGCATCCCAAGGAAAAAAGGCAGTCTTTATCATTTTAAATTATTACTGAAGCTGTTTACCTGTAACTGCAAAGTACAAAACACTACTTTATCAGGAGTCCCTGTGTCAGATTGCTATACAGATGTGTTGTCTCTGATCAGAAGCAATCAATGTTTCATGCCCATGTCTAAAATTGGGCCAAGATTCAGTAAAGCCAATGTCTATGGGACAATTGAATTATTTCTTGAACACAAGCACAAATATTTTGCCAGTGTCGTTCTGAAGTTTCTATTTAATGATCATGTCCCTTAAAAGAATGTCTTACTGTTTTAGCCTTATTTCTTTTTCCCCAAAATACAAGAGAAATGTCAATTTTAAAACATATAACATAATGGCATAATTTGCTGACTTTAATATTCATTAATGCTGTCTCGTGGCTCTATGTAAATTACCCTTACCTATCACACTGGTACCACTTAACCTCGTAGCAGAATATTCAAATACAATAATAGTACAAGAAATACAAATAGGCTACCTTGGTCTGTATCCTCAGACTGATGAAAGCAGCTTCACATTATTTCGGTTGAAGTTATGCTAATTGACAGCAGCTGCGAACTTGAACCTGGGAGAGAAAAGACAGGCAGCCAGTGCAGCAAGTTCTCTGCATTGTAATCATTGCAAATTTCTGAGTAGCAAACTCATTTTTCTCAGTCAGCCCTCTCTGTTCAAGGTTTTGCTGTTTTGTCCGTCTCATACACTGTTCCTGAGGTTTCCCAGGCAACTGATTTAACACCTGAGTACAGCAGTAAACACAGCAGCCAAGCAGAGACACAGCATAATCATATTTTTTTAAATGTTTTTTTCTTGGGTTTAGTTTACTGCTGGCCTGAGAGTGATACTGTTTTTGCTGTTTATTTTTTCTTTGAGCAGTGTCATCATGTCTCCTTTCACCATTACATCTATTTTTCCTTCTATCTTAAGGAAAAAAAAAAAAAAAAGAATTAAAAACCTAGTCCTTGGTGTTTGCCTTTTAGCTTTTTTCTTAAATTTTTTTCTTTGCTCCTATGTGTTGCCTTTCTGAGGATTACTCCCCACTGGGATGTTAGGTTTCCTCCCAAAGTCAGGAGTCCATAGAGCACTTTCCTCTGTGTGTGCTATGCATGGCATTTCCTGAAGGGGGGAGAAAATACCAAATAAAGGGCTGTTCCTAACCATTTTAAGCTTTTTGTAAATGCAGATGTAAAGTTATGCTCTTAAATTTATTGCTAAGCATATGCAAGGATGTTTTCAAAATACTTAGCATTCGCCATTTTTACTGAGGACTATGAAGCTTTGAAATTCAAGTTATGTGCCTGGAAGTGGAGAAACAAGTTCCATGGGCATATGTTTACAGAAAATCTTGGCAGTTGCATTTATAGCTCATTTATACTAAGTCCTGTTCACCCCACCATGGCAGGTTTGTAATATGAGGTTTAAAAGCAATACATATCCAATCAGTAAACAATGAACACTGTTGTTTCCTAAAAGATTAAATAGTGGACTTACCATAGCTAAAATCGTCTTCTTGCTGTATATATGGTGCTGAGAAACTTATTGATGGACTACATGTAACCTGCTACCTTAAAAACAAGGTTTAAATATGGTGCAGAGCATACATACCTCGTGACTTCAAGCTAGTGTGTGTGTGTGTGTCTTTGCAGATCTGAAACGGGCAGCCCAGACCACAGTTCTTCAACTATTGAACAAGAATTAGCTGCACTCGACTCTGAAATGACCCAGAAGCTGGTCGAACTGAAGGAGAAGCAACAACAGCAGCTGCTAAATCTCCGACAGGAGCAGTATTACAGTGAAAAGTACCAGAAACGAGAGCACATTAAGCTGGTACGTTTATAGCATCTGCTTTTCTTTAGCAGTCTCTGGGTTAGTAATGAAAGCGGTGTGATGTTAGAATGAAGTGGGGCTTCCTCTTGCTTGGAATCCATTTCAGAGCTTGATTCCCCTGTGGTCCACTGCAACTTCAAGGGGTTGTTGTGTCACTTTGTCACTAACACTTCTAGCATATTTGGAGGGCTTTGGGTAGAAGGCAGAAAGGCAGCAGGTTTATTAGCATTGCTATGGCACTGAGTCCTTACCTCTAGTTACATAAGTCTCAGTTTACTGCAGCTTTTGGATGATGTTCCCATTTTGTTCTGCCACTTTTTTAAATGTACAGTACTCAAGCAGGCAGTATTAGCTGGAAATAAATTGAAACACCATGAAAATAAAAAAATGAAAATAGCTTCAAACATTCCCCAGGGCACAGAGTTGTGCCAAACAGTGTTCCTGCTGCAGTTGAATGCTTTAAGGGGATGCAGGACATAATCTGTATATGGGAAGAAATAGTTTGCATGCATCAGTCCAAGCCAGTTTGTTTTTACAGCTGGAGTTTGGCTGACAACTGCAGCAAGATCATAGCCTTCTGAGCTGCAATAGCGGAGCTTGGGCAGATGGCAGCTGATGCTGATGGATGTTCTCAGGCAGAAGAGAACATTTTTAAAAGGGTGTTACGGGAGTGTAAACTGTTTCTCAACTCCAGACAATCCTATCTCACAAGTTTTTTCTATTATATGATGTTTCATCTCATTGCTGTTGTGTGAAGTGATTTGTCTACTCAGTCCTGCCATCCAAAAAGCAGGTCAGAGGAGTGATGTGCATTGAAATTGCGAAGCAAGGCCTTTTCACTCATTCATTCCCATGGATCATAGCACAGGATTATTTAATAGAATCAGAGTTAAACTATAGGGGTGATCAAATCACATTTGTCCCATTTCCCACTTTAATTCACCATTCATTGAACTTCAACAGAGGCCCAGTCCCTGTATCCTCTCCCATCAGCGTCACAACTACAAGCACGCTTTATGTTAGCAGCTTCAGCTCAAATGAGATCAGACCCAGTGCTGCACAGCAGATTTCAAACCAACAACTTGGATTTTCTGAACCCAGTGTTGTGTGATCAAAATACAGCTTAGTTTTCTTAGCTATCATGCATAAATGTTTAGTATCCACCTGACCACACTGAATTCCAGGCTGCTCAATATAATAGTATACAAGAGGAATGTTTTCAGCACTCGCAAAGAACCTTGAAGTGAATAGGACTTCAGTTTGTAATTTGTATTGCACAAATTCAGTTTGTGATCATTTATGATGTAATTTATGAATTATCACAGACATTTTAATTTATAGCAAAGGTAAAATCTAAGAAATATCTTCTGATTTTATATTTCATTTTCTCAGAGTATATCACCTTGATGTACAGAGAAGTCATAGTTTCTACATAAGTAAGACTTATACAGGTCTGCCTGGAGTCTGCAAGTTAAGAATGTGTTTGCACTGATAAGAATGTTACTGGCTTTTGATCATAGATAAATAATCAGGGAATGGTGTAACACTTTCACATGTCTACCACAGACTTTTGAGGAAACTTAGATGCATGTATGATGTTTAGCTGAAAATGTGTATTTCTGTTTTTTGGGATTCTTTTTTTAGCTTATTCAGAAGTTGACAGATGTAGCAGAGGAATGTCAGAACAGCCAGCTAAAGAAACTGAAAGAAACGTGTGAAAAGTAAGGTGCTATTCCCCTTATAATTGATTACATCTCTGTGTGGTTTTCATTTAGATACATTTTGAACTTGCCTTTTTTTTTTTTTTAATGCTTTAGAGAAAAGAAAGAATTGAAGAAAAAAATGGACAAGAAGAGGCAGGAGAAGATCACGGAAGCAAAATCCAAGGATAAAAATCAAATGGAAGAGTAAGTGTATCCCTAGATCCATATCCTTACATGTTATTAGGAGACAAGATTTTTCACAACTGGAAAATCAACGAAAGATCTCAACCCTTAAAGGCAAGGCAGCTTTTAGCAGACTGTTATACCTCACCAGCACAGTGGAGTCCTTCTTACTTCCACTGATACTAATCTAATTTCCTGGGACAAATCTAATCTCCTGTTCTGCAAACATTGAGAGTCTGGGTCAGCTGCAAAGATGCTGATTTTTAGTATGGGGACATGCCTATGAGTGGCATGATAGAATGATTCACCAAGATGCCATTAATCCAAATGCTATTCCTCTATGTATGGCTATAAATAGACTTAGTGACTTCAATTCCTGCAGGGTTTGATTTCACCTTAACTTAGATTTTTATTTGTGAGTTATCTTTTCTTCTTAACCTGTTCAAACAGCTATCTAAAAGAAATAGCAACACACTGGAAGCTTTGCTCTACTTTTGTGATAAATTCCCCTCAGATGCTGTGCTACTGACTCTCCTCCAATGACAATTTTATTCAGTGTGCAGTTACTTCTGGTGGAAGAGAGGGGAGAACTGAGCTCTGTGGGTGCAGTTTCTGTGAACAGGGACAGTAATATTAATTTCATTTATGTACCACCAGACAATACAAAGTTATGGAGTTATGCAAGTTGATTATATTCTTCCCAAGGGCACAGTATCTAGGTTTGTTTGTCCTTCTTCATTTGTTTTGGCAAGCAGCTCAAAAAGAAAATGGAACATTTTAGTCTTTCACTGTTTGCTGGGATATTCTTTGATACCAGTCTTTATTTTAGTAACACTTAAGAACAGTTAAATATAAGAGGAACAAAAAATAATCCAGCATATCTGAGTTTTACTATGTAACAAAGACACAACTAGGTTGGGTTTTCTATACGTAAAAAGATATATGTAGATTTTGGAGCCTCTCCATAGAATCTGTGTATATGGTAACACTAAATGAGGGTCACTCACTCTCATATGCTCACATGATGAACTGCATCAGATAATTCAAGAATCGTTATTAACTTTAATAAACATCTTAGAAAAAACAATAAAAAAGAGAATAATTGATTATGAAAAAGGGAGAAATAATATGGTTAGAGTTGGCAAAATGGCATGAGGTCATATTAGAAAAAAGTAGTTAGTCGTTACAAAAATATTATAGCAGTAAAATCAATTGCAATAGGAAATGATTTGCTAGCTGAGGAGTTAATGAGACACTAGTGAGAAAGGCTCAGACAAGTAAAAATTAATTTTTGTTTTCCTTTTTATTTTTTCCTCGTATTTCCCAAGGGCTTTCTTTTGACAGGCTTTTCAGAGAGCCCTTGGGAAAGGTAAGATGGGAACTACATGGGAAACTCAGTTTTCATCTGTGAAGTGATGCAGTTTGTCCTCACCTTTGCAGTGGAACAGGGAACAGTGAGACCTGGTGAATCCTACCCAAGTCATCCACGCTAGGCTGTTGTTTGTTTAAAGCTTTTCTTAAGAAAATTTGAATAAAAAAAAAATACAGAAAGAATACATTATAGTAATTGTTCTTACTTAATTTTTCTAGTTCTACCTGTGCCAAGGGATTGTATAACTACCTAAAACCATCAGATTTTAATGCTGCCTGAATAGACTGCAATTCATTATTCTTGACTTAAGCAATTAGGTTTTAGAGTACTGTCCTGAATCTGGTCAACTCCAGTATCCAAAGTGTTATTTTATGTGCATTTATCCTTTTGAGGGATCTCGTCTTTGACCAAAAGTTACCTAATAGCTATCTCCCTGAGTCAATTTGAGTTCTTCTTTGAGTTCTTCTTCCAAGTTCAGCTTTTTGTAGTTTACATAGCAAATCTGAGGACTGAAGTTGAGCCCTTTCTGGGAGCTTTGCCATCATCTCTGAGATGTCACCAGCAACATTCACTCACTGGCAGAGATTATTTCACTAGTATATAAAGTGCCACAATGTGGCAGTGTGCATCTACTGATGGTTGTGCGCTCTCCTAGGCTGATGTTTGGGCCCTAACGAATGCTGCCATCACCTTGAAGATGTGGCAGTACCCTGTGGGAAAAGACTATGATGAAAGAGCAGAGGGGTTGTTGTGGTACCTCACGGGGAAATCAGAACCCTTCATACAACAATGATGCCGCCTGTTATAAAAGGCACATCCAGGAAGTGGCTAAATGTTAAGTAAACAGACCCATACATTCAAAACATTGCCTTACTCATTTTGTAGGGAGTTGTGGGGGATTCAAATACATTGGTATGATCTTATTGACTACAATAACTTGTTGATTGCTTCTCCCCAGAGAGAAGACTGAAATGATTCGATCATATATCCAGGAGGTGGTACAGTACATAAAAAGGGTACGTCAGGCCATATGTTTATTTTTCATTTTGGGGGGTAAAATGTCAGCTTTCATGTTATAGGTCATTTTACAATAGAGATTCCAAGCTTCTGTGTAGAGACTCCACGAGTGCAGATTTTTAGCAGACGCAGTGTAGACTTCTGTTGACATTCCACTAGAAGAAAAACTGGAATTTCAGACAGATCTTGTTCAGTGTTAGTGTTTGGGAGCAGGGCATAGTAATAGGAGTATATTTTAATAAACTTGTGATTTCATCTTTGAATATCCTGTGTTTATTCATGGAAAATGTACTCCATGATTTCTTTCACATACTGAGAAATGTTTTATTTGTGTGGGTTTTTTTAATTGGCTTGCTGTTTCATGAATGTAAAGATTGCATAAGGAACTCCTAAAGTCAATAAACAATCTTAGAGTATATTTTAACCTTAAGTACATTTGTACAGTTATTAAAATGCAAAAAGCATTCTGAGTGCTCTGTAAATACAAGTCAAAGAATTTCTTTACAGATGTTAGTATTTCTGTAGCTACGCATGGTTTACGCTGGGCTGAAAGTATGCACTGCAATGCTTTGGTATGGGAAATTATTATAAAACTTATGCCACTATTGAATTTTCTCTTAATTTCAGTGCAGAGAGAGTTCAGTTCAAATGTTGGCCCATTTTTGCTCACAGAGGCCTTGATTCAGGAAGCAACCTAAAGAATTAGCAAATTAAGCATGCTCAGTTCCTGCTGGAGTCAGGCACATGCTTGAGTGCTGTACTAAATGAGGCCTAAAATTGATCAGCATGTTTGTTTCGGATTCCAGGATGCAAATCCTTTTCTTCTGGGAGCAGGATCCGTCTTGCACATCTCATACAATAAAAGCTAAAGCAAAGTAATACAATAACAGTTCTGTCAGGGAAGGGATGGGAAAGAGAGGATACGCAGTCTCTGAAACAGGATTCTCTGCTATTTTCTTATAGCTAGAAGATGCTCAGAGTAAAAGGCAGGAGAAGCTGGTAGAAAAACATAAGGAGATTCGTCAGCAAATACTGGATGAAAAGCCCAAGGTAAAGAATTTTGAACAATGGTTAAGAATGTCCTTCAGGAAACAAAGTGTTCTGTATAGCATGTAGGCTGATGTTTAAACATGAGAAGGTCCATACAGAGCATTGTAGCTATATTCTTGAATACACAGGATGAAAAAAAAAGAAGTAGCAGCCTAGTAAGGAGCACCACTTCAAGTCAAATACCATATAATTTGGTTTATTTTTTAGTACTCATATCACATTGTTAAAAAGCTTTTAGTGTAAATGGTGCTTCTGACCAGCAGAGTGTGCCCTTCACTCTATTGTGCTTTAGCAGTACAAAAACAAAACACAGTTTACTTTGAAAAGAAAAAGAGATATCTTTTTAGCATGCTTGCCTCAGATATTTGTGGTAATTGATGAGGAGATATTTTTGTGGAAAACAATGAGAGTTTTCATAATGTTAGTGCCTAATATTCTATATTGCTTGCTGGATTTCCTGTTTGATTTTGTGCACTGTATCTGCATGCAGTGTTCTGAAATACATTTTTTGATCCTAAGTATTGTGGGCTGACTCCCGCTTCTAGGGAAGTTGATGGTAGTTTTGCCATTGACTTCAGTGGAGAAGCTTTAGAGTCTTGTACATAATTTTTCTGCGGGAAGAGCTAGGTAACTATATAATCAGACTGTTGTATGGAGACCTGTTTTCAGCAGAGTTCATATCCAAGTATGATTCTCCACAGCCCATTGTGTCATCTCTGCTTTCATTTTTTCTACACTCACTCAAATATGTGTTCTAGGCTTCACTTTTAATTTCTTGTCTCTGTCCGCAGTCCTAATGTTTATGTCCTTGTATTCCAGCTTGAATTTTAGTATTGGGTGTCACCTAATTGGTGTTGTCATGTCATTTCTGTGAAATATCAAGAGAATAAATTAGGCTAAGGTCTGAATAGCTAGAAGCTTACAATAGTTTAGAAAAATAAAAATGTTTGCATTTCTGATTTTCTACTTTCATGTTAAAACCCATGTTTATAAATAACCTGGAACTTTTCAATGTTATGGAAATCTGAGCCTAAAAGCATGAAAAATATTATGGTTTGTATTTGATGTTGTAGGATCATGAGCTTCTCAGGCATGTGAACGAAAAAATGGAATTTAAATGCTGAATGTATTTCAAAGGATAATCTGTTAGTACTTCTAACCTCAGCTTTTCACAAATACTTGGACGCATAATTACTTTCCTATGTGTGTCCTCATTTTTTTTCCTTGATTTATTAAACTTATTGATTCACTTATAAGTAGAATATCTGCATTGAAAATTTGTCACTCAGGACTTGGGTTGCATTTTGAAAGATTGGGGTGGACTGGTAGCATTAGACTCTTCAGCTGTCCATGTGCCAAGCATTAGATCATGGCACAGAGCTGCTCCAGATCCCTTGTCTTCCCCTGCATCTGGCCATCAGTTAAAGCACTGCAGTAATCAGCGCTCCTCAGTCTGCTCTCAATTTCTCCTGAGAAAACCCTTACAGGGCCTGGCTGCATTTTTTTTTTCCTTTCCCACCTACTGAAATGGACAGTTTGTTGAATTTATGATGGTATGTGCTTTTTGCTGGCATGAGAGGATTTAAGCAAAACATAATTACTCTTTTTTTTAAGTCTCTTTTTATTTTTTTCTTCATGTTCATATTTCATATCCGTATTTGCTTCTTAAGCTTCCCTAGTGACAGGGTGTATGATATAAAATAGATCAAATGCTTTCCCAGCTGAGAACCACCAATGTATTTATGCATGCAGCAGCCTTTCTAGGGGCAGCTTTTTTAGCAGGCTGGTCTCTAGTGCTTCAGTGTCAAAACGCCCACTAAAATTTATGCTATCTGTGTCAAAAGGGTTTTCTGGCAGTATCAACAACCCCTAAACAAAAATTTTAATATATGAAGGAAAGAATTTTTAGTATTTTTACAATAATTCCATTGGAGACAGATTTGCCATCATCAATCACTTTCATTTGGTTATTTATTACTGACTCAGAATTTGTTGTGCTATGACTTTGTGCACAGAGCTCTGTCAAAGCCAGGAAGAATATCGTTTCCACAAAGTGTTGGCAACAGACTGCCATACCAGTGAGATTATTTTTTTATTTTTCTTTTTTTAAGTATGCGTTTGCAGCCTCCTTTGTTGCGGTGTGTGTAGGAAAAGAAAAGAGGAAGAGGCAAGAGGAAAACTTACCTTAGAGTGCTGACATGTAAGACAACAGCTTTTAGAAACTGCACAAACTTGATGCAAATTAGTTCCCTATACTGGAGGCAGAGGGCTCAGTTTTTGTTTAATTTTAAAATATCATGTGTTTAGATGAAAGTACTTAACTCAGAGCTGATTCACACCCTGAAACTCTGACTCTTCTTCATATATATAATTTCTTTCTAATGTTTAGATGTGAGACTGTTTTGTAACATCTGCAGGGCTATTATATAAAAAGATAGCTTTTTTTCCTCTTGGAAGAGTTGGAGACTTTACTTCCTGAACGGATATTGTTAGGCAAAAGTTTGGAAATAATTCTTTGTCTTGTGGTCCTGCGGAAGTCAGTGTAACACTGACTTTAATGGGGCTGAAATGTCTTACTGTGTCTATGTAAGTAATGAGGGTATCTTTATGACAAACTAATCTCTGATGCTGTGGAAATTAGAAATTGAGTATTATTGTCAAATCTGCATGTGTTGTGTGTGTGGAAACAAGGCAACCATTCCCACAAATATTTTTGGAAAAGGAGAAATATCACTTAATTTGTAAGTCAAACGCTGGCTGACCACAGGTCAAAAACTTTCTAACTTGAGTGCCATTGTAGCGAAAGCACAAAGTAGTGGAAACAAAGTTCAAATGCTCTCATGCTGCTGTTTTGTTCCTAACAGCATCATTGCTAAGCAAGGCCATATGTATTTTTTTCTTCTTTTTTTTCTATATTTACATTATCTACTTGCAGCTTTATTATCAGCAACAGCTTGTAGTTTTTTTCTTCCCCATTCAAATTCTTTGTCTTCTTCTCTTAGTCATTAATACACATTAAGCTCGTCCTGTCCTTATCTTCTTCCCCTTGGGCATCTCTTCTACATTCTGTGGAGGCTGCTGTAGAAAAACAGCTCTTTACACCGCAGTACTGAATTCTGTGCGTTACAGCACTGTGTGATTTTAGATTCTTCTCTACAGTGTGTCTGGCACTCGCTGTCTAAGCACAACGGAATGCATTGAGGATGGGCATGCATCTCAATTTCTTTGTCCTTGACAGCCTGTGCATCAAATTAAATATAAATCAGGTGCATTTCCTTCCCCCCAACCCTTGCCTCCAATTTCATTGTAATTACAAAAATCAATACACATGAGGCATGACAAGGAATTAATTATTTTTCTGAGAATCGACTGAGTTACAGTAAATAGACCCAAGCCTCCTCTAATTGAAATCAATGAGACTTTTGTTACTGAGGCTCATGGGCCAGAGTTATGCTTGAATGTCAACACAGTAGCTGAGACTCCTGTGCTCTTGAAGTCAGCCCTAGCTCCCCATTGCATTAACTGGACTCTTTTGGCTCTCTGGCCGTAAGCTCATGTTCTTACGGCCAGAGCTGTCAAGAGAGATGTAGGTCATGTGGTTCCTGGTTTTGTAGCCCATGTTCACGTTTCTGTTCACACCTACTCTGCTGCTCACAACCCCAGCTTAGCCGAGGCCTGCCATGTGGTGTGGGCTCCTCTGGCAATGTGGAAGATGGCCTAGTTCAGGGTAAGGCTTTATCTGTGGAAAAGGCCACAACAGATCTGTAACAGAGCCACAAGCTGTGCAAACTTTCTCCTAAGTGTTGCCTCTCTGTGATCTTTCAAACGAATGAAGACAGTATAGTCTTAAGGTAGAAAATGCCCTTTTCCCCTCACAAAATATAATGAAAACAATTCTTTAAAATTATAAATCAGTTATTGATAATGGAAAATAAAAACATCTGATGCACACTAACTCACTTTCAAAGAACACACATTTATTATCTCACAACTTGACATGCATTATTAATTGCACACAATGGGAGTTGACACTTCTATATCCAATCAATAATTAATATTAGAACTGTACCTGAAAAATTTATGGGGACATAAAATGACGCATATTCAAGTTATAGAACAAGTTAAGAGATGCTTATCCTTTATAGCAGTAAGCCTCTTACAACTCCAGTGTCTTCTTTTCATTACATAGAGCTGGAAGGGACCTCCAAGGTCTTTAATCTAGGGGCTAGCTGTCTTTACAATCACGTATCATGTAAGCCTGTTAATGAAAAAATGCTGGATAATGACTCCTTCCTCCTGAGTGTTATTTAAATGAACATATTTGAAAACCAGTGAATGATTTCATAGATTTCAGATCAATGCTGATTTTTTAAAATATCTAAAAATATCTTTGGGAGGGTTACAGCTTGTCATATGTGCTTTAGATAAAACTTTGTGTTCATCTTCAAGTAGACAATGTCTTTGTGTTAAATGGAGCTGTTGCTGACAATAGGGTCAGCAGAATCACCTCTCTAACTTTTGAAAGAAGTCAAATACAGCAAATGTATTTCACAGCACTTTTAGATTTGATTTCAGTTAACCTCAGAGCACAGAGCCACTCTGTTAGCTCATCTGGAAGAGAACAGTTTTTAGGAACTTTGATGACTATTCCAGTGTCATTTCAGCTCACTGCATAATTCAAAATAACAATGCACTGTCCACCAAAATCCCTTTTTTATCCTTTACACCTCTGTAGGAAGCCAAACTGTCTTTTGGGCTAGCTGCACTTCAATTCAAACCTTTCCAAATGCATTCCAGTTCAACCATAGGCGATTATTCAAGAATTTCGGAGAAGGCATTTGGAGAAAAAGGTTATTTCAGTTTACCAGGTTTCATGGGACTTTGCACTGCATGGATTTGGTTTAGGTAAAAGGGATTTCTTCTGTTAATTCATTCAGTTTAAACACCTCCAAAGTTTAAAAGGAAATCTATCTTGAATCTACAGCTGCAAAACTAAAATGATTTATGGCAGTATCTGCCAAAAAAGCACAGAATTAAGAGGATTGAAAATAATTTACTGTTTGTTTCACTGCTCAGCTTTGGGTTTTGGTGCTTGTATATTCATCAGAGGGGAATAATAAAATGCTTTTCTGCCTCATTAAATGGGCAACAGCATGGAGAAATGAATGGAATTTACTTAGCCTCAGCGAACAACAAATATTTAAAAGGAATGTTTTTAAATGAAAATTTCTAGACTGAGATTTCCAAATCTCCCTATGACTTGATCTTTAATGGTCTGGCATCTTCCCACTTCTAGACCAGAGATTGCATTTAAATTGAAGGATGCAGCTTTCACGGACAATTCACTTGAGGTTCTTAACACTTTGCTCAGCACCTCTCAGCATCAAGTCCTAAGTGACAATCAGTCTAATTATCTAATAAGCTTTGAGTGGCTTAAGCCCTGATATTCCTTTAAATGTTTTATTAGTGTGATTGTTAGGCAGTCCCCAGATGCAGAGTATTTTTTGGGGAAACTAGGGTTGTTTCTTTTTTTCTGTTTCTCCCCATGGATGAAGTGCAGAATGCACTTACTTAAAGGCCTGTAAATTGAGTGGTAAATATTCTCACTTCACTCATTAAAATGAAATAGGCTGACCTTTATCGTATGCCAATTTTATACCAATAAAACTCCCTTAACTTCTGTGAAGTGACTAGCTCATCACTAGGCCTGAGATCAAAAGACTTCAGTCCAAATAACAGGATGCTCTCAGGAATATTTGAAAATAAGACCTTTCTTGCTTGCTTGTTTGCGTTTTTTCTTCACAAATCCACATTTTTAATGGTTGTTTATTTTTCCAGTGGAATAAATATTGCAGAGTGAGCAATGAATATCAGGTCACAAAAGATACATCTAACAATTTGAGGTGATATTTTTTGTGTTAATTAAATGTATTCCGGTATTGGTCTTGCAGATACACATATGTCTTGGGAACACTCAGGAATACTAACTTTCAAATCAACAGCATCCCATTTCCAGTGTGACTATGCAAACAACTTTTTAAATTTAAATAAAATTTAAATTTAAAATAAAAATGTTACAAAGCTGTTGTAGTAAGAATGTAAATATGAAGAAGCATTTTAATAGAAAGAGACATAATATAAGAATTATAGATTGCTGTTTTTTGATAGAGAGTGACATATTTCTCACAAAAATCGTTCTACTGGAAACCAGAGAAAATCTTGGGTGTCATATGGAGCTGCAAAAATAAATAAATAAGTAAATTGAAAAGGCAAGCTATTTTTCAGTTTACACTAGTATAAATAAAAAGGAACATTATGAAGCTAGCAGAGGCACTGGTGATTTAAACTGGTATGAGTGAAGGCAGAGTATGGTCCATAATGGAAGTCGTGTGGCAGACAGATTTGATTTGTGAGGATACTGTGACTTTTTATTTTTTATTTTTTTAAGAAAAGTGATTTCAGAGTCCAGCTACCATCTGTGGGCAAAGGAGTTCACTGAATATTTATATTTTTAAAAGGCACAAATTTGAGACTTCTTCCTGAACAAAAGAGACATCATTGTTTTTTTTTTCCCTAATTTGCACAAGGGAATGTGTTCTTTATTTTATCCATCTCAGATAAGCACATGGCTCATGTCTCAGACTACTGTGGTTATCTATTCAATTACCCTTCCTGATAGACCTAAGAAAGCCAAAATCCAACGCAGAGCCTAGACCGCTGTTCCCTGCCATTCCCCACCGGTGTGCAGCTTTGCACAGTACAGCCCAGCAATGGGAGAGGTCCCCGCCGCTCAGAAACTCCCCTTCGGCTGGAGGGAAGCCAAAGGAACTCCCTATACCCAAAGTCCCCTAGATTCCCTCCTCTCCCCAGCAGAAATTACAGCAGCACCCAAAACAGTCCTGTTTTGGGACAGTGGAGAGATTCATATTTGAGAGACCTCTTTCAGCTTTTGGAGCGGCATCCAGCTTTGCATCTACCGACGACCACAGCAGCACAGGGCCGCATATGGCATCCATACTGTTCCTCCAGGGCAAGCTGCATGTCCTTACCACCCCTGTGGCTTCTGTAATGTCATGGAAGTGCTAGATGGGAAGACAAATCAGCCCAACTGGGTATGAATAATAAGCAATGAATGTACTGTTATTTACCATTAAGCAGATAAAAAGATGTCTTGTCCTCCCCCATCCCTCTTTGTAACGGGCTGCTGCAGTGATCATCCATCAAAATGACAGAACAGACCATGTTTTCTCACCGTTAGGGACGTTGTTTCAGAACACCATCACCATGTGCAAACAAAACCACTTGTTAAAAGCAAGAAAATGACTTGTATTTGTACAGTAACTGATTTTGCTATACTGCACTGTTAAAGTAATTGTCTTAGATGTTTAATTTGAGTTAGAAAGCGGTTCAATTAAGGGGGGAGGGTCATAAATTGCCATACAAATGATCGGCTATGTAATAAATAGCGAAAAGTAAAAATGATCTTTTCTCCCTTGGTAACATAAATTGCTAAAGTATACCTTCCTTCTGATTTTAATATTAGCGAATGCTTAATTCTTCTTAAAACAGGTGAATTTCCTATGCAGAGAAGAGTGCAGTGTGTTTTACCATAGATTGAAGAGAAAAACAGAACAAGAGGTGAAAAGTGAATGTATAGCTTCTCTCTGCAAAGTCAAGTTCAGGATGATAACATCCTAGACAGAGCACCCTGTCTCTGCAGAAGATGCTCTTCAGTGTACTGTAGGTAGCTGAGGATAACAGGAAAATACCAGCCTGCAGTGAGTAGTGTAACTTTAAAAGCCCCTTACCTGTTCTCTGAAGCCTCTCAAAGCGCTTTGGTCTGCAGTATCCCATTGTCTGCTGTACAGCAGAGGGCATCTGTGCCAGCTGTCACTCAGTAACCTGCGCCCCTGTGACCCACTCCTGTACTCACTTTGGTTCTGTATTTATTGCTTTCCACAGCAAAAGTTTCCCCGAGGGTGGATGTGTGGCTGCAAGGTAGCAACCGCCTGGGAGAAAAAAGAGCACTAAACTAACTTGTGTGATAACAATGTTATCTCTGAAGAAAAAGCAGCTGAAAATTACATAAAAAAGCAAAAAAAATTAAGAGGCCAGGGACTGCAAACATTTTGTGTCAGAATCTGTAGCTTAGACTGTGCAATATTTAAACCTGACAAGATAAGTCACTGCTAGAAAAATAGTTGTGGTTCTGCAAAGGCAAGTGTTTTCCATGCTAAACCTAAGTGAGGAATGGGGCAGCAACAAGCTGTTGACTCCTCTTCACCTTTTCCTAACCTATTCTAGAACTCTATGTAATATATATTATAAATATATGCATAGTGCATATATATACACATATATAATAGTAGTGTATATAAAATGCATGGTGGCCCACACACAATTCAAATGCGGCACTTTATTAGCACCTTATACACATCTTCATCACTCTGTCAGGGTCAGAGTGAACAATAAATACCACAAAGGCAGATACTTACGCTCTTATACAACTGTATTCATCATTGAACAACAGCAGCAACATATTTGTTAATTATCAGACCTTCAGAGCAACATGACAAATGATAAAGAGATTGAGTCAGACACAGCTAATGCAAAACTGTTAGAAGAAATATTAATGCTTACTATGTAAACTCGTTAGAGAGATGCTTTAAAATGCATGAAGTGGGGAAAAAATATGTTCCTTAATGAACAGAGCTATGAAATCACTGGTCCTGCAAAGATTGTAGTATGTGCATAGTTTTGCATATGCAAATGGCTTTTTAAGACATTGCTTATATCTCTGTGCAGAATCAGTCTGCAAAACAGAGCCACTAATGAAAATACTACCGCGTTTCTGTCCATGAGGTCGTGGTGCGCATTGCAGTACACATTAAAAATACAGGTTGCTCTTATTAGCACAACCATGACAAGGTGGGTGTTGAGTTTATCTTATTTACAGTGAGATTTCAGGATGATAAACGTATTAGTAGAAACTAACAGAAATATCAAAAATAAAGTGAGAATTTCAAAGGAAATACATTGGCTAAAAAGTATATTTAGAATGATGAAGAAAACCATGGGAATTCTTTTGTTGTTTTTAGAAACAACAAATATTTCTGCAACAACAAAAGGTTGTTGCTTTGAGATGCATTATCTTCCCCAGCAGTTTGAGAGTGCTGAGTCTGGAAGGGGAAGAAAACCCTGTGCATCATCCAGAAGGGAGAGAAAGTGCACTCCCAGCCATAGTGGCAGGGAAACCAGCATCTCAGACATGTCAGCGGGTACTTCCCTTGCAACGTGGGTGCAGCTTTCAGGGGTCTGGCAGCCTTCCTTAGCAGCAAAATAGCTGGGGAGGCAGGCAAGCAAGCTGCTCCTGGCCTGCTTGTTCTCTTGGAAGATTATTTTTCATTAAATTTCTCCTGTGACTCATTTCCAGCAAATCAGCATTTTCTGATACAAATGAATTACACTAGTTGTGGGTGCTAGTATATAGGTTTAACTGTAGTGACTCAGTACATTTCCTTTTATTCAGCCCTTTGATAGCAGAAAGAGGTTTTTGCCAAGAGATCGTGGAGTGTGACTAAGCACATAAACTACAGCTATGAACCTGTAAATGATCTCTTTTATGGAGTCCTAGAGATTTGTAAGCTTTGTGTGGAATAAGTGCATGTGTCGTGGAAGGGAAAGCCTAATCCAGAGATAGTTAGATATGGAGCCTGGCTCAAGGATGCTTAAGGCTTTTAAACTCTTGTAACATCGACCTTTCCAAGGATCCACAGATTGTTTGTAGGAAAATGATCATGAGAATAGTAAAAATTGACAATTTTTAATTCTACCACCACGAACCTCCGCTCCCACCCCCACAAGAAATTGTTTCAGAGTTTTGATGATCATCTAAGGGATAAAATCCCTTTTCAAAACTACCGAATATGGGACAGGAAGTCATAGTCCCGCTTCATTTTGAATTTCTTTGAATTCAAATAATTCAATTTCTTTGAAATAAAAAAAAACTCAGTTTATGTTTTCAGAATGAATAAATGCAAACATTTTATGTCAAAATCCTTCCTTATATATATATGTATATATTTTGCTTTGGGACACGATCAGTTATTCATAGAGTCCTATTCATTGTTCAAAGACAGTTTCCAGCAGTATTCTACATTTCCTTTGATTTCTTTCACTCCTTTCTTAAAGCAAAGGTGACTGCTGACAAGCAATTATACACCACTTTTGGTGAAACAAATACCCTTGATTTACAAATCAGGCAAGCCTACTAAACCTTGCTTGGCAACAGAAACAGACTTCAATTAAGATGAGATAAAAACGGGAAAGCTAATTTGTGTGGTACAGTAATGTTACCCACTATCTTTTTTTGGAAAATACGCTCTGCAAATACATATCATAGAAGAATGCATATAGTAATGTACAGATATCCTATAGCAGAATATAACAGTATTATCTTACAGTGTCTCTGATATCCAGTGGCAGTGAAATTCACATTTTCAAAGCCCTGGGAGCAAGAAGGCATTACAATAACTGTAGGTAGCCTGCATATAATTTCCATCTGTGTAAGTTCCTCCTGAGTGGTGCTTTAGCTGGAGCAGACTGTGCTCCAGCCCCGCTGTTCTGACGTACCAAATAGGCCCGTCGGTTTGTGATCTGAGGGTGTGATTTCTGGTCTGCTACAGGAAAAATCAGATTATCTGCACCACGCATCTTCTGAAGGTTAAGAAATGAAGCATTGCTCGTGAGTCAGGTTGTTACCTGTAAACTCACTAACCTCCTTCTGGCTGCTATGAATTTTAGTCAAAGGGAAATTACAATGAAATTTTATATGGAGTCGATCTAGTCAATTTGTTTACTATATTCTTGAATATGTGTTTGAGTCTGTGTATGTCTAATAGTAAATATTTTTTATTTATATTTTTTACGTGTGCATAAACGTGTATGCACACTAGGTATATTAAGAACATGCATACGCTGTGTTTGTAGAGATTAGTTTGATAAATATATTCTGGATGCATCTGTCAAATTAGTTATTCACAGCCTCGTAGGATGTAAAATACATTATTAGAAAATAATATTAATGATTTTTAAACTGGCATGATCACCTTTCTGTTAATTACAGTGTGATGCAACCCATAAGTTCTTTTTTCTGTAAAATCACCTGCTTAACATTCTGATTGCCTTCTGAAAAGACGATAAATGAAGACTATGGAGAAAGAAGTTTCTCCACCGAGCGGGAGCCTTCACTGGCAGCAAATGCAGGCAAATGGCATGAGGAGAGGGACCTCGGGAATGTGCTGATGGGAGTTAAAGGTGTAAAGCCACATTGATCTGGTTTGATCCACCCAGAAGACAACCCACAGCACTAAATATTAGTGCATGCATTTAACACATTGTGAATAATGGCAGATTGCAAATCAGAGAGATGGATTGGCAGTGGGAAGTGACAAGTGAAGCATCAAAATGTCATCATGCATTCGTTATGTGCATGGCTTCCCAATTAATGTATAGGAATTAGAGGAATTCCATTATGGAATAAATCTGTATCTCTAGAGCTACATAAACCATACTGCCTAACACAAGTTTCTCATATACTTATTTTTTCACTCCTGTTTTTTGTGAATGCCTAGTTTGATAGTTTGAAAACAAGCATTCTTTTTCTTCCAATCCCTTTCCTGCCTGCCTCTCCTGATGTGGGAGATAGGGAAAATTCTTTCAGTGTGAACTATTTCTAACAAAGTTCAGATTAATGGTGATAGTTTCAGAGTTTAAAATTCTTTAATATGTTGATACTTACAGTAGTGAAACACATTTTTCTGTTCTTGCATTGAACTTTTTTTCTCTTATTTTCTGATAGTCAATATTTGCCCATGCAGGCAAGATACACTAGACTTCTTATTGCCCTAATTATGTAATTACTGTATACCCGCCAGAACTTGCCTGTTCATATAGTTGTGTAAGTACATTTGCAGGCTAATAGAGATCCCATAGAGATTTGTACGCCTGCATTTTTCTTTGATTTTTATCTTTTGCTAAAGGGCTGTGTCCTAAACATTTTCCATCTTCTTTACCCCCAGAGTACATGTGCTTCATAATTAGCACCTTGACTGCTCATGCAGTTGTCGTTACTGCTCATCTAGTTATTCCCTTCCCAAACCCATTTTAATCATATTAATTCATAGACTGTTGTATCATAAAAAAATAATGGGTTAACTTTCTAGCTCTCAAAATACAGAACTTTGTACATTTAGAGTTGATAACATATTGTGGCAAAAGTCTCCAACATCTTCTGCTGGTTTGTTAAGTTTATTGTCTGCCTCGCTTGCATAGTTACTCACTATGCATAGGGCACTCATGAATGTCCTCTCTGTGGTGACTTACTGATTGTTTTCCTGATGGTGAATGGTGTTGCACTGCTTCCACTAAAAGCAGTGTTCTCAGTTAAGTTTTCTGATGGCTTTTCGGGTCAAGGATTCTCTTTCTCCTTCAGATATCTGTGCAAAGTTATTGTTTGATGCGTAAGTCCATGACAGCATGCAATATTAATACAGTGTAAAATTATAAGTGTATTATGTTATGTGAATAGTAACACCTTGGCCTTCTATTTTATATGAAAAGCTGCCTTTAGAGCATTAATTAATCCCACTTCTTCTATTGCCTTTCCAGATTTATGTTTCCCTGAAGAAGTATCTTGGTTAGGATCATCTGTACGGTTCTGTGCAATATACTATTATCATGCCATATGAACCATAATTTACCCTTTTTAAATACTCCAGTTTCCCCTCTCAGGGGTGTCCTGTCAAAAGCCATAGGAGTCTTCTGCTTCTTCCTCAATATTCTTCAATTAGCCCTCTCAATCCTATTTGCAGCTATTAGTGCTCTTCCTGTTTTAGCCTGTCACGTTTGAGTCCTTCAAACATAAAACTTAACATAATTTTCATAAGAGCACATGTAAAGGCTGCAGTACTGGATGTTAGTTACTACAAGTGTGGCTCTTGAGACTGGCTGTCAGGGGAGCCTTCCCACAGCACAGACCGTATTGGTCGTGCCAGGCTTCCCTTCACAGCTCAGGAGGAATGAAAGCAATATCCGGCAGCACTTACACGGTATATGTTTCTTGCCCATTTCACATAATGGCTTTTAAAAATGTTTTAATGACTTAGCAGCTACCATTTTAGTTATGGACGTTTTTAATATGTAGTTAGATATGGGCTTTTGAGGCATTCTTAGTGTCATGAACATGTTAATTTGTAAAGAAACAGAACTTCTAACCCATTTTCAACTGTCTCTTAACTGATATTTAACCCACCATTTAATCATGCCCACCCCTTCTTTTTACGCATGTGTGTTGCAGTTCCCCTCTGTTTGGTGCAGAATACAAAATTGGAAGTAATTGCTTACTTTTTTTTTTTCATTATTATCATCCATCGGTGGAAAAAAATAGGTTTTAGTTCCCTGGGGGTGTCATTTGGGGTTTATTTCTGTAGAGCATTAATCCATCAAAGTGCTGCATATTAATATGTAGGGTCAGTTTTTGCTCTGAATAGAAAGTAACCCTTTTGGGGGGCTATCCATTGAACAAACTGAGGTGGTTCCCTTTGTCCTTGTTCTGTCTGCTCCATAGGCATTTCTTTTCCAGTCCATTTTCTTCAAGAATTTTCTGTCCTTGGCTTGCACTTTCTCATTCTCAGGACGTTGCTAGAGGCATTAGACAGTCGCGGTGCAGCAGTGAGTCTCAGCGTTGCTGTTTGTATACCTCCGTCTTGTTCACAGGGCTCAAATCAGCTTGTGCTTTCTCTGGATATTAGCCCATCAGATGAAGCAGTTTCTCTTCTCTGCTGCCAGAAGTCAGGCTTTCCCAGTTTGCACTTTTTCCTTCTTCTTCTCCAATTTGTACTTTTTCATTGCCAGACCCTCTTGGCAACTCAAGATAATGTGTAGTTGAATAGTCTTTCTATGTTGTATGCAAAAGAAAGGCCCCATTAAGTGGTTTGCTTTCACTTCTGTCACAATTTAACAGCAGACAAATTAAAGTGTTTTCAGGGTCTTCTTGGCTATTGCAGATGATCCTTCTTGCCATCCAGGGGACATCTGTGCAGGCAATACTAGTTTCTCAAATAATGCTAATAAAAACTTCAGAAACGCATGAGGTGCCACAGGACAAGTAATGTGCATAATGACAAGCTGCTGGAAGGAGATGATTTGGATAACCAGCACTTAGCTGGCAACATTTTCTCTTGGTTTTGATATTTTTACATAGAACTGCCTTTTTTGATTTCTTTGGAGATAGATATTTTTGATATTTTACTAAAAATTACTGATTAAGAGCAATAACTTTCAAGCTGGTATCTTGTCTTACTTTATAGTATATGAGATATCATTAGACTATATATTTATTGTTTTAGGCTACTATACCTAAAACCATCCAGTATATCAAATCAGTTTTTTTTTTTTTTTTGTAGGATCGTTGAATAGTTAGGCTTATTTAGACAGAAAATTTGATTTCTTAACACGTGTCTAAGAGTACAGTGTATAGTTCACCATGTAGATCATTATAGGGTCAGAAGATTAAATATAGCACTTCATTTTCCTAATGAATTGATCATTGTATACAGACCTTTAGAGCTGCTAAATAGATAAAGGTAAAATTATAAACATGAATGCCATTTTTAAAGTACTTCAGTGAGTGATACCCTTTTGAAAATGTTACTTATAATGACATCCAGATGTCTACATGCAGGGTTATCGCATATATCGTACTGGATGTTGAATATTCACCCTTTTTTATTGCTAGAAGTTCATATGGTGCCATAAACAGCAGACAACTGTGGGCTGTAATCATTCCATTCTGCATTTCTAAGAGGTTTTATTTAATTTTATTTAGTGGCTGAAATCGTGCCATCCTTTTTTGTTATTTTTTTTTTCTAATCCTCATTGCTGTGGCATTGATAGACATTGTCAGTGTCTTTGAGGAAAATTATTGTTACTTTGTGTGGTTTTCTGTACCAGTGATTCTTTCAGCATCCTTTCTTGAAAATAATTGCCATTATATCCTTAGAGCTGGATTAAGTTTCAGCATAAAGGTAGTATTTCACTTGCTTATGTTTTTTTGGATCTCGATCACTACCGATACACAGAAGTGTAGTGCATTCCATAGTTCGTTTGTTAAAGTTTAATGCTGCTGTTAACTGGCAGTACAAAAGGGTACTGTTATCCAGGGAGTATTTCATTCCTTTCACTTTTTGCTAGTTCTGCATGGATATGTGCAAATGAGATGAATAATTGAGAATGGAACGAACAGGATTCTCTATATTTTTTCTGCTTTGTTTCAAGACTTTTATCTTTCCGTATTCCTGCACTGTTTCTGATCAGTTAAATTATGTCTTTTTTATTTGTGAATTAAAGGGGGCATGATGTAATATAAATAAAGAATATTTCAAGGGCAATAGGTGCAGAACTGGAGGCAAAACTCTTCTAAATCTGGATATCTACAAGAAACCTGTCTACCTGTGCTCAAGTCCTTTGAGAGAACCAAGCTGTGTTAGGAAGCGATTCACCTAACCCATTTTATATGCTTGCTTTACAAGCAGATTTACATAGAACTCCTAGAGATTGCAATAGGACCTATCATATATATTTTGATTAAAAATATATTGAGGGTGTAGGTTTTAAACAGTGTCATCAGAACCAGCTCAAACCTCTCTAATTAAGGAAACAGGCACTACATTTATTACGGAAAGGATAAATTGAGATTAACTCCTCTGACAGGTGTGAAACTTGCTTCATGTGTGAGAAAATGAATATGGGATGTCCTTCTCAATATTACTGCACCTAATTTTTGTCTGCAAAACAAATCTTTTTAGAAGAATGGTTTTTGGGTTTAGATTATCTGTTAAAAAGATTTTTAAATGGCTTTTTAAAACACAATAGTGCTTTATCTTAGCTATTTATTTCCTCTAAATGAAAACAAATGAACAAATGAAAAGCACCTTCACTTAAGCAGCCTAAGGTTTTAGTCCTGTATAAGAAATGAGGGAAGGCAAACATTTCAAAAAATGTATCAGTTTTATTAGAAAATATTCTTCAGTTTCCAGGAAAGATGAAACATCAAGAATAGAAGGAAGAAAACAGTAGGGAGTGTATCAGAGAACAAGAATATGGACAGTTTGGGGGTGATGTTATGGAAGGGAATGCTTAGAGATGCAGGAAGATGTAACTTGGGAGACATAATCAGCTGCTTTGTTGCCTGGCAATACAAAGCAGTGCCAATATGCTCTGAGTATTTTATGCTGTTCCAGAGGAGCTTAAATTACGCCAAGCATACTGGTGAATGGGAATTTGGAGTTTAAAGATTGACGATTTACATTGCATGCCTTCAAATCAAAAGAAATAACAATTTACCACTCTGAATTCCTCATTTAATTTTTATATACAACAATTTTAATAACAATAATAATAATAAAAAAATGAGGAAAAACGATAAAAGATAAGATTAAATATTTTAAACTTGCATCTCATTAATTTAGGACTGTTGTTCTGAAAATGTAAAATTTAAAAACATAAATTCAGACTTTAATCATGAGCTTAAATTAAAGCCAATCTTGTTAAAGAGTGAAAATTGACATCCTAGTAACCACTCATCTACAGAGACAAGAATTGAATTTTACATTGCTTATCATCAGCTAAAATTATTTTCTTATTAAGATTACTTCGGGAAGAATTATTCCACCTGCAGAAAACGCCCTTCGATGTATTGATATGTATCCTGAAAGACAGCCAGAGGCTCGTACTACAAACATACTTTTTATCTGTTCAGATCTGAATTTTTCTGTTAGCCGTTTCTATTGCATATCTTTAGCACGGTGCGGTTAAGTGTTTTCATCATTTGAGATATCTCATTACCTTACAAAAATTACTGAGTTTGAATCTAAGGAAAGTGAAGAGTGGCTAGGTAAGAAAGCGTATGTTTTATTGTGAAGAAGGAGAAATGTCAAATTTCATCCGTCAGTTTGCTTGTTGCATGCACAACTTAAAACTGGAGGTACTCATCCAAGTTTTGCTCTCCTGTTTTGCTGTTTAATGCAGTGGGAGCAAAAGTTGAGTTTCTGTTGCTCGGCATCTGCTTAGCCTCCAAAACTGGCTTAATCAGCTTGTACTCAGACAAGAGGAAACTCAGAAGGGCAGAGGCTGGGCAGTGCGTTGGACAGCGCTGGTACCTGGCCCTGCTCGCTGGCCCTGCCAGGACGCAAATTAAGGTCATTCCCCTTTGCTCATGAAGACGAGTGTTACTGCTTCCCTGAGCAGAGTTTCAGAGAGATGATACACCGCCCCAGATCACAGCTGATGGTAAATGACAAGGTATGAGAGGGGAGGAAGCATTTTATAGCTGGGTGTTTTCAGATGAAACCTGCCTGGCACTCGCGCTTCGAGGGAAACAGTCACAGTGCTTTCAAGTCCCCAGGAACAGCTTCACAGACAGTGGAGAGACAAAACGAGAGGGATTTTGAAGTAGTGCTTTTGACTTAAAAATCTTACGTAGCTGAAAATACATGGTAGACAGACCATGATTTTTAACTCTGGAATTCAGTCTGCAACCATGTCAGAGAGGAAGAGGAAAAACTCTGTGCTTTCTAGTATGTGCTGATCTTCCCATTTGCCTTCACCCATTACTGCCCTTTAGCTTTGGGGTGGGGGGTGGGGGTTGTAGACTCGCTGACCCAGACTTTGCTTCAAGCACACGCTTCAAGAGACTGTTTTTGATTGTGATCTTATTCTACTCGGCCATTTCCAAACTGGGAGCTGTTTGAAATTACTGCTTCTTGGCTATAGGACTTCAGGCATTTTTTTTCTTCTGGCTTACTCCTCACTATAACCCTAAAAGCACATCTAGACTTGTGGTCAGGAGTGCAGTTCTGAAAAGAGCTGGCATCAGGCTTGACAACTTTGAAGCAGTTGATCATTTGAGTTAGTAATTGGTGAACAGCTCTGTTTAGCTGCAGTATGATTAACAGAGTGATGCCACGAAGTATATGCCCAAGCAAAGGTTTTGGATACCATAGATTTTTGTGCTCCTGTGACTTAATTTAGACATTCCGTGTGGCACTTTAAAAGAAAGAATTCTCCAGTGCACCAATATGGAAACAGTTTCCCTTGGTCTTTGGCCAATATTATATTAAGTGATTGCTTTTAAGGACATGTATTCTAGTCACCACCTAGAAAAAGAAGTTCAGCCTTAACAGAATGATTGTGCACACTTTCAACAACACTTTAAATGTTTATACTTTCTAATTTCTGATTTGTGCTCTATTCCTTAAATAAAGAGTTGTCCTGAGTATGATCCATCCAACTCTTTCAAAAAAAATCCAGCACCAAAACAGAGCACAAACACAACAAAACTGTTGATTGTATTACTATTTCTAGTTTATCCCAGTTCCATACTATTTGAGACATTTTTCCCTTTTGTGATTGCTTAGTGATTGTCTCAAACCACAGCTGACTGATAAAGCTAATGATATTTCATAACATGCTCTGCACCTCTGAGAATGTGATTAAAATATAATGTCTAGTTCCCATCAAGTAACCTCAAATTATCATTGCTGTCTTTATTCTGAACTCAAATATAGCTGAGCAGAGCAATGAAAGACAGTCAGAACTACAGTTTTGAATCCTAAATGCAGGTGGGTTTTTTAAGAATAAAAGGTTTTGTCTGCATCAGGTTTATAGCCAGCAGTCTTCATTAAAGTTCATCAGAAAGAATTCAAGTCTGCTGCTTTATTTTTGCCATTATTTACTATAAATAGCTGGGGCAAAATTCAAAATTTTGGAATAATGATTCCACTCCCTTAAATTTAATGAAGTTTTTATCCAATCTACTTCATTTTCTCCATGATGAAAATTTTAATTTTCCATCATTACAAAATTTGAAAGGAATATAAGGAGTGTGTCTGCACTGGAGAAATGTGACAGAATTCTCTTTCTCCTCTTTGTCTCTGAAGCAAGACACCACACTAACAGATGTTTTGTGTGCTAATAATAGTTGAAGTGAGGGCATATTTGAGCTTTTCTCATACTTTCTTCATCCATGGCAGGCTTTCTTTTTTATGGTGGTGGACACCTGCAACATCTATGCACGTGTCCATGAGTCCCTGAAAACCATGTGCTGTCAGTGGGTAGTAGAACCCCTCAAAAGCTGTCCTACGGCGCTTGGCCAGTTCCAGGTGTTGCTATTATTCAATGTAAATCTGTCAGTATAGCCCATATCCAAACATTAAGCTACAATGTACAGAAAGCAGTTGCAAATTGCTGTTTGAAGTATCTAAAGAGCAAGCAAGTATGATTTTTACTAAGTTTATCTCTTCCTAAAGACAGACTTGCCAAAAGAAACCCTTTTTCTTCTAAGTATTCTTAAGATAGCCATAACAACTTGTGTTTTCTATGAAAGATAATTAATTTGTAAGTTGAGCCAAAGAGAAAAAATCAGTTGGCTTGACAGTAAAAGCAAGATCAGGGGATGTAACTTCTAATGAAACATCTCTGCTTACTTTGTTCTCATTTAAGGAGCCTCTCTTCAATTATGTTTGTTTTTCTGAGGTATCTTTCTTGAAAACTGCAGCCTGTTCCAAGCACAAACAATTTCCGAGCACAACATAGTGTCACAGACACCTTTGCCTCTTTCCCACACAACAGCAAATTAAACAGACACTTTTCCCCCTCCACAGGCTTTTAAGTTGAAAAAAAATCCAACCCAGCAAAGAAGGAGGATGTTCTCTGCTAAACAGCCCAAAGAGAGAGAGATTTAGATTCATTTAATCTGTGCTTTCAGGACTGGTTTGTGTTTGTTATTCCACTGTACATCCCTAATGGACTCAAGACATTGGAAGTTTTAATCAGATGTAGTGAAGTGTTATCCATGCTATATTATCGTGTTTGGTCTCTAGCAACTAGGAAAATAATAATGTATGCTTATAAAGAGCATTCTTGTTGCATGAAAGTCAGGTCATTTCCTGGTTCCTTGGCAGATCTCTGACTCTGCAAAGCTGTGAGAGCTTTGCTGTGGGTTGAGGGGAATATGCAACCTTAAATTTGTAACTGGGTCACTGGCCACAGCTAAAACAGGCTTCCCACTATGCATTTACTGCCTATAATTGAATACATTCTGTATAAAAAGGTTTGCACAGAACAGGAGCTCTGGAATCAGGTCCACCAGATGGACGTAGTGACAGAATCTAGACCTGTGCCATGAGGGCCAGCTTCTGCTAGAGTCGGAGGCACTCAGGACAAAAAAAACTTGTGTTCTGTGGGATAGAGTAATCATAATCAGCATGATTCCTACAAAAATTTAAGAAGTATTTTAAAAACATTGTTGTTCTATGGATAGTAGAAGTTCCAATTTACACATGAAAATTTGGCTTAGAAATTTGGGTTTGGGCTTCCTTTGATTTAAAAGGAAACAGGGATTTCTCTGATTTTTAATTTTAATGGATACCAGGGGTGCCTTGTATTTTTTTCCAGAACTGTTGTGAGTTCCTCAGTAGTTACATAAATGGTAATATTTTTATACTTATTTTGTATTCTGCATGCATGCATCATTTTCACTCTCAAAGCTTCAATTATGGCAAAGTAACAGAACTTTAAGAAATGGCACTTGCCTTGGTAAATCTTTTCTATAAAGTATAAATGTAGAGAAAATAATAGATACAAACTCATAAGTGTCTTTTTTTTTTTTTTTTTGAGATATTTCTGTTCTCTCTCATCCACAACTAGAATGTCTTTTCAAGGCATCTTTTGATCTAAAGAGGGGCAGGGAACTGCTTGGTAAAAACAATGCCATGTCTGGCTATGCCATGGGCACAGCAGGGTCAAAATGTTCATATATGCTCCCTCCTGTGATTCTGCTGGTGATATAGCCTTCTGGAGCTATGGGGAGAGAGGAGGAACTCGTGGTGCTAGACAAAACTAGGCTCACAAGAGCTGTAAGTTGGAGAGAAATGTCTCAGGGGGTGGTCCTTCCTGCATGTAGTACACTTCAGTCTGAGCTAGTATCTACTTTTAGATTGTGTTCACCAGGGGAGCTTGAGAATGCCAAATAATGTAATGATATGTCCTGGGTCCAACTTCACTTCTTTATTCAGTAATAAAATATTCAGTTCACTGATAAAGTTCTATTGTAGACAGTGCCCAGCCCTTTATTTCATTTACGCTGTCTCTATAATCACCTCATTAGCACCATGCATTGGGATGATACAATTGCTTCTCCCTGTGTTTGGCTTTCCCTTCTCATTTCTCCCTGCATGATGATACTGATATGTGATGGGACATTTTCCAAGTAGCCTCTTTTACCTCCTCCTCAATCTATAATATAACATTAGACTTGTTTTTCTGTAGGCTTTTTGGTTTCTGCTTTCCTTTCTCATAGTCTGGAGAAAAGGATTTGTATTTTTAAAATAATTGGGTTCTCTTTTAGAAGAGTTCTTGAGGTATGTGCACCTAGCTTCATACACCACACTAAACTCTCCTGAGGGTCTGGCTGTGAACTTTCACAACAGGAGCTGCTGAATGCTCAGGACTTTAAACAGTTTGGCTTCATTTAGAGGTGCCAAGTGCTTGAAAACCTGTCAAAGCTAAGTAGATTCAAAACTGAATTGAAGACTACTTTGGAAATGAAAAATTTTCAGAGTTGAAACTGTTGCTGACGAGTACTTTGCAAGGAACTAAAAATGTACAGAAACTTCAACTGCAAGACATGAGCCAGTCTTTAAATATTAGAGATCAGGACCAGGTAGGCCTACTTGAAGGTTGGAATTGTTTTATCTGTGGCTGCTTTAAGGCTCTTTTCCTTTGTACAGCATCTGGTACTAGTCAAGGGCAGAGGCAGCTTGCAGGTCTTAGGCAACCTTGGGTTTGATTCAGTCTGGTAACTATCATGTTCCTAAAGCCTTGAGCTCTTTAGGAAGTCTGGCCTACAATGACCAAATGCTATTTCTAGTATTTTTGCATATCTTCACATTGTAGTTAAGGCAAAAATTAGGTTGTCCCACTTATCCTGTAAATGTATGTGAGACTTTGCACACAAATGGAGAATCTCCCCATGACTTTCCCTATATTTGATTAGAAACCCTACGTGAAATTTGTGTCATGTTTTCATTCTTCTTTTCTACAGCTTGTATGTTAATATCATCATTATTTGTTTATGTGGTTCCAGAGTGAGAGTGTTTGGTTCTTCATTAGTTGTCCATATGTAAAACAATAACTCGTACTTACTTTTGAGAGTGTCTTTAGGAAATGAGGAAACGACACTTACGCATTCGTATGCCCTGTTTTAGAAAGAAGTCAGAGGCATCATACAACTGCCCTGTTGGAACAGATGTATCTGGTACGCAAAATGCACATGCCACATGTGGGCTAACTATGAAACAAAATTAAAATTTTAATCAAAGTCTCCATGCTTTTATGAAGTATTAAACAGCAGATTGTTAGGCATATAAGTAGGTCACACATTGTGTTGAGTGATTGTGCTTTGTCCTTAGCCATCTGGCAACATGAATCAACGTCAGCTGGATGCAAATATAACTCTGCAAAGGTGACCTTGGTAACAGGATTGGTCCATTGAGCAGAGACTACAGGAGGGTTACCTGCAATCATGAGTATGCTTTAAGGGAAAATGCAAAAGAAGAGTTTCTTGATTCTGGGAAATCTGTATGGCCACTGCTACAGGTTAGGTAGCCTGCTGTTTTTCAGTGGTAGCTACATTTAGTTTCAAATCAGGGATTACTTTAATCACTACATATAAACCTAAATTTCAATGAATGACTGAGAATTCACTGAAGTTCACAGTTGGTATAAATGAGGCAGAAGACACTAAATACAATTGAAAATGATTCATTATGGTCAGTTGCTGTTAAAAGGAGAGATTCCAGATACTATCCAAGGATGTGTTTTTGAGGAAACTTAGTTTTTGAAGTGCTCCATTTTAAAAAGTCTGTGAAGCTAAAACCAGCAAATATAGAGTATCTGTAGCTCAGTTGAAATTACAGTATCAAGACAAATTTGGTCGAGTTTTAAATCTGTGGGTCTGAAATCTAAAATGAATAAAAAATTCCAAAAGGAAAACATGTATAATAAAACTTCCCTATGTTGTTTCCAACTCAAACAATACAGCATTATTTGTGTATTAAAGGCTTTGCTGAATGCATAGTTAACTCTGCATTTCGCTGCCTTACTTTAGGTGTCAACGTTTGAAATCTTTGGCTTAAGCATCTTTCAGCATGACATGTCTGCATGACAAAATTAGAATCTGGTTCTGATGGTTCCCAGTCCTGTTTTGAAACCATTAATCCCACGAAGGAGTTTTGCGGTCTACTCAAGTTTTCCTAGTAGACTGCATTAACAATGAAGTCAGAGTTTCCCTTGTACGGAAAATAAAAAAGGGGAAAGGCAGATTTATGGATTTCTAGGTTCCATGCTATCTACGAAATGGATTTAGCATATGTCAAACCTACAGCAAAGAAGTTCACTCGTACATTGTCCCAAACAGAGGAAACATTTTCCTTCTTAAACAAAGGAAACACTCTGAAGTGTGGAAGCCATCAGGTTTCCTCAGCCTGCCTTCCCTGCATTATGACTCATGTGGTTAAAAACACCACTACAAAATGAGAATACAGTGCTGTTGTCTGCACACAAGCACGCTAATTTAAAATATGTGTTCACATATTGTGAAGCAATTGTGTTCAAAATGTGGAGTCGCTTGGTTTCTCCAGTTACGGCTAGGCTCTGTCGGAGTTTCCAGCTCTTTTATTATTATTATTATTATTATTATTATTATTATTATTATTTCTGAAAGCATTTTATGGAAACATAGAAATTACTCGCTGTGCACAGTAAATGTATCAAACCACGTTTATTTCTGTTTCTCTAGTACTGAAGCAAAGAAAACTGCTGTTTTCTTTGAAGCTGTTGTAAGATGGTTAGAATGTGAGCAGGACTTAACCATATGTTTATACAAGCCCACCATGAAGAACATCTCAGGGCAACATGTAGGTGAGGGTACAGGAAGTGTTACTCTCAGTCAACTCGCCTGCATGTGTCTGAGGATTAGAATTGGTCCTGCTGAAAGGAGATTGGCATTACAAAAGGAAAAGATGTTGAAATATAATACACATTCTTGTAGTCTAAGGGCATGATTGTCCATTGAAGATCACTTTTTCAACATATGGGAAAAAATCTGTATTAGTATGGAAACTGTTAAGAAGTACGTTCATCTAAATTACAGTGTATCTGAGAAGGTTCGCAGTAACTCATAGTGTATGACCACTATGGATATGTGAAAAGTGTAACATCTGATTTTGCTTTAAGCTCCTTTCCTTTCCTTTCCTTTCCTTTCCTTTCCTTTCCTTTCCTTTCCTTTCCTTTCCTTTCCTTTCCTTTCCTTTCCTTTCCTTTCCTTTCCTTTCCTTTCCTTTCCTTTCCTTCCCTTCCCTTCCCTTCCCTTCCCTTCCCTTCCCTTCCCTTCCCTTCCCTTCCCTTCCCTTCCCTTCCCCTATCCTTCCCCTATCCTTCCCTTCCCCATCCTTCCCTATCCTTCCCTTCCCCTATCCTTCCCTTCCCTATCCTTCCCTTCCCTATCTTTTCCTTCCCTATCCTTTCCTATTATAAATTGACCTACACATACAGGCTGCCTTGGGTCTAGATTTGCAATCAGTGTACAGCGTAAGTTATTTTTAGATGTGAAACATCCTTGCATCCACAAAGTGTGGCTATTCACTTGGTATAAATGCACTAGAGAAATAAGTAATTTTACTCCTTGAAGTGTTTTGTAATCATCTTTTTGCACTTTATGAGATTCAAATCTTTCTCGAGCAGTTGTGAACCATTCGGTTGGATGAGTCTGTTTCTAATTGATCACCAAGTCAGACACAGCAATGTGATCTCTGGGTTCTTATTCATGAGTCTGGTTTAATTTCAAAGATATAACTTGAACAACTTATACTGACTTCACTAAGGATTTCATTGGACCTGAGACAAAATCTTGGTCCTCCCCGAAACTCCGAATTTTTCCACTGAATTCTAAAAACCAGTCTGAATGACAGACATTTGAATCAGTGCAGCAGCAGACATTTGTGAGGATATTAGGATTCTAGGATAAGTTCATGAAGTTGGATCTCCACAGAGACTCTTGCTACAGCATCGTATACAGAGGAGAACTTAAACATAAAACTCATTAAAGCCATTAGTTTTAAGCGCATGCTTCCATGTAAGCACTTGTGTGTAGCACTGCCAAACAGAAACCAACGGGAACAATAACTCCCTAATAATGTAAGAGAGTTTTGGAGGAAATGAAATTGTTTACAGATCATGTAAAAATGAGCAGACATTCAGAATGCCAGAAAACATGCTGTAACACTTGGGAAACCGAAGATTTTGATCATTTCTGTTAATACTTGCATAGCTGTATTCTCAGACATTTCCCAGAATCCATGAAGTTTGTGGTTTTAAATAATATTATTTCCAAACCAACTGAGTCTAACTTTTAATTAATAAATTTAATTGGAAAATGTCCTTACAAATTAGGTTTCTCCCTGACATACTTTAAATAAATAAGTTATGATGGAAAACAAGATTGAGATAAATGAAGTACTGTTTCAAGCTTTCAAAGAACAGGAACTGGTTAGTACTCTAAATAACAAAAGTGCATTTTGTCATCTGAATATCAGCACATGCATTGATATTTATACTCATTGTTATTAATTTAATTGCATTCTTTTAGTAAGAAACACAGATAAAATAAGTGCTATTGTTATTATTTGCTTGCATTTGTGTCACTTCCCGTTACTTCTGAATTTCAACAGTTAATGCTGTTCAGTATCCCCAGAACTGACCCCAGCTGAGGCAGCTCCTGAGAGCCCTGGTAAAGCTGTCATTTGAACAGCTTCAGAGTTACAGCCCCTCTCCTGGCAGAGCCCGGATGAGCCCCAGGGGGAGGTAATTGCCCACTGCCACTTCACAATTCCCTTTTGTAAGGGTTGCTGGTTTTACTGGGGTGTTGAACTGCCCATGCAAATGAGCTTGAACAGAACCAAAAATGTTACTGCTTGATCAGAGTTCACAGGCAATATATGAATTCTTGTTTGGTGTTTTGATCACCTTGAAACTGTGTGTAGAGACAGCTGCATTCGGCACCGACCTTAGCTTTCTGCCCTACCCTTCCCTGCAGTCGGCTGAGTGAGATATGCAACCCCCAGCTTGCTTCCATATTTATGGTCCTGCCTGTTAATGTAGACTCCAGTTGGCAGCAGATTATATTAATGCACTTAATTAATTTAAGCCATAGCAACTTGCGAGCAAATACAGAATTTGCTCAGCCGTGCCTGCAAGAATGGCGTAATCTTCAGGAGAGAAAAGGAGGATTGCTAGGGATACTGTCTGCTTCAGCTCCACCAATTTAATTTATCCGTGAATTTGAATTGAAGCCCTCCTTCTGAAAAAAGTCTGGAGCTTGAGTAAATTTGGAACATGACAAGCTTACTTTAGCCTCCTTGTGTTTCTGCAGAAAAGATTCCATCTCTTCAGGAAGTGATAGTGTTCATGAATTTGCAGTAGCTCAGTGCAGGAACAGAGAGCCTAAAATGCTTGGTTCTGCAGGGGCCTGTCACAAAAGGACAGACCCTGCCCCAGCTGCTTCCTGAACAAAGTTTTCAACCAGATTAATTATATAAATATTTGTTCAAGATTAAAGCACTTGTACAATGAAAGACAACTTGAAGTACCTCTTTCTTATTAAACCTACTGAATATACATTCAGCATGATTATTACATTAATTATGCACCTATTATATTTTTTGCAAAGTGATTAATATCTCCAAGTACTGTTATTAAAAATATAAATTAAAAAAAAAATTAGTAATAGCTGTTTGAATTAAACTTTCCCCTAGGAAAAGCAAAATGAGTAAGGAATTAGTCCCCAGGCCTGGGGAGAGGTTAACAATGCTTTGTGGGGAGTAAAGAAAAGGAGTCTTTATTGCTGGGTTTAAGAGAATGTAAGTGACACAGATAAGACATTAGTGACATAAGAGTCATTGTACCAGGGAGATGCAAATGCGTGCCCCGTGCCCTCACAGTTCATTTCAGCAGCTGCTGTTGTTGAAATCCAACAACACTAAAACAGCAGTGTACTCGAGTGACATGTTATAAGAACAGCATCTGCCCTCTTCCACCTAACAAGAAAAACTGGAAGATTTTTTCAACAGTTAATGCACCAAACAGAAACCATAACCTTAATGTACTGGATTTCACATGACTCCAGACCTGAAGGGCAGTCTGACAGGTATTTGTGGGGTGTCAAAGAAAACACTAGTGACAAGGTTGGATTCTTTCAAACTCCAGTTACATCTCAAGTTGTGAATTTTCAGGCCTGGTTGTAGAAAGTATTGAGATTTTTTTGTTTGCCTTTTTAGTCTTGTAAGACTCAATGCAACAACTTAAAACGTAGTAGTAGTCTCATAGCAGTCATCACAGTCTGTTTAAACCAGTGGATAAAGAGGTCTTCCACTTACTTTTGGTGTATTTTGCCTGCTGGCCTGCAATTTGCTATAGGTTTGGTCTGGATCTTACTACAGTTGCATCTGAGTGGGGCTGCCCTGAAATGAGCATCACTGTAGCTTTTGAGAATTACAAATTTTCCAGGCTGACGTTTGTTAATGTTATCTTTCATAACATTTACCGGTTAGAGTTTAAACTCTTAAATTATTCATATGTACAGTGCTCAGACAACTAGCTTATCTGGGCTCAGAAAATAAAAGCTTTAGAGGAGGCTTTATATGAGATACACGCTCTGTGTCTTGTCTTTTATCTGCTGACAGAGTGGGTAGGAAACACCAAGGCTTTGCAAGACTTGGTACAAATAAAGAGACATTTGCCAGCACTTGATTTGCCAAACCTCTGAAGATATGTCTGTTCAGAAATCTGCAGGGTCGCTTCCTAGAGGTTTTTTACATTTGTACATCACACTCACCATAGCATCTTAAACTCGAACTTCTCTGTGGAAATGCAGTTCAGGATGCTGGGATTGATTAGATCCCCCTAAGATGAGCCTGAGCAGATTTTAGCTTTCTGCTATGGCAAAGTTTTTTGGAGAAGAAAAAGAAGTTGATTCATTAGTAAGCAAAAGTAATACACACTCTTCCTGTAGTTGTATCCTCTCTGTTTATGGGCTTTAGTGAAAAGAGAGAGGGCCTGCATGGCCCTTCTTAGTCTCTGGAAATTTGGTATCATGATGGAGCCTTTTTTCTGATCTGGTGGATACTGGTTTCCTGATAACTCTGACATTCAGATAGAGGCTTAAATCTCGAATATGAATGCTCGAAGCAACATACTGAAAGCATTGGGTGGACTCTTCCTTAATTCAGTACCACTCCACTATATCCATTTTTCTGAGCTGTTCCCATGCTTGTGTACTCTCCTGACAACTGTGTTCCAGAAGGGAAAGAATTGGCCTGTATCTACCCAGCACAATCAGTTGAAAATATGTTTGTATAATCCTGACAACAAAAGTGTGGGTGGATAAGGTCAAACCCAGATGCCACCTGCAGATATCCCCTTGGCGCACAGCTAGTGTATTATTCTCTTTAAGACCGGAAAGGGCTGGAATTGAGACAGCAAGGCTGGGTGGTCCCCGGAATTAATGTGCCAAGAAAGAGTTCCAGCCTACTGTGTTCTCAGTTCCTCAGGCTGGAGATAAAAATCACAGTTAAGCCATTCTGCAGTTCTGTAACATTGAGAAGATAAATCTTAGAGAGTGTCTCCTATTTTTCCCTTGTCACCTGGCTTCACTTTTGCTATTTTGTCATTGCTTAGCTGTTTTTATGAAACTCAGAATTAGGTGGTAAGTCTAGAAATAGTCCACCAGCTGAGTCAATAACACACTGGTTTTGTAGCTACTTCTTTAGGGTTATATGCTGTTTGTAACAGGAAATCCATGATTTTAATTAGCAATAAATAGGAAATAGTCTGCTGTGAATTGATCTTGAACAGGTACTGCTGTAGTAAATTAGTTCAAAATAAGTAGGATTTTCCACTGAGCAAATTAATATTAAGGCATCCTGAGTTTATCAGCCATAGCTACATTATCTGTTTAAGGCTAACGTTGGTTTCAGAAAAGAATGAAGCTGAAAATCTCTTCTTAGGCTCAAGCTAATGAGCCTAATATACAGTACTGAGCATAGAGATAGAAGGGATTTCTCCCATGGAGTGATGTGAAGACTAATTGGCATATGTATTACATTTTACAAAATAAATGGAACTAATAGCAATTTTTCAAAAAATAAGATTTGTTTATTTCAGAATCATTTAATGTTTAATGAAATTTGGGGAGATTATGTTTTCTTGATATGGTGTTGGTGTAAAAGATCCTTTTATGTGACACTTCATTAGGAAAAGGATTTGGATTTTGAGCATTCTTAGGAAATAAATCTCCTTTCACTGCAGGGAAAGCTGTGCAATCTGCTATATTTAACACAGAGAAGGATCTAAAATTGCCTAAGCTATCATGCTAGCTCTGTAAGACAACACTATGCTATTGCTTTCAGATTCTAAAAGTATTAAAATTTGAACTAAGAACTTTTATTTCATACCATTTTGCAGATGGGAGAGTTGAGACCTTAGCAGTGAAATGACTTATGGAAAGGTGTAAAGGAAATCAATTTGACAGATAAGAATGCTAAACTATTTAATTCATACAAGTCATTGAATCAATTTTAGACATCCATTTGCCTGATGCTCATCTCAATTTCACTGGCATTTGCTCATAACCATTTCAGAGACGTTACTGGTATCACTTTGGATATGTGCTGGTGTGATTTAGAATGACACTTTGGTATAGGAGAAAAATTTTCTTTAGTTTGCAGCCTTCCAAATTCAAGCATCATTTATGGAACAGGAGTGGCTGTGTCACCATCCACATCAGAAGGCTTGGTCTTTTATATCTCCAAAGATAATTTACATACAAAATCCATGTATTAACACTTTGCACTTTAAAAAATCAAATATTGTATTACATTTGCTAAACTGGGACAATGGTTGTATTTTACTTAAAGGTTTTGGGCTTTACTGTTTGACCTGTTTACTGTAAGGACAGAGGGAAGACAGTCATCGCAGAATACTGCTGCAGGCTCTGTTCTTACCGAAATAACTAGGTTAGCTGATGCTTAACTAGGCATCAGACAGGTAGCTCAGTTTTGGGTGCTAGATACCTTATTTTAAAATTATGCATTGTGCAGACAGAAGACTATTTTTAAGATGGAGCTGAGCTGATTTCTCTTAGTTTCATGGCTCATCTCAGAGAACACAGGTCCCTCCCAGTTCTTGCTATGGTCTTACACATACACATATATATACATCTATTTAATACTTGAGTTTTAGAGCACAAGTGAGAGTTCAGCATTGCTTAATGTGAAATATTGAGATACCTAATCTATGTCAATAGATCTGTGTTATCTAGACAGACTAGGTCTTTAAAAGAAGAAAAGTGCCCTCAATAACATAGATTTTTTGCATGAAGACTTTGACAGCTTCCTACTCTTCTATGATATAACAGGTTTTGTGAATACTGATTGTTTTCTATGTAGAAGCCATGGTACTCAGACAAGAGTCCAGCTTGCTAGCAATGGGAGCATTATCAAACACCTAAAAAGCCATAATTATCATGTCAGAAAGAAGTTAGTAGTTTCTGAAGCTCTTGGTGGCCCTGTCACCATGGCCAGTGAAAGAACTTGACTTCAGTTATTTTAGTGCTTCCTGAATAATAACAAAAAAACATTCTTCCTAGTAAAAATACAATATATTCTTTCTTTTCTTTGTTTAGCCCACTCCCAACGGGAATCAAAGTCTCTTTGATACTCTCATTCCCTTTAAGTGACTGGATTGGAATGCATTTTTTCATAACTGCTGATGAACTCTAAAATAATGCCTCACCAACCTGCTGTTCTGGATTAGCTATAGTAACACTGACTCCCTTAAAGTAATTTGTGAAAAGTAGTTGAGTCACAGGTGTTGCCTGACTAGCTCTCAAACTAAGGCAATTTGCCAATTACATCCATAGAGTGAGCAGTGAGCTTTTAATGTGCTCTGACTGATAGCAATAGCAAAATCAAGATTGACTTCAGTGGAGCAAGCCCATGTCCTAAATGAGTGTGTCTTTGAGACTTTCAATTAAAATCATCCACTGAAACATTCACAGATTCTTGTCGGCCTCATGACCATGGTGCATTAACTGTGCATGCTTGACCAGAGGAACATGAACTCTGGAAGAAAGAGTCCTGAATTAGACTTTTTGTATCTGTCATTTATTATATTAATAGAAATATGTTTCTGAGAAATAAATTCCAATCTCCTGATCCTTCTGTAGCCTGCAAGCTAATAATAATAATAATGTTATTCTACATACAGTAAAGGTGATAGATACAATGTTTTGTACATACAGAATTTCGGTTATGCTCTTCCTGGATCTTGTATTGAGGTTTGGAATTATTATTATTCTTTTTTAGTTGAAAAATATATATTCTGACAATCTTTTGGCATTTATGGAGCTGTTTCATAGAAGCAGTTGATTTTTTTTTTTTTTTAATGGTATTACTAAAGTAATCAATAGTAAGCAGGAAGGGAAAGGTACTTTTGCCCAGGAAGAGAAATAGGAGCACATATGAAGAATACTCTTGCTGCAGTTGGATTGTGTATATGTAACTTAGGTGTGAAATTGCATAGTGATTGATTTCACTCACGTCATTGTTAAACAGTGATTTTCACTGCCATACAAAAGAATTAATCTGAATTGACTTTACTCTTTCTCTGAGATCAAAGCCAGGACTATTCTCTTTCTCCTGCATTTCTTCCTCTGTGTAGTTCACAGTCAGTCTCAGATCAATTAATAAGTATTCTACATGTGCATTGTCTTTGTGATAGAGATGCAGAGGATCTTTTCTGACCTAAGAAAGATGAGAATATAATCAGATTTCACAACTTCCAAAATATGACTACAGATTGCTACCTTGAATGTTTTTTGTACTGTTTCTGTGTTGCCATGAGCTAGATTTTGTCCTAAGTGTCTGTTTGTGCAACCTTGCTGTAGATTACATCCATGGGAAAGCATGCCCTCTATCCCTTCATTTCCTTTTTTGTTTTGTTTTGCAATTCAATCTTCTATTTGTAGATACCTATATAAAGAACACTTATTTAAAACACATCTGGCACGTTATTCTGAAGGTGAACTCTACAGCACACAATACAGCTGCAAACAGCTTTTGAAAGGGAGTCATGGCTTAATAATAATTTAAGCCAGAGTCTCCATAAAGTCCAAGACCTGTTTGCTTGGCCCATTGATTAAATAATGGGCAGTATGTACTGTCTTCCAGATGGCGCCTTTTTTTCCTCAGTTTAGTGGCCAGTGAACAATGCTGGCTTCTTAGCTGCCGAGAGTTTCAGCAGGAAGATTTTCCCCCAGTTGCCACCAAGTGGAATCCTTTAGCCAGCTGAGCCCTTGATAGGAGTGTTACATCACAGAAACAGGAGGAGCTAGGTATGGATGGTTTATACCTGAAAATCTCAAGTCCCTTGGGTTGCACCATCACTTAAAACTTTTCCATTTCCCTTAACTGCTTTTGAAAATTATTTCTTCCTCATTTAACATGGTGATTTTGTGCTGCTGTGGTCTCTGAAAACACCGTAAAACACCATATGCCAAAGGCAGAGCCAACAGCGACACATGTAAGTTGCAGAATGACTGAGAGGGGTGTGAATTATTCATAGAACTAAATGATGTGCTGTGAGGCAGCCCTTGTGGATAAGCAGTGTTCCCTTTTTATTTTCCCTGATACAATATACTTTTCTTCATCATATTTTTTAATGTTCATAAAAGATAATTGTAAAGAATACAGTCATATTACCAACATTTGATTGGAGGTGTCAGGTCAGCACCATTTATTGCTGTGAGTGACCAGATTCTGGGCCACGTTTCTGTGCACTAGCAAGAATATAACTCTGGACTAATTGTGGCAGTTGTTCTTCATAGTAATGTCACAATTAATAAGAACACACCACAGCTCTTCATGAAATCTTAGAAACCAGAAATATAAAATGCAGCCTTTTTTGTGGCCATTTGCACAAGCAAGGACACATTCAGGATTATCAGATAAACCAGAATATATTCAACTTCAATATTTTAAAAGCTTAAACTTGCACTGAATGATTTCTGGACTTTCTGCTTCAGAAGGTGTCTCCATCATTAGGTAGACACTGAATAGCAGATAGTGTTTTAACACTTTCCCCTGTCAACAGTGGTGTTCTACAGTCCAGTTCCCATGCGTCTTTCCTCTGAAATGTTGTCTCACCTCTCATAAAAGCAATAGCCATTTGGCTGCCTAGTTATGATTTGGGGAAGTATATGTGTTGTATATCTGTGTTGTGTTATCCACACATTTCACAATTTCACAAAAGATTTCAGAAAAAGCTGCTTAGCCGATGTCTGTACATCTGGAAAGATATTTCTCACACTAGATTCAAGAAGTTGCTTGGGGATTTTAAAGGTCATGTGACTATGACAACTATGGTCATGACCACCAGAACAGAAAAGAGTTTGAATTCAGTGTTCATTTTAATCCCTGTGTTTCTTTCTGACTTTCTTTTTCCTATGCTGCAAGACAATGCCTGGATCTCCAAAACTAGTGAGCACCCTGTGGTAAATATGTGTGTGTAATATATAATATACATCTGCTACTAACGTCATATGGATTGGGAAAATCCTAAGGGTGCAAGTGCACAGACTATATTGTTAAAAGTTGCATAGACAGTACTGGTTTTGAGTGGTGTGTACCCTACTTACAACTAAAGAGTTGTATCTTGTAACCTTATAATTTCCCATCACTGTGGAATTCATGCTATCCAGATATCTCTGCTAAATTCAGTGGACTGTGTTTTGAGTACTTGCTAAACGATCAAAGGGAGAATCCTCAGTTTGATTTAGTAGAGTTGTTATAATTTTTGGATGTTTCTTTATTTATTTATTTATTTATTTATTTATTTTTGAAATGTTTACTTGTTTTGAGCCTGATGTTCATCCTCCAGGTAGGTAAAATCTCTGTGTTTGCAAATGCGTGCCTACTTTGCACACCCAAATCCTGGTGTGTGAGCACTAACCAATACAGACCTGTAGTCACCTGCATGCAAAGTAGACACACATTTTCACCAACACAAATGTTTCCTTAACAGGGAGGCTGGCTAAAACTGGTGCCAGAAGTAAGAAAAGTAATTATGTTGCACAAACAACAGAATTTAGCAAGAGGATGCTTAATGGTGTTTTCCAAGATTGGTTTTAAAAGAATTTCTAGTCAGATCATAACCTGGCTTGAGCAGATATGAGCCTCATTGAAGTAACTAGGCCAACATCCACAGTAACAAAATGTTTGTGTGCTGCAAACATGTATGTAATTTTGTAAAAACTGCCAATTCTAACTAAGGCACTTTATCTGATTTGTCTGTCAGTGGGAGCACAAAAACACTTAAGTGTAGAGATCAAAGGGACATAAAAATGAAATGCATCAGAGGTGATCAGGAACTATGCAAAACAAAGTAGCTTTCTTTTTTCACTTTACGTTTCACCTTCTTGCTGCTACATTTTTTTCTGCTACAAACTGTCACTTTCTGCTTCCTCAGCTAATATTTTAGATTCATTTTGCATGTCAAAATGGTGCAAGCTACCACAATCACTGGCACCCATTTCCTGAACATCTTATACCCAACATGTATCTTATAACACCATTTGTGTCAGTGCTAATGCAGTAGTTCTACAGCCCACTGCTACCAAAGTGAGAAAGAGTTCAAGGAGAAAATAAAATGGTTCCATTCATTATTGCAACACAGTATAAGAAGGTGGTGTAAATTCCCTTAAAAAGAATTTCAACCAAATCCAGCCACATTGCTAACTAATTATTTTTTTGCCTGCCGTTGTGATTCAGTTAGAAGGCATTTATGAACCTGCATGAACGTAGAATGAGGACACAGTGCTCAAATGTATTGTTCTGCTTCTTTACCCATTACCAAGGAAGTGGCTCAATAATTACATTCAGTTTAAAAAATTGCTTTGAGAGGAAATGTTTTGTGATAAATTGAAAACATACTACTTCAGTTATTAAGCTATTTTAACTTTAAATATTAAAACAGAAAACTTTATTTTGTGCTATTGTTTGTTTCTATTTCTTTTTAAAGGTTTCATTTTGCATTTTCATTTGTAGCTAACCTGACAGCCAACAGCTAAGACAAAATAAAATTGACCTCAATGCAATTATTCCAGGGCTGATTCTCACCTAGTAACACCATATTACATTAGATGCCATTACAGCTCTGGCTCTTGCACATTGTACATACAATAGGTATATGTGGTATTCATTATCTTGAATACATAATAGGTATAAAGTACTTGAGGTGGAAAGTGTCAAGATTTTAGTGGCACCATCTGTAACATAAGAGCCATGGTTTAACTTCTACAAACAGAACCAAGTTCAGCAATATACTCGTGCAATTGCTATCCCTATGAAGCACTTAGTACTGAAATCACACTTATTTTAGAGTAAAACGTGACAGTTACCACAATAATTTAACACAACAGAGAATAAAAGATACTGCAGCCACTTGAAAATGGCACAGTAACTTTCTTTGAAGACTACACTTAGCAAGAACCAAAAAGTCACCCTTTTTTTTCAGTTTCAGGCTATAATTTTATAGCCATCTTCCAATAACTGCACTGGCTAAAAATCATGGGTCTTTTTGGTTGATGCTGGAACACCTTCAGGACTTCCCTGATGCAGACCTTAGACCTCTTTGAGAGAGAGTGAATTTAAGTTCAGGTGCTCAGGGTGATGACACAGCCATCCCAGTGAGACAGCTCTGAGTAGCATGCCTGCAGCATTTCAGGTTCTGTGAGGTTGATGGGACAATCTGAAAATCCTGCCACTCTTTGGAACTATCAAACAGAAGTTTCAGCTCCAAGAGAAACACCAAGTCAGAATGAAGGCGAGCGAACACTAGTGACATCTCCAGAAGCAGCATGTCCCGCACCTCTTCCTGCTCAGGCACTGTGGCAAGACTGAGTCAAAGGGAATCGGCTGTCTGGTGAAAGAGCTGCACCACTCTCGTAAGCACTTGGGGTTGTCTTTGAAGGTTTTCCATGCAAACTGCACTGAGTTCATGGATTAGGCATGATTGCAATCTGAGGCCCTCCTGGTGCAATGGCTGGAGGTATTTCTTCAAGCACAGACTTCAGGTAGCATGGGCGATGCTCGTTTTTTCCTTCGGAGACATACTTCTTATCCCTTCCCAGAAAAAAAAGTGTCACTTCTTGTGATGTGCCTAAGCTGCAACTTAGGAGATCTCCCACATAACACAGTCAAAATATTGTTCTCTTTTAGCATGGAGTGACAGGTTGATAAATAGACTGGTTTCTCTGACTAACGTGTTCCTACTACCTAGTCAAATATTAATGAGCCAGCACACAGAAGCATGAAGTAATCTTTTGTTTTTCATTAAGTACATAGATTAAAGAGTTGTTATTTTACTGTAATGCACAGAATTATGTCATTTCAGCTTAGAGTACTTGTTAATCACATCAAATTGAAATGATCCTTGGTTTTGTTTTAAAGAGCATAGAAGAACAAGAAGTAGAGGAAAAACAGAAGTAGAAATGGAATATGAGACTATAGTGAAAGTGAGTGAAACATTCCCCTTTTTATCTAGTAATGCTAATGTTGTTTTCATTTTACATGTCAAAACTTTAAGTCAGGAGCATCCACAATTTACTGCCTGGTGGTTCCTCTGAAGTCTTTGAGCAATTACAGCCCTGATTATTATCTGTTAGCTGCATAACATGTGCTGCCACTGGCCATTACATTCTTTTTATACTGGGAAAGCAATTTGTGGCTTCTTCAAATCATACCCCACCACATTGTCTGCCTGCCTGCTTTATTTATTGCCGCTTTTGCCCCACCTCAGTGCAGTGGTCAGGGGCTGTGTGTAGCAGCATGATTATACAAGCTCTCTTTCTACAGCCCTTTGGGTCATTGGAATATCCTCTGTTCTCTGCTCACAGTAGCTGCAGTACTCACAGATCAGAAAACCAGGCATTATTAAATGTCTCTCTGAAGAGGTAAAGATTGATGTGGGGAGAGAGACGGGGGCAGGAATTGAGAGCATCTAAATGTAGAGGATGAGCTAGGGAAAAGGTGTTGAAGGTAGGAATTCTGGGTACCTCTGAAGATTAAGCTTACCAAGAAGATAAATTTAGGATTTGTCATCTGGGACAGCAGACTATGGGATAAAGAAAGAAAGGATTAACCAGGGTATCAGAGCAGGAGGGAAAATTTGGGAACAAAAAAAAGAATTTAGGAACGTGAATCAGTAAAGCAGGATTAGCGAAGCCTATAGGGGGCAGATTTAGAGGTAAGAGAGTGAGTTTTTCTGGGAGGAAGAACAGAAGACAAGTGGGGAAGGGCAGTCAAAACCTGAAAGAAAGATGAAAGTAGATTAAAGTAAAAGACTTTTTTTCATTGCTTTATGGAAGGGCTAATGATTAGAACATGCTGAGAGAATGAATTAGTATTTCAGTGATATCTCTGCTATCAGGAGACATGATTATGTATAAGCGAGCTTCCTGATACCTCTGTAAGTATGGTCATGCCAGAGTTCTTGAACTTTCGCTGACTAGGAGATGGCAATAAACCACACGCCTTTGTCACTGAATCAGTGAATCCTGTTTGCTTTGTATTTTTATTTAATATTTCTCTTTCTACTGCTGCCTTCTGGAATGCTTTGATATGCTTTGCTTCTCTTTGACGAGAGAACTGCCATAGCTTCTCAGTGTGGACTGTATTTGGTAACAAAACCTACCTTTCTGCTGCGGTTACCTGGATGCAAAGGATTTTAGTTAATTGCCAGGCAGGCATTGTTTGCTTTTCAGTGTCCCCAGCTCAACTCGCACAGCGGGGGAGTAAAAGGAGCTTTCTCAAGAGCGCTGCAGCTCCTCCCTGCTAGGGAACGTCCTTGTGTGGCTTTTCACCATCCCATACAAGGTCTTAACAATTGTTTTGTAATTCATAGTCCTTCCTAATGACAACCAAGGCTCAGCTTTGGGGACTACTTTTCCAGCCTGTTTGGTGCCAGTACCAGTGTTAGCAGTGGTGCACCTTCAGCAGTGTTGAAGGCGCACGTTTGCTGTGATTGCTGCTTTCCTCCCTAGCCAGCATCAGTGTGGCAATTCCTTGTACATCCCCAGGGGTTGTTTTAGCAGCCTGCCTAGGGATTTTTGGTTCTTTGTTTTTTAAATACATTTATACTTCTGTGGACATGCACGGGTAAGAAAGGAACCAGCTTTATATGTTAGATCTGTGTCTTGCAAAATAGTGATTGGCTTCTAGACTCTACTGAAATGCAAATCAAATGCTAAATAAGTTTGACTGATTTATAGCGTGTGACTATCACTTGATTTGTCGGGCTTTTTTTTTTGCTGTGGATCACCTGTCTCTGCCCACATGGACGCTAACATATTTTTCGTGTATCTATACATATCATTACATACTTATGATTTATTTTAATGTTTCTACTATTGGAAAGTTTTTCTAACACTTTCTAAGAAGAACGCAGTTAATTCTAAATATTGTTTAGTTCCCTCATTGTGGTAAGGTCAGCTATTAAAGCTGCTAGGTGGGGCTTTGATTGCATGAATGTTGTTTTCCTCTTGGATACAGGCTAAGCAACTAAAAGTGTATGTTTCCCGAGCAAAGTAGTTGTGACAAAAGAAAGTAGAAGCCATAGTGAATATGTTGGCACCTTGACAGTATTCAAAAGAGTGACTTACTTGAGATGGCAACATTAAATTGGCAATTGTTCATTAAGGAACTGGGATTTCTTTGCTGTTTGTGTTTAACTGTTATGAGAATATTGATTTCTCTTCCTCAGAGATGTTCTGTCTTCCTTTCCTGAAAAGCAGGAGGATAGGAATAGAGCTGAGCTGCCTTGAAACAACTCAGTGAACATTTAAAAAAAGAGAAGTGCTTAACTCTGTTCTCATCGTATATCACTTACATTTTAAACTATATGAAGCCAGCTTCATATCCCCTGCTTGGGTCAAATCAGGATATCTTGGGAGGATGGCAGGGAACTGGGCAATCCAATTGCTCCTGCACAGTTAGAAGCAAATCATACCTCAGAGAAGAACCTCCTGTGGCATCCGTGTAACCGGTTAAGACACCTCATCTGGTCCACTGCAGTTATTCTTTCCTTTGCTTTGTCCTGCTGTCAGGAGTTCAGCCTTATAGACTGTGTACAAGGGAATAGTCTTAGGGGAAGCTGTGCATGGTGGAATTACCATTCAGTGTATCCTACCTGTGCATGAAAATGGGGGAACAAAGTGGATCAACACTAGGTACACAGAGAGCTACAACCTGGGGGCGGGGGGGGAGAGGAATGCCTCACCCCACAGTTTCACTCGCTCCAAAGGAAACACAAAAATGATGGGAAGAAGTTTTTTTTTCTTACACTCCTTTCTGCCCCAGGCTCTCACTGCTGCAACCACAGGGCGAGGAATTTTGAAAGCTCTGGAGTAGCTGGGTAGGAGGAGGTCAGGCAGCAAGGAAGGGAAGAGAAGAGTCAAGTTTTCATGCAGGCCATCAAGGAGTATCTTAGCTCTCTCTCCCATACAAGAAACCACTGGCTTTGGGCTGAACAAAACTATTGACCTTAGAGAATATTCATATGCAGGAGAGGTATGTAATCCTTATAAGTCATGATAGTAGCTGTGAAGCAATCTAGAGAAATGACCTAAATTCACAGCTTCGTTCAGGAACTGTCTGAATCGACTAGTAATTATTAGTCCTCTAAAGCAGAAACTTTCATTTAGTTAATAGTGATTTATCTTTGTCAACAGCAGAAACCAAAGATTTTTTTTGAGGCAGAGTAAGAGAATGTGGACTTAGAAGTCTGGTCTGAACATGCAGATCTTTTTATTCCATGCAAAATGGCTGATCCAGTAGGACGTTTTGGCTGGGAACGGATGGCTCATAAGAGCTCGGAAAAGTAGGACCTAACAGCTACTGCTACACTTCCCTCATCCTTTAAGCTCTTTCAGATAAACACTTAAGTGCATGATAGAGTTTTTCAGTAGGCTTCAGCCATCTGTAGGTGCTGTCTAGAATCAAGCTGGTGTCTTTTCTGAACCTGGATTTTTGTAAGTCTTTTAATGGCTGTTACGTACTACTAGAATTCTGCGTGGTGCAATGTCAGCCTGCATGTTTAATTACTGTATGGCCTGTGGGAATGATATCACATGTGGTAGCTCACATTCTGACACCTTTATTTTCACAAAGTGGGTGTTAATGCCTGAATAAAACATATGGCTTGGAGCGCATAGGGCAAATTATTTCACCAACTGTTGATACTGAAGGTTAGTATTTCTAGAAACTATTAGTATATAGAATAGATTATCTCCTGAGGTCCTTCTTGACATTATTTAATATTAGGATATTTAGAAGCACCTGTTTGGCTCAGAGCATTATTCTTCAGGGTTACATAGGTGAGTGGGATCTCACTGTAATATTTCTGCTCGCAGAATGATCCTTTCTGCTGAAAATTCTGAAGGTTCAGTTTTCAAAGCACAGATTAGGTTTCAGGAATCAGTATTCCTGATAGGACTGATGGCCTTGGCAGCAATTAAATCTTTCCCTCTTCCTTAGCAATACACTTTATACTGCATAGCTTGGATGCTGCTGAAGTTGAGGTGTGATAGATGTATGAGTCTGTAATGCTAAGCAGCATGGAAATTACAGAAGCTCCTGGGAATGATAATTCACTGTCAGTCTTTTTCTCAAAGAATCATTGTAATTCTGAGCAGGGGCTCATGCTCTCTGTGGCGTAATGGAATAAATTCTGCAGTAACTTCTCCCCAGTTCCATGTCAGTGTTAATGTCTCCCTTGGCATGGAATACCCTTCATTCCCATCTGTATTCAGACAGACACTAGTGTGGCTCACACTTGAAAATACTAATTCGTTAAAAATTAATTCAATTTTTAAATTATTACTTGGCTTTTTTACTTTTTAAGTGATGTTTTTTTTAAGTCTGGGGTTAATTTCTTGTAATATCAGCTGCTCCTTAATGGCTGCTACTCCCTCAGAAGTAGATTCAGTTCAGTGATATAAACGATGTTTGAGGATTTGATACAGGCCAAGATCATCTCTATTGGCAGCTGCAGGAATTGATATAATGTGAAAAAGCAATAAGCTTGCTCAAAGATCTTTTATGTGAAGCAGGTGTCTGTCTTCCCATACAAACACAAGTAAAGTGGAACATACGCATTGCAAATATGAATGCTGCCTGCTAAGAAGTTGAGAGCGTCCTATGCCCTGCTGTGTTCCCATTTCAAAAGTTTTCTGGGCAAGTAAGCTTCACCACCAATCTTCCTAGTGTGAACAACTGCCATAGGTCCCCACCGTGACAGCGTCCATTTTCATGTCCAACTCTGTCAGTACCCAGAGACTTTCAGCAGGTCTTTCTTTCATAATATGCTATATGGAGATCAGAAAAAAATATAAATATCTTACCAAAGACCCTTTCTTTACCTGTTTTTCCTGAACAAACTGTGTCTAGTGTGAATATTTCAGTAACGTGAATTTTTATAGAAAATCTCTGTTTATGCCAGTGAAGTCATTGTTTTTATTTACTTAAAAATAATCAGATGCCCTCCTTTTTCTCCCATGTTTTTGTGAGTACATGCATCCACAAACATCCAGACCTGCCATAAGAGGATTGACTCAGTATGCACCCTCATTTCCCTCCTATAACCATTTACTGAGCATTTAGGAGCACTTTTTTAATAAACATTCATATAGTAGAGAACATATTTGAGTGTCTTTTAACAGACTTGTGTAACAAGTGCAGGCTACTGACAATAGGAGATCTCACAGTGGCTAGGCTGAACGTCAAAGGGGTTATCTTTTTCCATGCACAGAAGTGTAAATCACTACTGTCTGAGGATAAAGAGCTGTATTACACACAGAAAGCTAACTGCCCAATGCTCTGCATTTTCTTATTAAGTAAAAGTATAATTAAGTGTAGGATACTGGAGATACTAAGGTGTAACAGCTCAGTAGCTGTTGGTGTAGCATGCAGAGACTTAAAGACAGCAACCTGTTTCAGCTTGTCTGACTTTAAAGAAGCATCACTCTCCTCAGGTATACTTTCTGATTACCTCCATAAGACATGCTTTTCAACATAGAATATTTCAGCTGCTTGCTTCTAATTTCTATGGCAGGAAGACATCATTCAGCTGAATGTTGTCTTTGACTCCTCATTGATGCTGCAGGCATAGAAGATTCAGGGAAAAATACCTATCAATTAATAGGTGCACTTTTAAAAATAATTCCTCTTCCCATCATTGCTGCCGCTGAGGAGAGTGGCTGCAGTCAGCAGCTGTGACTGATGTGGCAGTCCATGCTGTGTACCTCTGACAGATGCCAGCATGAACCACCTATAAAGGTACAAATGCCAAATTCTATTTCAGCATATCAGTGAAGCAAAATATGTCCAGACAAGGGAACTTCTGTTCCAATAAGATCTATTCTGCAAAGACAGCAAGATGTAAAAGAGTGGTTTGAAGCCTTCTTTGAGAAGCTAGAGCCATAACAGCACGTAGAAACTAAAAATGGTGGCTTCTCCTGATGTATAGACTAGATGTTCCTCTGCAACCAGCCTCCCTCTGTCTTCTAAAAAAGAGTAGCTAAACTATTTAAATTTCCCATCCACATTTACCTTGCGCTTGTAAATGATCCCGTGGCAGAATCTTCTTAATCAGCTGTTCTTCGGGTTATATATGTTGCTGTCCTTCCTTTGCATTAATCACTGGAGTTCTTTTCTTTTTTGTCTGAAAACAGTCATACTGTATGGTCGGAAAATGAATTGCACTGAAAATACAACACTGCAAATTAAACACGTGGATAATGGCTTGTGGCTTCGGTAGTCTGTGTTAACATGTGACAAGCAGAGAATAGTAAACTGAGAAAGAGTTCTCCTGTGAATTCAGTGCCCCCATTATCTCTCCTTCTTTATCCGAAGGGCTGAGGAAACCTTTTTTGTTAGCCAAGACTGCTTGGTGCTTTTGCTTAATTTTCACTGCATAATTTTAAATACAGATTGTGTCTACAGTGCTGCAATTAATGGATAGCCTAAAGACTTATTATTTCAAACTAATTGATATGTAAGAAAGTTTAAATAACATAAGTGATAAAAAAAATTAGGAATAACTTCTGTAACTAACTCAGAATAATCTTATTACTGTTATATAGAGTAGCAGTTGACTTAATTATCCACTCACCATTACTAAATCTAATGCTTGTCTGTAGTTCTATAGTTCTAAATACATTTGCATTAGATGGAGAAAATATGGTATTTTATAAGTCATTGTTCTAAAAGGATTTTTTGCAAGTTAATAATCTTACTCATTTCTGATACTTGCCTACCATCATTTGGAATACTCCCCAAATTTAAAATATGTCTCTGTTATCCTCAATAAAAATGTGTACTCTACACATATTTTAAATAGAGCTTTAACCCAAGCAACCAGTGTTTTCAAAGTATACTGTTGCTTCCTCAAATAACTCGATCACTTATCATGAGAGACCTATATTTTACTAGTGTTCATTAAACTTATCTTCAACTAGCCAGTGATCAGAATTGGCATCACAGAACACATTGTAAAGTTATAAGACCTCTCAAGAACTTCTTAATGCCTTTGGAAGATGTCAAGTACCACAGTAATAATAAAACACTGATAGAGCATTAAGAAGATAAGTACTTTTAATGGAAAGAGGTTTGGTTCTACTGCCAATTCTTTTTCTTAATTAAGGTTTTGCACAGTACAAAACTTTTACTAGATAGAAGCTACCAACAGTGATACACACAAATGAAATCAGATTAAAAACAAATCAGAGCTCTAAGGAGGTCATGTTGGTCATGTTATACATTTTGATGGCATCTCAGTGGGAAAAAAAAAGCAAAGGATTTAGTGAAGTTCCATGGGATTCATCTCAGTTCAAGCTTGACCCTCTGGTGAACTGAACTTGGATGAACTATATTAACTTCAGAAGGAGAGAGGCCAGGGACCAAATCCAGCACACACTGATGTCGATAGAAAAGCTCACTCTTCCTGTAGTAGGCCTGAGATCTGGATGAGGCCCCAGTGTGGCCTCTGCACGCTGAGGTCTGTGGGGAAGGGAGGTACCAAAGAAACCGATTCCTCTCGGTGCTGGTACTTCGTCCACCTTCCTGGGGGCTGCTCTACTTGGAATCCATCACGCTGTGTCCTTGACTGGCTGTGCCTGAACCTTTCCATACAGGATAGGACACCATTGGCAAAAGGCACTTTGGGTCCTTCTCATACCTGTAGCTTCACGCTGTGCTCTAAAGGAAATGTTTTTTTCTAATTAAGCATGGACTCTCCCTTTTCAGCCCATTCTCTTGAATACAGCAAGCTGTTACCAGTACAAAGATATCACTGGCCAGTGTTAGTAAGTTGTAGTATTCCTTATTTTCCTGTCTCTGCCGGCTATACCTTCTATGGAATTTATATATTCCTTCTCCTGGCAGGAGGTCTGACTGCAAAACCAACGTATGCTAGTGGTGGTATCATTGACCGATCTGTTCAAGGGGACTTTAAGATGTACAACTGCACTGCAAGGTGAAAAAATATGCCATAGAGGAGACTTAAAAATGCAAGCACTTGTCTATGTTTATGATTTGCATGTTTTCTATCAGCATAGCTCACTGAACATATTCCACCATACTTGGGAACAGCTGACCTGAGGATCTCTGCTGGCTGGTTGGGCTGCAGCGTGGTAAGGGTGGTAGTCATTCACCCATACTAACCTTAAAGAGGGGCAAAACACCTTCAGAGGCTTCCCTTCTTCATGGAGCCCAGGTGCTCAACAGAAACCCACATCAGGTTGCATGCAAAGAAAAAAAGGTGGGCAGGTCTGGACGTGAGAATGGCATCCAACCTTTTCCATGGGAATTTGTAGTTTCTACCTGTCTGTCGAAACAGGCCTGGATTTTAAGCAGCAGCCTGGTCCTATTTCCTAGACTCTTTCATGCTTTGCAGCTTCCTTCATTTGCTAAGACAAGATAGTTGAAAATCCTGAACCTCTGAAACCCGGCAGTGGGGAACTTGGGCTTAACTCATTTGCACTGCTTCTTTGTGAGTCAGATTAGCTTCAGATCTCTGTTTGGGAAGGAATGTGCACTTTGTGTCATTTTGTGCCAGTGCTTCATTCATTTGACCTGGTTAGTTTTTGCCTCTACTTAAATGGTTGCCAGTACTGTAGAACCAAAACCCATCAAAGTCAATCACTGTCTTCTTGTAAACATAAGTGAACTTTGGCTATGCCCTTTAACAGCAATGAGTTCAAGCTACTCTGTGCAGCAGTGGTACAAGCTTTTTCTTGTTTATCTAGTATTATGAGTTACCTTATATGTCAATTTTTGCATTGTGGGATGCTTGCTAAACATCATTGAAATAAAGTTTTCTGCATGGTTCATTTAAACTTGATGGGGAATTCGAGAGTTGCTTGAGTTTGTAATAGTTAGTGTTAATATGACCTTTGAAAAACTGTTTAAATAAAAAACAACTGAACTGAAACATTAATCCCTTGAACTTAATCATGAGGATGGCTCCATTAACCTCCCTTTGCATAGTACTCCTTAATCCAGTAATAGCAGTAGAGACAAGAGGTATTTTTCCTTTTAAGTTCATTGTAGTATCAGAAAGTAAAAGCCTTCAGGCTATTTTTAATTAGGTTGAACCTCTGGGCAGTGCTGCTCTTACATTGAGCTGTAAAGTTTTTAAGAGTTACAGTTAAAATTCCATACTAATTTTGCATCCCAATTAAAAAAAAAAAAAGTGTGTTGTGTAATACAGCATGAAACATAATGAGAAGTGGTGGATATATGGGTGAAAAAATGATGGAAGTAGAGAGATGTGAAGATAGCAGTAGTATATGGACATAGAGCAGCCATAACCAACATCAGACTTTGTATTTTTAGTAGCAGTGGTGCATCTTAGTTTAATGTTCATTATAGAATGAATTTGAATCGAGTCCCAGCTTTTTATCATTGTTAAACTCAATCTCAACTTTCCCTGCACTGCCCTCTTGCAATTACAAAGGCCAAAATACTGAACCATTATTTCTGTAGCTCTGTGTCCACTGTTAAACTTCTGCTAGGCACATAGTTAAGCCAAAGTTGGGTGGTTTAGAAAATTTTGCCCTCAACAAGTACAAGTAAGTGCAAGAATGTGTTGATTTTTTCTGATGTTTACTAACAACAACAAAAAAAAAGTGAGAGCGTTATAGTAATTCGTTCTGAGATGACTAAATGCATGTACAGCAGTCCAAAAAAGTGTAGATCATCCTGCCAAAACTGATCTTTTTGGCAAATAAACTGTGAAAAATGAATAAAAATAAAAAGTCACCTAACTCCATCTGTGAAGCAGAATAGCAAAAGACAATATAAAACTCAGCTGTGGGATGAAAATGTGCTTTTGTTCTTCTGGTTTTTTGCCTTCCCAAAATAGTCTCCCTCCAATACACAAATAGCTGAACTATCTCTCTTGGTTAGGTTTCTCTTCAGGCACCTAAGAAATTTCATGTTTGGTCATGAAGATACTGCTTTCATCAAATTACAAATATTCACATTTATTTATTGTTTGATCAACACCTGCCTGAAGCTCTGGGTAGCAGAAAGCATCTTTAAACTTCCAATTTTAGCACAATAGTTTAAAAGTTGAAAACTTTTAGAGCACCTAAATGATTTGCGTGCCTATATCTTAATTTTCAAACTCAGCTAATTCTAATTTATTTTTAAAAATATTTTCCAAACAGATTAAGACATAGATAACTAGCAAAGACTATGCTTAACATCCAGTCATTCATCCACTTAACCTCTGCTTGTCTTCTGGGAAAAATAATAGAAACTCTCAAACTTCTGAAATGGCAAAGTGCAATACTGGCAATTTTCTTTAAAAAAAGTGATCCATATGTCAAAGTGAGTTTTCCTTTTACTGGTATGTTTAGAGGTATGCAGGTGTTAGAGCAGAAGAACAGACTACTTTGCTGAAACAAAAGTTACACGTTGGTCTCTCAAAAGAAAGTCTTAGGTTGTAATGTTACAATTTTCTTGTCTTTACGCGACCTTATTTGAAGAATGAAAGACAGCGGTCAGAGGTAGGGCTAATGATCAGAAATGATACCTAGACTTATTTGGCAGCGTGACAGTTGTCCTGCTCCCTAATTCTGAAGCAAGTGAAGAGCATTGCTGGAAGTGAGACATTGCAATAAATGGTAGAAGTATTTGCCAGTGTTTGCCTAATGTAATTGCCATATGCACATTTGACTGCATATATTTATGTCTGTCTGATATCTCTGAGTTAGATCCTAAATAGATTTTTTTCATTAGGTTACGTTAGAAAATAATGGGTCGGTTGCTAAATTGGCTCATCGTTTGGGGAGATGCACGTCTCTGCTAATAGTAAAGAAGAAGCCGGATTCATGTTGTTAGTGAGTTAGGAAATATTTTGGAATAGCCTTTGTTGTTATAAAGGATTACAGAGCTGCAACTACTTGAAAAGATTTTGAAAGAAACTTCGAAGGCTTTGATCTTTATTCAGAGAGTTCTTGCTTTCTAGTCTAAGAACATTTATTTTAACAGGATATTAACAGAAGGACTGACTGCTCAGTAATTTTCCAAGCACACTTTTCAATGAGGTTCCATCCTGCAGACTTTCTAATGTGAAGAGGTACAGTCAGTGCGAGATAAACTTCAAAGTGCAGTATAAGGCTTTATCAGTGTGATTATTTTTTGAACTAATGATGGCTTACTTCTAAAACTCCTTGCAGTTCCCTGACAGTAATCAATGACATGGAAATGATACTGAGCATATACCTTAAGAAACATGCCGTCTGAAGATGCACAGACCTCAGCGTGTGTTCAGAGCTCTTATTACTCTAAACAGGCTTGAGAATTTGGGCTGAGTAGGAGGGCAGAGCAGGCTATCACAGTGAAAGGAGGTGCCAGACTTAATCACAGGATGACTCTCTTCCTTTTCCATTGAGTGGCACAGGGATGCCACTAGAGAGAGACAGAGAAATAAATTATTTATTTCCTTTTCATATCGTTGTGTTTGAGAAGAAATCTCTCTGCTCAGAGGGAATTTTCTGCAATACTGATGGGACTGCTAGAGATGTCCTGCCAAGAGTCAGACACAGGCTACACTATAATTATCTATTAGCAAGGTGGATGTGAGAGACTGAAAAGCACTTTGTTAAACTGTATTCAGAGTTCAGTTTAGGCAAGGATCCAAAAGCTGTGGTGTGGGTTTCACCACAATTTTTTCGGATCTGTACTTCATCAGCTCCTGAGCCCTTGCACAGGAGGCCTTAAGCACCTGTAGCTTTCTTGTCTTGTCTCTCTCCTCTTTCAAAAATAGCCAGAACCTTGCACTCTGCGGAACAGCACCACTTTTAGGCAAAACACATTATATAAGTGGCCCCGTGAATTCCAGGACCCCCTGGAGACACCCTGCTCAGCTGCTCTGGTGCTGCGCAGCTCTGAGAGCCTCGTGTCCTCTGGTCCACTTGGGATTTGAAGTATTTCTGGACTATATTGTTGCTGTTATAACCTCCAGATGTCATTTAAAAGGAGTTTCCAAGGGACTGTTATGGCCTCTTGAGCTGAGAGTTGCAATGCTGCTACTCTTCCAAGGCTTGTGCTGTTGGACAGTCAGCTGCCTGTTCACAGGGTGCAACATGGAAATGAAAAAAATCATCATCAGTAGAAGGTGATGGATGCACTGATGTTTTTCTTGCTTGTTTGTTTTGAAGACAGTATCCAAAATATTGACAGCACTTTTTGTGAAAGGACCAATTAGGAAGCTCCATTTGAGCTATGTCACTAGAGTTATTTATCCTGGATCCATCCCAATAAACTAAGGGCAGTATCTGTTGATAGATGAGACTTCAATGGTATTTCTCTGGCTTTATTGCATTGAAACAGAGCAGGTTCTCTTTTGCTCACAGTGAAGTTAACTTTCTCCAGTGATAATGAAAAAGAGCAGAATCCAGCATTAAATATTATACATATTCATGAAGAGGGGATTTTTTTCCCTTTCATACCAGCTCAAATTATCTTTATTCATATGCATCATGAGATGCATAGGTCACATATTTATACAGTCAACAACAACAACAACAACAACAAAAAAAAAAAAAGCTTGANCATCAAAAAGAAGAGTGATTCCAAATACACAGCTTACAAGGCACAGAGCAGGACTTTGCATGAGAATAAACTGCTGTACTGCTGAAGAAATAGGAAACAAAGTTACTGTGAAGAAAATCCTCCCACAGAGTTCAGTAGAAGCTCTCTCTTTAAAGAAAATGCAAGAGATCTGAAATTACTAACAGTAATACAACTGTCAGTAGGAAAAGATCACCAGCTTAGGCTTTTGCTGTAAGGAACTTCTCTAACTCAAAAGTTTTCAACAGAGGTACAGTGCAGGCATGTGTATATATAATACATGTATAATCTCGGCACCACTGATAGACATCTCATCACCCAAACATTTATTTTTTAATTAGCTCTTGGAATAGATGTTGCTTTAGTATACAGAAAGAGGATATGAGTTTCTTTATGAGAGCTTTAAAATCTAGGAGCCCAGGTCCCAGGTTTCTTCACAGTCCCATTGGTTTAATTGAAGTTGCAGTTAATAAAGGTGGAGATGCAGATTGATGAAGGCCCTAAGGTTACAGTCTAATGCCTTGAGACAGTGGATATTAAAGGACTCATTTATATGGGGACTTGTTGTACATTGGGGAAAGCATAGCAAATCACCTTTGCTTTAATAGGAAGAGACATGAAGCTGAAACACGGAAGATAGCAGCCAGGGGATGTCAAACAGGGAGCCTGTGAAAAGGGAAGATAACACAGTATACAGTTTATAGACTCCTTGGCTTGTAAAGGGCTTCAGGTGCTATACTGATTTTTTCAAGTCTGTGCTGGGGCAATTTCTGAAGTAGAGTGTCTGGACCGTAACACATGTTGACATGGGGAAGCAGGGGTGGCAGTGACGGGTCAGTCAAAAATACGGCTACCGCTGAGCAAGGGCCCCTGATCTCAGGAGCAGCATTGAGACCTTACAGGGTGGGAAGATTGGCTTGGCGCATTAGACCTTGTGTGAAGGACTAGGGGAGCTTTATGTGGGAGAAAAAGGGTTCGAGGTGGGGCTAACGGACAGAAAGTCCTGGAGTTGGTGTCACGCATATCTGTCATGGTCTGAAAAGTAACCACTATTTGTAAAGGCAGTGGTGGGCATGCACCAAGTCTGAGATGTCCTTGTCAGAGGACAGGAATCACTAAAGGGAGCGTTCCACTCAGTGTAATGACCACACCAGCTGTCATGTACCTAGTGCAATGCATCTATCCTGTGCCGTCTCTGTTACTGAGTGTCCTTAGGTTTTCTTTAATGATACCATGCATCAGCATCTTTTGAGATAAGGCCTCAGCTACCTGAACAGCTTTGTCTCACATTTAGCTATTTTGTCCTTGAGTTAAGCCAAATATTAACACAGTGGCTTGTTCCTTTAGGCACTTGCTTGCGGTAGCTGGGAGAAAAAGAAAATACTTTCCTTCAACTCTCCGGTGCTCTCTAATGAGCTGTGCACATGTAGCAATGTTAACTCTGCTTTCCCAGCCCTGGATAAACGGCTTTCCAAGAAACTGCATTTCCCAGCTGCTTTCTTTGGGCCATTCTTCTACATGGCAGATGCAGGTCTAGCACTTTCAGAAAGTGCTTGCAGAGGAGTCCTGGGTCTCCTCCAAGCCATCGGCCTCACCTCATCGCCGTCTTCTGCAGCCCCCCATGGCATGCTGAGCGCTATGGAGGGACCGAGGCCCTGAGAGGCACCTGGACAAGTAAGCAGTGGTTACTCCTTTGCCTTCCCAGCAGAAATCTGCTTAGTGGAAGGAATAACATGGTTCTTAATAAGAACCTCCTCCTGTTTCCAATTAAACAAAAATTGCTGCCTATAAATCACTTGATCCCTGAGCTCTGTTCCTCAATTTCACTCTCCCTGTTATTGAGCCTCCATCTGCTTTTAACAATTCTTGCTACTCATATGTCTTTTAATGCTGTATCCTTCCAGAATGGCTTTCTAATTAAGTAAGCTCTGAAAATGAAAAGCAGCAGAACAGCAGCTTGCTTGCTCTCTGTATCCTTAATCCGGGAGTCCTGTATGTGCTATTTTGGAAGCTAAATTGAGGTCACTGACATTATGCATATTTGTTGTCTGATGCAGTCTTAAAAGCCTCAAATCCTCTATTCAAAATTATCTTTAGGCATATGGGTCAAACATTTGCAGGAAGAAAAACAAGTATTTGGAGCTTTAGCAGATTTAGAGAAACGGGGGAGGAGTGAGAAAGGGGCTGCAATCTCAGACCAGTATTTCTGTTGCAATATGCTTTCACTGACGAGTGAAACAAAACAAACAGTGTTTGTTTGGTGTTAAAAAAACAAACAGTTAGTTCCAGTGATATGTGAAAAGGAAAATGGGAGCTTTGCTAAACAGAAATGTCCTGTAGAGGTTGCAGTATCCCTTTTGTTACAAATCATATTGTGACTGGTTATTACTTCTTGTCAAAATGCATTCTGCTGAAATTGCGTAGGAGAAATTTATGCAGCTGAGTTTATCATCAATAAAACAAAAAGAACAGGTAGCATTTATGTGCCACTGAATATTATACTGCATGTTGGTAGTGCCACAGTAATTATGGATACAAATTAGTATCAAAGTGCAACTGATAAATAAATAATATAACCATGTACCAAAAAAAATCATTATTTTGACATTTTGCTATCCTCTATGTCAAGGAGAAACAACACAACTTACAAATTTTTCACATTTGGATTCAGAATTCAAAAATTGTGAAAATCTTTTCAAAAACTTGAGAATAAAGGGTTTCCTTTGGAAAAGTCAGAGATTGGTGGAGATACCAAACTGTTTAGTCCTCAGAGTGCATTTTACCTGGATTGTTGAGCCAGGTAATTTTGATTATTTTTCATTCATAATTCACTGCATCACTCACAGCAAGAAAGAGCGTGATCAGGGTAAGAAAATATTTATGAATAATGCAAAATAAAGTAGATTAAAAAGAAGGGATAAAAGAAACAAAAAAATCAAAAAACTGGCCTTACAGAAAAATTGCAAGTGGTGTGGAAAATCTGAGACTAAGTTTATTTTGGGTACCAAATATTTTTCATTGGAAGAACTTCATCAAAACAAATATGGCCTTAATGAATGTTTTTGATTTAACAAAATTGCATTTTGGTGGATTATTTTTTTCCACCAAAATGTTTGACCAGTTGTATTTTAGACATAACTTTCTCAAAACATTTTTGCTTGAAGATTAGTTCTTTAGATGCTTTTCAAGTAGTGACCCTTCTGTTATTTTGAGCTGAAAATATATTTTTAAAAAAGTGTGTGAGCTGGAATGAATCTCAGTCCCTGTGTGGTAGTGGGTTGGTTTTGCATCAGATTACTGCCTCAGGGATGGGACTGATACGATGTGGTCACTCTGCTGTGCAGACCAAGCATGCAATCTACCAAGTTGCATGGGGAAGAGAAGGGAAAGGAGAGAAGGGAAGGGAGTTTGGAAATCACTGTCTTTGCTAAATTGTGAAATGCCCCTTTTAAGGTGCAATGGGAAGGAGCAGCAATGTTCACATTAACAGCTTCAGAGGTGTTGCTGTGAGAGGAGGGGAGAGGGGCTGGACATGATGTCCCCCACAACTTCCCTGAGGCTGCCAAGGTGCAGGGGAGGAGGTCAGATGGAAGTGGTGCTGCGTATCAGCCAGCTGCTATCGGTCAGTCGTCTTCAAACCATTGAGGCTGGCTGCGGGAAAGATGTAGTAGACTTTCACAAGACCCTGGCAACTGCATCAGCCCACGGATGCATTCCCAAATTTGCTGTGTGTGATTTTTGTATAGATGGTCCAACTACAACAGGATTGGGAACTCTTTGGGTCTCTATGACCACAGATGTACTCATTGGATACAGCTGGGGTCATGTTTTAGTCCACTGGTTATATGTACTGCACACAGTAAGGTCTTTGCTCCTGACACTGCAATCCTAGATCCAATTGCCCAAAGCCAGAAATACTTGTGCTTGTGCAGATACCTGCTTCCCATGGGTTGAGCTACTACAAAGCTTTTTGTAACTTTCCTCCACACCTGAAAATTCTTGGTAGCTCATTATTAAATTCTTACACCTAATTGTCCCAGCTTGTTTGCTTTTCCACAGATATCTTAAAAACAATTTTGAAATGAAAAAAAAAAAAAGATTCAGCAGCAGGGAAGAGGGATGAGATGTATTTCAGGTAGCGAGAAAAGAGGAGTTCGGTATTCTAAGATTAAAATTAGTGGCAAGATAATATGAAATGTCCTAAATGTGGAATAATTAAAGATTAAGGGGTTCAATATATTTATTTTATTTTCTAATTTTCCTTTTTTTTTTTTTTTTAAACCAAAACACTCTATGTGAACTGCAGCACTCCTGGTAACTTGTGTTGGCAGCACATTGCATTTTTCATGTGATTTTCATGTTTTATTTTTGTTCTTGGTAGAAACAGAAGTTCATTAGATCACATTGCAAGTATTCAGAAGTCTAGAGGGGATTGATCAGGATAGTCTGAAACCATAATTTCTGCTTCTGTAATTCTGTATTCTGTAAATATTGATCAACGTTACTGTTTTTAATCCTATGGTCACTATTTTAATGCTGTTATTTTGGTATGCTTAGTAATAATAGCTAGGTGTAAGTGCTATAAATAGTTTTACTAATACCATCCATTTCCTTTCCTGAATGCATTTTCCTTGCTTTAAGCTGAATAACCGTATTCATTTTCACCTCCCACATCCCAAGGAAGTGTGTCCGAGGCCTCTCTCTGTGTGATGACCCTTTTTGGAATGCAGTTGTAGCCAAAGATGCCAAAGAGCCCTTGAAATGAGCGCAAGCTGATCAGCTGGGCAGCTGGCTGGCCGCCAGAGCTCTGCTCGCTGAGGCACAGGCTGTCATGAGAAGCCCCCTGCATTTTCCACCCGTGTGGCTAGCTGCTGCACTGCTTGTAGCTGAGGGTCGAAGGCTACAGATATTGTTAGTCTGGGGCACAAAGGCACATGAGCCCAAGCCCGTTGGTCACCCATGCTGCCCAACGTCTGGCTGAAGTCAAAGGGGACCCTCAGGCACAGGTAGCCTGAGGAAACCCATGTGGGGTTTAGGTAACAGAGGCAGGACAGTCGTAATCAAAGCCTCAGCATATCTACTGTGATCTGGAGCAATGGTTCCCATAATCACACACCGTACAAGTTACATGAAAGACGACTTGGTGTCCCAGTTGTCCACAGCCTGTTTCAGGCCTGTCATGATGTATGTATAGTTTGATAAATGGTCATATAAACAGAGTGGAGCAGAGCCACTTTCTAACCAGGTGCAGCTGAGGATGGCACCTTATGAGCTTTGATCCCTGCCTAAGCTTAATCTCTCTGCTTTCATCTGTAATTTGGGGCAATAAAACCGACACTTAGCCATTTTCTAAAGCCGGTGTAAGCATCAACTGATTTTTTTTTTTTAAATCTAGCACTGTTGGGTAATAAATAAAGGGTAGGTAGATAGAAATGTACATTCAAGAGTTAAAGCTTATGGCCACAGCCTTCAAGAGTGACTAATGTATTCATCTCATGTCCCCAAGGACCCCACTGCAAGCATGTAATGATGGCTCCAAATTTTAAAGTATTAGGTAATTGCCTGTAAGTGAAATACATGGGAATGTGATTTACCTGAACAAGAAATAATGTTTCCAACCGCTTGTGGGATACTAAAGCAGCATGGAGGTAACATTAATCAGTGTTGTTTTTTGTTGGGGTTTAAAGAGAGGCCAGAGGATCTGTAAGAGGGCAGGTAGTGAGATAACACAAGGAAGAAGGTTGTTATGTGTTAATGGGAGTAGTGGTCTAGCTAACAATCTGTTCATCTAATCATCAGTCTCACTTTCCCCTCCTTGTCTGGCTCCAAAATCCTGAAAGCAAGCGTACATGACCTTGCTTAATAGCTACAGACTAGAGAAATCTGGATAGATGGACATGCGATGGGAAGCAACCCAAGTGGACAGCAAACTGAACAGTAAGACCACACTGGACCAGAGCCTGGTGGGGTGCTGGTTGTGCAGAGAGGTTTTTATATCCACACCCACGCACCCACCCACCTTTTGCCTCCTGTTCAGTTTGTGCATTATCAGTCCAAGAGTCCTCAACACCCAGCAGGATAGGATTACAGGGACATTTGAAACAGCTGGGTGGCCAGCAGCAAAAGGCTGCATGTATTTCTAGGCGACACCAGCCTGTTTCAGACCTTCGTGTTTCATAACGATACCTGACGTGGCACTTTGTCGTGGAGTCAGCAAGACAAACAAAAGATGTACATGACTACAGCTACTAATGGGAGGACAACCTCCCATTAGTGAATGAACCATCATGTCCCTGTAAGGCCACAAAATATCGTTATCATTGTCTGATAGTGGGACACTGAGACTTTAAAAACAGCTGGGTTTTTTTTTTTTAGTCAGTGGGTTTTAAGCAAGCAACTTGTTTCTTTAACCTTGACCCACAGCTGTTTGCCAGTGTTGTGTCAGGGGCTGGTGGTTTAAGGCAAAACAAGCGGCTAAACCGCTGTGAGTCTGCCACAGGTTTGCAAGCCCCAGGCTCACTGAAAAAGACTTCAGTGAGTTGTTGGGCCTGGCAGTGGGATGGCTGTGTTGTGCCCAGCCTCGCCCGTTGTGCTCTTCTTTGCGGCTGGAGTCCTGCGTGATGGCTTGGGAGTCAGGGAAGGGGCTCCGAGGTGCTCGTCTGAAGCTGAGCAGGGGGAAGGACTGATGATGCCTTTGAAATCAAAAAGAAAACTAATTTTTACACACTGTTGCAGTTTTAATCAACCCTCCTCGTCTACTGTCTGCTCCTTCTCAACTAACTTCAACCTTTTCATGATTAGATATCTATATAGACTGTCTCTGGAGACACTGAAGAGAGAGAGGTAGCTCCAGATTCATGTCATTTCTATTAAACACTTGACTTAGGGGGGATTATCCACTGGAGGCACTTTAGGAGGTGAATATTAGACTCAACTGCTATATAACAACATGCTTATGGTTGCACTGGGTTCAGAAAAGGTTCCATTTCTGAGGGATTTCAATTACTTCTATTGCTCTTGAACCTAATTAAGCAAATCAAGGTTCTGAAGGAAGTTGGGAGCCAGGAGATTTTCTCTGACTTTTGATTTTACATACATCTTTCTATACCAGAGGTGCCCCAAATGTACAAATTCAGTACTGCCATATACAGCGAGGTGGGGAGATGGAGCAGCCCTTCATCCCCATCTCTGGCTCAGGTGTTCCTGTGTAAAGAATTTCATGTCCTTACATAAAGCTTTGTCTTCCAGTGCTCTAGAGCCTTTCCCTTGACTCTTAGATGTAAAAAAAAATTGTGCGTGGAGCTGCCTGTCCCTGCAGGAACTTCAACTGGCTTCGCCTTTGTGGGGTGCTTGGACACCGCTGCAGATCTGCACTGGCAGCCCAGAGCCCACACAAACGCTCCTGAGCAGAGACAGACGATGGCACTTCAGGGGCTTGGTGCACAGCATGCTCGGAGCCCTCTGCAGGCCCTGCACCCTCCTGCCTTGCCATCACTGCTGTTTCAGGTGAACTTAAGGAATGGTTTGCCCCACGTGTGGCATAAATGTCCTTCCAGCTGTGATTGTGCCATTGGGTAATTACACGAATAAACAGAAGGACTCATTTTCCTTCCCCCAGACCCTTTTTTTTTTTTTTGAAGTAATGCAGATATTTAGTCATGAACTGTAACCAAACCTATGATTTCACCATGATGGCAGGCCTTTTCCCTAGAATGTAATCTTTGCTACATACTTTGCAGGGTGGACATGCAGTGTGACCTGCACGAGTGCCCTGCTGCGGTCACTGTGAAGCAGAGATCGGTGCAGATGTGGCCTCTCGGTGGTTGAGAGGCTCACTGGGCAGCGGGTGTACGTCACTGGTGCTCTGCAACAGGAGCCAGTCACTAGGAAGCCCTCGTGGCATCCAAAGTGCCAGTGCTGACAGCGGCAGCAATTGTTTGTGTTTATTTTTGGCAGCATAGCTCCCAGGTATTCTGTGGATTCCAGCATTGCTGGAGTCCTTGGGCTGCAGGACCCAGGCAGGGAACTGGGCAATGAGGGATAATCAGCATCGTTCGTGTTTTTTTCCTGCCAACCATGCTACAGCATGGTTTCTCTCTCTCTGATAACACGTTGCTGTTGAAAGAGTTATCACAACAGAGACAAAAGGAGTATCCCTTCAAAATATCTAGACATAAAGCCAAACAAAGGAGAGTTCAGAAAAAGAAGAGTACCACGTGAAAGAAGGGTGCTATGGTAGTGATTGTCTAACAGTTGATAAAAATGTGTATTTTAGCACCATGGTGTATTTAATGCAACCATTTATGCCTCAGACTTGTTGGTGTTTGTCAGCAATGTGACACCGAGGTGGGAAACAGAGACTGGAACAGCAGGAAGATTGCCAGAAACAAGGCAGGGAATGAGCTTTAGAAGAAGAACCAAAAGGAAAAGGCTAGATCTCAGATATTGAGGAATAAAAGCTGCAAAATTTGCCTAATGTAGATCTAGACCAGGTGAGCTAAGGACATTGACTTGCACATCAGGAGAAAGGAGAAGAGGCCTCACAAAAAAGTCAGAGATGCAGGATGAAAACCGGGACAGAAGCACAGGGAATGGGACTGGAAGGGCTCAGAGGGAGGTGCAGTGGTAAAGTCACATGCTGTGGACAGGACAAGGATAGTAAGAGTAGTGTAGGTCCTAATGTTTGAGTAAAAATTTATATTACCTGGTGAGATCCGTCGCAGTGGAGTGAAGAAGACTTGAGATTAGATTGACAAGACTTAAGCATAGAGATGAAGGATCAGAATTCATAGCATCTTTATACATTCCTGAAAAAATACAGCTCAAAATACAATTGTCTAAGAAACTATTGCAAAACTGCTGCAGCTACAGTTAGCAGAATCTGACTCCCTCTTTTTAAGAAGGTGGGCGAATGGATGGATGGACGGATGGACGGACGGACGGACGGACGGACAGAGCACTAGCAGGATTTGGCTTTGGAACTCACCCCTTTTGCTTCCTGCCATGCTCAGATTGGTCATGATGAAAAAATTGGCTTTGTCTTCAGTTGAAGCTTCCATATGCATTAACGCTTTTCAAAGAATGGATCGTGCAGATCCTTATATGGGCACTAAAAACAAAGGCTATTCGAGTAAATACTGGGAAAGGGCCCACAGCTTCCTGAAGACCGATAGCCAGATTTCTTTCTGCATGCCTTTTGCATCCTGCTGATGATATAACAATTTTTCCCCAGTAATGTCCAAGATACATACTGCACTAATCAGATAATGTAACTTTCCATGATCTAGCCCTAAAAAATGTAATTTAACTTTTTTTCCCTCCCTCTCTGACTCTCTTTGACAACTTTAGTTTTTCCTTGTGGTTTCTCCAACCCAAGCAATTTGGCACAAGTTATTATATTGTTCTCTGAGCAATGTTTGTGGTGTGATTAATGTGTGATTTGCTACCTGAAGCTTAATTAAGGCCTTGATCTTACAAAGGCTTATCCATGATCCTTACTGCACTTGAATAAGGAGTCTTGTGAAAGTCAGTGGGACTGTGGGCACCAATACAGCTAAACCATGACTATTTCAAGGATTTGGGTAGCCAAGCACGGTACCCAAAACCAGCCTTACGCACAAAGGACCGCACTTTCCTTCAGCTTTGCAATGATTGCATGGTTATTAATGGGTGTATTGTATGTGTGGTGCTAATATGAAAAAGAAAGGAATATATTTTTGAACCATGCAAAAATGAGTTAATTTCCCTTCCCGCCCCTTGTGTGGTACTTTCCTCACATTGTATCTAATGTAAGCCACATTAGATACAACTGAAGACAGCTTGTTTGTTTTGTTGCAGTTGCAGGTGGAACTTGATCAGGAATATCAAGACAAATTCAAAAGACTGCCTTTGGAAATTCTGGAGTTTGTACAGGAAGCCATGAAAGGGAAAATCAGTGAAGATGGAGACCACAGTTCTGCCCCCTCTTCCCTGGCATCTGACAGTGGAAAATCAAATCATAAACCTCTGCAAAGCGAAGAGGAATTGGAAGAAGATAATTCAGAAAAAGTGTTTGATACTACTTTTTAACTGCCCAAGCAACAATCAGTGCGCCAGGGCGCACCGCTCCCCAGCTGCCTGGCTCTGCTCTCCCAGTGTGAGCTGCCACTGAAGCGCTTTGGAAGGCAGGAGGAATCTGTATTCAAGTGCACGTTTCCCACAAGGAACGTTTTATAAAGTGTTGTGCAAAGGTCTTCATTCTCATTCTTCATCTTATTAGTATGCTAAAGCTTAGTGCAGTTGTAATGGGAAAATTAATATGTTAACCATCCTCTTTTTTTTTTTTGGCCAATTTTCAATGGGTAATTTTCTGGCCGTGTTCACTGTTAAGAATGTTTAATGAAGACCAGTGTATTGAACAGAGACAAATGTGTGCAGATTTCCTTTTGAAGTGCCAGTGCAAAGTGCTCCAAACTAATACAGATCCTAGAGAATATTATAACAGTACTTAATCATATTTGTTTCCTACTTTATAACAGCACCTTGACAGCTGTACCATCATTTTACATTTGCACTGAAACATTTAATCCTTTTAAGCTTTGCAAGCACTGGTGGCTTGCTGTCTTGATATTATGTTTATCACGTGGAAAGAAATATATTTGCTGCTGAAAATTCTTGGAACTGTGGAGACGAGAGAAAAACAAAGAGAAGAAATTTGCCTGGAGATTGTCAATGTCTGTGTACGTCTGTGTTTGTTACACTGTGTGAGTGCATATATGTTTGTATATATATATATATATGTGCACACACATCTGTCTATATACACACATGGCATGTTTCTATTTGAAGTCAGCGTGGTCTGTTGGCCAAATGAAGAGTTTCAGGGATACGTGAATAGAGAATCTTTATGAAAGCTAACATCTGGGTTATACTGATATAAAATAGTCATTGAATCATAAAATTCTTTTTGTGGTGTTAGTGTTGTAAATCAAAGTAGTTTTAGAATATAAATTTGATATATATTTTGCAAACTCAAAAGTATTGATTTTAAGTATCATATTTTAAGCTTACTGAATTTGATAGGATTATAAAATGTTTAGGACTACAGTATTTGAAATTTAACAGAATCTTCCATTATTTTTAAGACTGAGGTTCAGTTTTACTAAAGTCTGAAATTTAAAAGCAAATTATAAAAAACTGATCACCGTTATTTAAAAATGTATATTAATCCATTTAACTGACTTCTTAAAATAAGAACAATCAAAGTTAATGTACTGTATGATATGCATGAGAGAAGTAACAGCACATTTTCAGAAATCTATATCAAACGACAGAGAGACTTCATGAAAGTCAGGATATTTGAAAAGGTAAAGAAATGCTATTCTCTGGCATCCCACATTAACAGAAATAGGAATTATGAAACATTACAGATGGATTCTTATTTGTCCCCAAGCCATTGCGTGATGCTAAAGGCTCTTCCCTCTGCCGTGTAGTGAAAAGGCATATTGCGGCAAAAAACATAGATTTGCATAGAGAGGCTTGATCCTGCAAACTCACATCAACGACTTACACTGCGTACCACTGGACTCGGTGGAACTATTTGGGGTAATAATGTTCACATACACATTTGCAAGATTGGGGCCTTACTTTGTATTCAAAAGCAGAGAAAGAAGTCAATTAGGTAGAGAGGCATTTTAATACATCGCAACAGTTAAGTTACTTTACTTCCTTTCCCTCAGGATTTTAGTACTCTAAAGTAACTTATTTTATTTAAATTTAAGCAATAAAATACAAATCACGCTTAAGATTTCAGTTAAGTAATTGTGTATATATATAAGTTCAAATCATGGATGACAAACAGTATTTTGATGTTTCTTTTTTAAACTTAGAGCAGAAAGAAAATTGCACATTGTTTGGAGATCATATTTCGGATTAAAACTATCCTGATTGATTGATGTCAATGAAATTAGTGAGCATGAAATTCAAAAATCTGACTTCCGTCTTAATGCTAGAAAAGGTGAATCCTCTGTAAATCTTTATTTTGCACTTTGAAATCAATCTTAATCATTCATGGAAAATGAAGAGTCAAGATGTAATGCTGCATTTTGTAAAGTAAAAATGACATAGTGTCTAAATTATTAAAAGAATAAACCGATAGCAGTCTTCACGATAAAACTGAAGACTACTGCATTATAGACTTCATTGTACAGTGCAGGCTTTTAGGTAAAATCTTAGCTCCTTTGAATTTCAGTGCTACATTCCCATGGACTTCAGCGGAGCCAGGACTTCACCACAGTCTTCAAAGAAAGTTGGGGAAATACCAATTAACCTTTTATTATATTTTAAAAAAACTATTCTGGTTGGATTAAGTATACTATCAGCTGTAGTCATTTTACAGTACGTTTGTATTTGACCATTTACTGTACTCACATTTTTTTATATCTGTACAGTGCCACTTTCTGCAGGTGTAAGGTAGTGTGTAATACTGTACATCTTGCATTGTTCAAACTATTTCAGTGAAACAGATATCATTTAATATTGTTATTACTTGAACTAGAGTAAGATAATGAAAAAGGGTCTTTATGATGTGCAAGTCTTGTGCCTTTTATGTATTTGCCTTGTTCCGTGTTGAATGTGTGGAAATGCTGTATCGTGGACTTTCTGCTGTATAGAATAGAGCTGTCTATATTAAACTAGGTCGTGCACTTCAGATATCTTTACACTACTGAAAATAGCTTGGTTTTGGCAGTATAAACAGAATTTTAAAAATTCTAATGAAGGCCAGACATTTTAGATTTAACATGTTCATAATTATGTTAATTAATGCTCATGTATTAGCTAAACATTCACTGAAAGATAACTAAAGGGACATCATTGCTTGCCTTTCTTTGAAATCAGTGTTGCTCTTGTACATTGTATTAATAGTGTCTGTGATTGATTAGTCCTTGATGATTTGCTTTCAAAGTAGGATGAAATATTTCAGTTAACATGTACATATTTTTTGGTTCTTCAATCTATGATTGTTTCAGAGGCATAATTCACATTTTTGTAAAAATTCTATGCAATTTTGTGGCATGATGTTTCTTCCACTTGTAATTTTATGTGCTTACATTACAGATCCAAAGGACAAATAAAAATTTCTTAACACAAAGTGGTTGTTTTCTCTGTTCATTGGCTGTAAAGTGGCAATTGACTCAGGAAACCTTCCTGACCTCGAAGACCTTACACCGAGCCCTTTGATCCCAGGAAGGGCAGTGGCACAAGAAGCCGAAGAATTTTCCCTGCAGGCTCTTGTGTTCGCTACAATAAGAACAAGAAATTGCACATGTGAGGGCATCCTCTGCCCCTCCTAGGGAAAATGTATATTTGCTGCTGTTCTGAAAAAATGGAAAACAGGAAAAGTGTGTGGCAGCTAATGAACCAGTAAGAATATTTAGTAGTTTACAGGACAGACTGTTATAGAACAACAATTGCATGATTTTCAGCCATACCTGTAAACTACCTCAACAAATTATAGCAGCTTTACTTCCTTCCACTGCCCCAGCTGTTTCACTAATCATCTATGCAATTATATATGTGCTGTGAAATGTACCTTTGCAGGGGCCACTGAGACCATTGGAAAATGAATCTATTCCTTTGGCTTTTGACTTTCCTTTCCCCATTTAATTTACAATGTAAAAAATTATCTCTGGGAGAAGAGATAAGCAGGTATATTAATCCAGTGTACTAAGGGATATACCTATTAAAATAAATAGTCTCCAAGGCAGTTCGACTCAAATTGTTCACTAGGAAAGGTTTGGGGAAATGGGGTCTGAAGAGAGGGATGGACATGGCACAGTGTAAAAGCAGAAAGGAAGGGAGGAATAGAGCTGAACATCAAGACCATGAGTTTGACAGAAGAGAGTAAGAATAGGAAAGAAAGGAATGGGGTAAAACTGCAAAAGAAAAGAAAAATGGGTACATTTCCTTCCTAGAGAAGGAATAGGGGGTGTGTGAAACCATCAAGAATGGGGTTTGCTGAGGCCCCGTCATGTAGTGAGACGAGAGAGTGGAGGCAGACAGGAATGCAGCACGGATGAGCGGGGCCGGGGAGCAGCGTGGTGGGAAGGCTTTCAGGAGGATGTGAGGGGGAGACCCCAATAACGAGGAAGGTGGACGGTGGCAGCAAGCACAGCAGGAGAAGCTGGGAGGCCATGGGAAGGATTGGGAAATAACCCCTGGCTCCCGCGGGGCTCAGCAAGGCAGGATTCTCACAGTCAGCCCAGCAGACGTCCCCAGCAGTTGTTGTACTTGGGCCACAGGAGACTGACTTGGCTGCAGAGGAGAGAGCGCGACAGGCTTGGATGTGTGGAAGAGCTATTTGGAGGCCAACCAAGAGGACGATGGTGTCGCAGAGGCCAGGCAGCAGGGGCAGAGCTGTGTGCTCTCGTGCAGCTGCAGACGCTAGGCAAAGCAAGCCTGTTGGGTTGTTGAAGCTTCAAGTGGGTTCTGCAAATGCTCCTGGTGATGCCAGAAGAAACCAGTCCCACCACAGCAGCAGAAGTGTGCTACTATCAGATGGGGAAGGTGACCCAAGACTTGGCTTTGCCTTCAAAATGAATTAATGACTAGCTCCAGTGCCTGGTTCCAGGATATTTGATCCTCAGCTCCATGAGCCTTACATCGTTTCTTTCACAGTGATGCAGCTTCCAGGCAAGGGCTGGAGGATGCACAGAACTAAATGAGATGTTGGGGTGGACATTAGGGAATGTTGCTGAGCAGGACAGTGGCAGTTTGGAGCAGGTGAACAGGCTGAAGGACTGTACATCCAGGCCTGCTAAAACCTGGACATGTGTTCATACCCCCAGGAAGTCATTTCAGGGCAAGCACCTGTACCTTTGAAATAAATTAATGGGGATTTAAATGCACAAAGACTTTATTACACCCTTGGACTTCAGGAGAGCTCTGAGCACGGGAGCTGCACAAATCAAATCTGCCAACCTTGCCTGAAGCACCCAAGCTGCGGAAGCCACCAAGATTCAGCTGCAAACCTCAGGTCAGCATTTCGTATTGACAGATTGGCTTCAGTGACTGCATGTGGCTTGTCTGGGCTTTCATTCAAAGACCTCTTGCTTGCTCCAGTAACTGTCCAGGGAGTAGAAGAACCTAACTCTGAATCTGATTTTCACTTCTGACACCAGGCATCAAGGAGCCAGGCAAAGTGTTACTTAATTTGAAAACAGATAAATCCTCCCCTGGATTTAGCCCTAATCATACACAGAAGACACCTGAATGCCAAGTGAGACCACATCCGTGACCCTGCCATTGCCCACAGAGTTGAAACAATGCTGACCTCCCTACCCAGCTCTGCCCAGAAGTAGAGCATCCCCAAATATGCACAGCAGGATTCGCTTGGCCATCGTTAGACCTAGTTTTGCCTCAGGGTCGGGGCCCTGGCCTTGTTCTCTTCTTCAAAGGCTCAGTAAGAGAATAAGGATTTCCTACACAATGAAGGAATAGCTACTCGGCAAAAGGGTCAGGGCAGGAAATTAAAGCCATATGCAAAAAGCAGCTGGTGATGGTCACTAGCAAAGTTAAGGAAGCTGACTGCAGAAATGCATTCTAGGATTTAAAAAAGATCCTCTAAAGAGAGAGGCTCTCCACCATCATGCACTGGTAGGACAGTCAGCAGGAGAAAAGATGTGAGGTTTGTGCTACTTTCCACAAGGTGGTTGTATTCCAGTTCTTCTAAGTGTGTGGGTTTAGAGGTGCACTTCTTGAGTTCCTCAGGACTGGTATCATGGGGAATAGCATACGTGTCCTAAGAAAGGAGGATCTCAGGAAAAAAAAAAATGAAGAAATGAAAAATCCAAGTGTTCAGCTTGCAAACAATAAAGAAGAAAAGACTGGAGGTAATGCATTGCCTATTGTATAACTGAAATAACTTTTAAAGGCTTGGGTTTTGTGGAATGGCAGGCTACAAAATGTGGTGAGCAGAGCATGCTGTGCCTCATGGTAAGGGTTGCTAATATACCCTTGGCTGGAGCCTACCCAGAGCAGGTAGAAGAGCTTCAGGTAGCACAGGAGGAGCGAAGCTCTAATTAGAAACAAATTGAAGCTAACCTGACAAATGCGAAGAGATTCATAACTTGCTACTGTAGCAATGGTGCAAGCTAATAAGCAGGAGAGCTTTCATTGCCGAAACCTGTAATGTAATTAGTGTTTCTGGACTGCAATGGGATTACTTGCATGTTCAAATGCATGAATATAGCCTCTGTTACAGGGATCAAATCAGTTTAAAAAAAAAAAAAAAAGAAAAAGAAAAAATCCAAACTTTATTCTATTCTTAGGTAATATTGCAAGTTTAGTTAGTAAGTGGGGCTGCATTCAGCTGCTCTGCTAATGGCAGCAGCAGCGTGTGCCTAGGTGTTGAGAGAGCTGCAAGCAGAGCAGGTGACTTGCTTTCAGCTGGATGAGAGGTTAAAGGTGTGAAATACTCTGTCCAAGTCTTGTATCTGGATTTTTCAGGAAGGTGCAGAGAAAAGCCCTGCCAGCGCTGTATAATGACAGATGAAAGTTGGGTTTTCACAGGAAAACCACCAGAAGCTGTGGACCTCTCCACCCTCCTGGAAAGGCATGACAGGAACCAGAAGCTGTAGGCAACATGTTAGAGACAAGGCACAATATTCTTTCATTTTTTTTTTCCCTTCTGTATAAACTCACCAGAGGTGACTAATTATAAGTACTGAAAGCAAAGGTGGGTGATGAGCTGCAGAGGACAGTGCCACGTCGTGTCACTCGCATCACACAGTCTGTGCTGGTGCAGCAGAGAGGAGGGCATGGCTGCAGTGCATGAGCCAGACTAAATGATCCAACTGTCTCTCCTGGCCTTAAGGTCCATGAATCTTATCACAATGTTGTTCTTCTCTTGGAGGTTTTTTTCCCCAAAAAGGCTGTGATTCCCTTGGAAAAGGCTTTGTAATGTCCTCTTAACTGCAAAGGCTGGTAGTGTAATCCTGATTGTGGTCTCTATGGTTCAGTTATATGGGATGGCTCTCAGAAAATAAGCCGCCTCTCTCCAAGGATGTAAATCAGTAAAATTGTGGCATCCCAGGAGCTCTGAGCAATAAATAAAGAAAATCAACCCAAGCGCTCTCGCAGCTCACCACCAACCGAGCGGAGCAGATGAACTCTGGCTGGAAGCAGAGCCGTGAAGTCTGCGGTGAGACGCGTCTCTGACTCATCGAGGGCAGCTTGTCAGCCTCGGGGAAACAGCTGGAGGCAGAGCCTGGTGTGTGCCATGACTTCCATGCAAGGGTACGAGGATCTCAGCAAAGAGCTCAGAGTTCCTCAAGCTTCCCTTTTCCATCTAGGGGAAAAGCCTCTACTGATGTAAAGGGACTCCTAGAAGTAGAAAAAAGCCTCTTTCCCTTTAGTAAATAAATATTATTCCCTGCTTTCACTTTACTGCTCCAAAACGCTGCCTCATCTCTAAGCACCACCTCCGCTGCCTGCGGTGCCAGCAGGGCTGTTAGCTGCTGTGATTTAGTGACCAGAGGCCCCTTCACGCGGCCGCTTCCTTCTGCGGCGTGCCGAGCAGCGAGCGCTCAGAAACCTGCGGACGGCTGCCAGACCCAGCTGGAGAGGGAAGAGGGAAAAGCCCTTCCCCAGTCCCCAGGAGATTGTTTCCTGCACATGCTCTCCGTGCTGTCAGCACCGACAGCGGAGGGGGGTTATGTTTGGCACAATTCTGCACGCAGCAATAGGCCCGGGTCTGGGATTATATTTGGTGTGCTGCAGCTATACTGGATAAACGCTGTTTTAAGAGCAGCCCCCAGTTTATTCAGCATGGTGACTTCTGCCATGCACCTGGGTGGATGAAGGGAGCATAGGTAGTGTCTCCTTGCTCGATACAGAGGCAATGCTTCTTGGATGTGTTCACAGCCTCTTTTTAGGGTGGGAAATGGCATTCTTAGTTCTTCATGATATGGAACTCCTCTGTTACTACACTGTTTAGGTGCTTTCAATCTCTTGCTGAAAGAATGACAAACGAGTCCTAATGGCTGCAATTGAGCCCATGCTGCTGAGAAATCCTGTGTTCTCTCTCTTGCACAGGACCTGATTTAGCCCAGTGCTTTGGAGTATTCATCAGCTAATGACTTGCACATCTTGCTGCTATTAACTCCTTTTATTATATTAGAGGCCTAGAAATAGGAAGAAAACACCCTGGTATCTCCTTGATAGCAACAAAATAATTACTTTGTTTTCCCTGAGGAAATTCAGCTTGAGGTGTGTGCACTCTCTCCCTTTGTGCTGGAGTTATTTCATGAAAAGCAATGGTCTTCCTATTTCCATAATTTAAAAACCATATCAGGCTTAACAAATCCCCGTTCTGTCATTCTGGTGACAGATCAGGGAGTGATGATAACTTTCTTGTGTCAAAGTAACTAATGAGAATGAAATTATCTGGCTCTCTGTGGAAATGCTGCTGCTCTTAGCTCCTGCTGGGACGCTGCCAGTCCCCACCGGCAGCTGAAGCGCAGACCCCGATGATAGTGCCACGGGCCGTGTGATGAAGGAGCCATGGGGTGACCGTGGGGCCAGATGGGGTCTGGGGCATGGGGACAGGCATTGCCGAACGTTACATATGTTTGTAAAAACCTTTAACTGCACCTGCTTCGCTGCGATAATCTCTGAGTTGAGGTGAATTTGACACAGTCAATAGTATCTTGCTGCATGGAGTTAATACAGCTAAATATTTTTTTCCCTGTGTGCTGATCACTTACAAGCACTAGGATAGTCACAGCAATGTACTATTTGACTATATATAGAGCTATCTTAAAAACAGTTGTATAGAAAACAGCACGAGAGCTGCACAACACGAGGAAAGAAGCTGGTTTTTCACACAAACTGATTCCTCTGGCTGGTTCTTGCCCTTCTCCTGGGTCCCGCTTTCATTTTTCAAAACATTTCCCTCCCTCTGGCACTAGCTGACGCTCTGCAGCAGCTTCAGCAGAAACCCACGATGGTCGAGGCGAGGGAAATCACTTCCATCCCCAGCTGCTCTGTCGATGCTTGCATTCTCTGCCCAACTGGCTGGTTTGCATCCGCAGTCCTAAAACTCATGAAGACCATATGGTGTTTGCTGTAACGTATTTACAATGCCACTGGGCAGAGTATGTCCTACTTATTGCACACTTAGTTTCTGAGCACTTTGGAGCATCACTAGAAGTAAAGATCTGGCTTTCTAAGATGATGCTTATAACTTGTTGCTCCAGAGGAGGATTTCTTTGATGTCTCTTAGAAGTACAGAGGGTAATTCTTGGAGGCCCAAGTAGAGTGAGTAAATCCAAGCTGCAGATCAAGGGGAATTGCCTGCTGCCACCACCTCCTCACTCACACCCTTCCTCTCACCAGACACGTGGGTTTCTGTGTCTCTGGCTCCTTTATTCAGGGCTGGGGTGAAGCCCGCCTGCAGAAGCATGGCAGCGTTGCCTCCACCACTGTGCTCATCTGTGTGCTGACACATAGCGCAGATTTCTTTACGTGTCAGAATTTACCAGCCAGGCACTAATATTGATTTTTAACTTGTTCAGAATATAGAGTGAAAATCCAGTGCTGCTTTTTTATGAAGAGCCATTTCATACTTTCATAAGAGACGTCAGAAAAATTCCATCAATTACTGGGGTCTCTTCAGGGGAACTAATTATTGTGCTACACATACCTATTCTGAAAACTTAATAATATCTCCAGATGCTGTAAGAAGTCCTTTGGAGGTCTTACAGCCCACCAGGGAATCCTCTGCTGTTAATTTTTTTTTTTTTTAAATGAACCATCAAAAGTTGTAGGAAGGAGCTGGACTAAAAACCCCATATTCACACCAACCCAGCGTGGTATTGTTCCTTTTTGGAGGGGAGGGAAGTTTTTGGTTTTGGTTTTTAAATACCTAGATCATCTTAGATTTGCCTTAAGTCAACTGCTTCACTGCGACTGCCCGTTGCAACGCTCTCAGAGAACTGGAGATAGACCCTGCTGTCTTTTTTTTTTTTTTTTTTTTTTGGCAGGGGTAGGTTATCCTAGCATTAGGCAGAAGAAAAAAGCCAAAAGATGCAGAGCTCTACTCCTTGCATGAATGCAACAAGATCACAAGATCCTAGGAGTGCACCAGGTATTTTGACAGCTCAGCAACTGCCCAGCAGGACTGAGGACTCCATCCCAGTACAGGGGCACTTTTGATGATTGTGATCATCTTGGCTGCAGTGTTATTGGAGTATTCCCCCTCTTTCAGACCTACACATACCAAGGTCTACTGCAGTCTGTGGCAAAGTTTTAGGCACGTATTAAGGCCAAAGAGGGGAGGGGGGGTCTTTGCATGCCACTGTAATGTCAGGTTCCCTTTCCCTTTGTTTATACTATACAGTTGCTTTATGCCATAAAAATTTGGCACCTAAAGCTGCAAGGGCAGTGTTAAGGCTCAGCATGTTGCCTGAAAAATCACCTGAAGTTCAGCCAGAGAGGTTGCGTGTCAATCGTTATTCCCATCCCGATCCTGCTGTGGAGCAGTTAGGCTTGCACCAGGGTACAAAGGCTTGCACAAGCCTCAGCTTCCAGGAAATACAACATCAAGAAAGGCCTTTAAAATTGGAGTTTATACTGGAGTGCTCCCACTTGCACAGAAGATGGTTTGGGGGATTTTTTTTTTCCATCTCACCAGAAAGAAAGAGGACTGGTGCAAGCCAGCAGCAGAGAAAGCATCCCACAACCCTGTGCAAAAGCCAGAGGTGATGTTATTGTCTGCAAGACAAACCAGAGCCGTGAAACAAATATACCCCAGTGTTTCCCCATTTGCACTTCTAGACGGCTGTTACGAAACACGGAGCCATGAAGTATATGCCTGAATCTGTCACAGATGAGAAAACCATGCTGGTGGATCATACTAATCCCTTCATATCTGGATCCCATGTCCTCTTGGGTGCATTACTAATCCCTGTGGCTCTCCAAAGCACTAGATTTTCCTTTAGACATCTGATTTTGCTGAAAGATCTGAGAATGGCTCAAGGGCATAAATTATTCTTTCCATAGCCGATTCTAATGTATGATCCTTAAATTGCCACCAGATCTGCCTCTTTCAGATAGTGGAAAAAGATAATATTGTGCTCACCCCCAAGCCAAAAGAAGGAACGGGTCCAAACCACACTGGCTTTCAGCATCTCAGCAGCATCGTGGATGCAGATGGTACAAACTCTTGGAGAACTGCAAGTGCTGTAGGATAAGCAGTCGCTATCACTCATTCAAATTAGTTTCTTACAATGGTCTTCAGAACTGGGGAAGTGTTTATAAGGCTGTAAGTGTGTCATTATGGTATACATCAGTGTACTGTATGTGCTGTGCAGTGATGTACCAGCAATGTCATACAGGGCAGGAGTTGTTTTATTACTTGGTACTGCCACACACTCACAGAAGTCAAACTGGGACATCTGTGAGAGTTCCTTATTTAAATCAAGAATTTATTCTTATTTGTAACAATAAAAATGATCATCAGTAATATTACCGGTGCTTGCAGCAGTTACTGACTGCATTCTTGCATCCCCCTTTGCAAGCAGCAGAGGTGGGACCACTCCTAATTTGTGAACTGGAAACTGTTCTCACATGACTGCAGGAGATGATGCGTCCAAAAAATCAATAAACATCATAACACTTGCAGTAAAATCAAAGTTAGTGACTCTAAATCAGTGGAGGCCATAAAACCACTGACACTGGGAGCTATAGAAGACTGGTAATTGATTAAAAGTGTGCAGTATTTTTATAAAAGCGGAAAAAAGGGATGGGGGATATTTCTATACAACCATTCGGGGATATCTTTCTGGCTAGCACTCCTTACCTCAGCAGAACACAGGCACCAGCCAACAGTGCCTGATCCTGCTTTCCCTGACAAAATTGCAAACTGCCGCCATTTGCAGCAGGAACAGGACTAGTCTTACTTACAATAAACTACACCAATTTACCAGGCAACTTTCCATTTGAGCCACACTGTGGATCTGATTGCAAATGAAGCCTATTCAGGCATACTGACAGCCAGGCATTCACGATCAGTGCTGCTGGATTCAGGCTAAATCTGTGCTTTCTTGACAGGAGACTTGTAAGGCAAGGAGTGTAGGCATCAACACACCATTCAGACACAGGTCTGCTAAGAATTAATTTAATAATGGAATGGTGCTTGCACCATGCTTTTTATTGTACAAATGTATTCATACAAATGAATACACTGTAAAACAAATTGTTGTGCAAAGTTGCTTTTTCTAGCCAACTTTTTGGCATGCTTTGTTTCCATATAGGCAGCTTCAAAATATTAATCATTTAAACTGTTTTGAGAGTTGGAATTTAGTGTTTAACATCCATGACAAGCCGTCAATTAAAATGCACTAAGTCCAAGTTTCAACTTGAGGGGATTGGCAGCTATATTGCACCATTGCTTCTGACTCTGGGTGGCTGCAAAGATTGACAACTGAGACTGCATGTACACTTTTCTGTACATACTTCTCAAAAGCAATTAAAAATGGCTGTGGGGAAATGAAGGAGATATTCCTTCTTTCCTAGCCAGATCACATCCCTGATCTGATGGTACAGGTTTTAGGCCCACTTGGTACATGTGTTATCCCAAGGGCAGGAGCAGCATACAGGCTGTGGCATGTGCCCAGGGTGGGACTTTGAAGGAAAGGAGCCTCCTGAAGTGAGGCTAGATTTGCCTTCTTTGCCTTTCTTCAGTTGTGCTAAACGTAACCTGACCTTTATCCTTGGCTGGGTCATCATGGTGACTTCACAGACACAACTGATGGGGGCCGAGGAAAGCTCTATTTAACTGTGCCCTATTTAATAGTGGCAAAGCACACCCAATACTACAGGAAAATGCTTACGTGAAAAACCCTTTTCTTACATGTGGATTCATATGAGATAGGTCTCATGGGCTCAAAAGGTTTTGTATTGTCATTCATTATAATAATTGATTCCTAACCAATTACTTAGATTAAAACAAAATCAAAAGTTCTGTTTTTCCCACATTTGCTTCTAGAGGTTTTGAGATGTGCCCTGTAGTTCTCAAGAGTTTATTGTTGGTGACCACACAGGACTTCCCATGAACAAGAGAAGCTACAGCTGTAAATGCACAGAGCAACTAGTTCAACGTTAAATGATAACAATAACATGGGTTGATTTGAAATTGCTTTCTCAAATCAATGTCAGTGAGCAACAATCATGTGCCCATCCCCTGGGCCAGTGATTGGCCTGAAAAATGATAAATCTTTGTTATCTTGGGATCAGACGTGTTTGCACTGAATGTATTTTGAACTAGTTGTGAAAGCTGAACAATACCAGCTCTAGAAGCTATTGATAGCATATTAGCATTTCAAAAGAGAAAGATTTCTCAAGTCTCTTGAATGTGCTTTAATATTAAATCCTCTGGAAATTTTCAAAATGTGAATTTGCCATGAGTCCCCTGGGACAGAATGTCTCCCATGAGACAGAATGAGAGGGGAGAGTGTAGCTCAGTAAAGTTGACAGTTTAAACATCCCCAGGGAAAAATATAACCAACAAAATTATTTCTGTATATGTGCTGGATTTGGGGGAGGGGAGTGCATTTGTTTTGTTAAGCAAATGACCAAAGGCACTTCTGTAGAGCAGGAGATTTTAACAGGTAGTAAAATTGTGCATCTAACTTGGGATCAGTGGCCTAACAGAAACAGTTGGAAATTACCATTTTTAAAAGATGCCCCAGTCCTGTCTTCAGTACCGCTGACTTGGGCAGTCAACCCTGCAACTTCAGTGTGTATGGATGTATGTCGTGAGGAAGAAAAGAGCATGGACTTATCTACACAGACTTGGAACATTTGGGGCAAATGTTCCAAATTAAGAAGGAAAACATTCCATGATTTACGTCAAAACTATAAAAATAAGCACTTTGCAGAGCTCATGCTCTGACTGAAGTCAGAATCCCTCATCCAAAACATGCAGAAATGACTTTTAATTACTCCAGCTCATGACAAATGAAACTCTCCCTGGTATCACACGGTTAAAATATCTGCCCTATCTTCATTTTTCCTGTAACCATTCCCAGATGTAAGAGGTACTATATAAACATCCAGAAAACACAGTGATACCCATGGCAGAGGACACAGGAAAGGGGGAAGGGAGAAAGCAAAAGGCTGTATTTGTAGCTTTTACTATATTAATGTTGTACAACGAGCCTCCCACAAAGCCCCAAGTAAGCCTGTGGCCCCAGTGGACTAAGCCTTGCCTTAAAAATATGTGCACAAAAAAGGCAAGCAAGAAAAAGGCTTGGTTTCTGTGGGATAGGGAGCCTCTCTATCCACCCCTGGCAAACTGCACCAAGGTGATGGACAGAGAAGAAAATTAAAAACAGCCTCGAGTTGTGGTGAGTCTCAAAGTGCCTCAGCTCTGGGCAGAGTTGCTGTGCTTAAACAAAAACGTATTCTCTTCCCATATTCCAGACATATGTGCAAGGGCAGCTACACCAATTTAACGGACGCTAGCAGTACAGTCCTCTACAAGCAAGATTATATCACCCTCCTGATGGACAGAAAGTGCACAGGCCAGAAGCTGCAGTAGTCTGTGGGGTTTGGGTGAAGTCCTCTCCTTCTGCACACTCTGAAAATGACCCCTAGAACAGGACACCTCTCCCCGTGAGGCAAAATAACACCTCGTCTGAGGTTCCCCGCAGGGATTATGCTCTGAGCTGTCCTGGGAGGAGTGCAGAGGCTGTGTGCTCATTAGCAAAACCGTAGGTTGCTGCAGAGCAACAAATAAAGGAAGTTTGGGAAGCAAGAAATTAGGGGAGGCAATGAAATGTCCAGCACATCTACAGGCAGCTTCTCAGGCCACCCAATGCAGGAGACACAGGAGAGTAAGCCAATCCTAATGCCTCACAGGTGGGACAGGGTGGGGAGATTGACCCTCATCAGCTCCTGAAGGGCATAAGAAGGCAGCTCCAAAGTTAGTGTCTGCTTGCTAACATGGGGAGATGTCAGAAGGGGTTTGTAGTGGCCGTCATTTATCACACATGGCATTGTGAAGGTTCCTGGACACACCACCTGGATACCAGCATCCTGGCGCCTGTGGGGCTACCTGGACATGCATTTTTGGCTGCTTTTGAGCAAGTAAGTGAGAATGAATGAATGAATGAATGAATTCATGTTTTTGTTTCAGAATGAAATCATCTTTCCCTGGTATACAGATTTGCTACACCAGGTAACAATGGTACTTCCCCTAGTTCAGTCCTTGCAACCTGACCTCCCTTGGAAGTGTTTGATACTGTCATTACATTGTAAGTGAAAGAAAGAAAATAACTACATCAATCTGCAGAGTACTTGAAGCTTCTCTAAGCTTCCAGTGAGGGTGCCTCCTACTAGCAGCACTTGGGTGTTGCTCCTTAGGCTGAAAACTTTCCCTTTTGCTGTGAGAGCCCCTTCACAAGAAGTGTCAGGTGCAGAAAGAAGGCATTCCCTTGACAGAAGGGAGATGCTGATTAAGACTCCCTTGACTGTCAGAGTGCAGCACCAATTTGTGGTACATTGCCTAAGACAAAAGGCACTTCAGCTAGGAGAATAATTTGCAATAATGAGGGATGAAATTAAACTTTTCAGGATACCTCTTATCAAGCAAAAATGCACCAAAGTTGCAGTGAATTTCTGCAGTACTTGACAGGAATTTCCTCTGGGTAAGACTCCACAATGAACACCTGACTAGCAAGTCATTTGTTTTTCCCCTTACAAACTATCACTGTTGAGCAAATGCCACCAGAAACTGGAAGGGAGTGTGACCAAAGCTCCTTCATCAGCACTTCTGCTGCTTTTCTTTCCAAAGGTGGAAGAGAATGGTAAATAAGAAACAACTGCATGTATGTATCTGTGGAGATTGCTAACACAAATGAGCAGGATTGTTTGTGTTAAGTTAAAAGATGTTGTTGCTACGCAGTACGATATGCAGCTGGGGTAGGTTGAGGGGGGAAGAAAATACCAACAGTTTTGGTTTATTGCTTCTGGGTTTATCCATGTGCAACACATTGCTGGATTATTCAGATGGATCTCTATCACTCAGAGGTGTGCAGGGCAAAAAGCTCTTCAGGTAGCCCACTATTCCATGAAACTGCAGGCTCCCAGAGCAGCAGAGCGGTGGGAGCATGTGGTTTGTGTCCCAGCAGGGCTGCCTTGCTGCAGTCACAAGCTGGGCTCAGTGCATGGCTATACTTGCTGTTCCAGAGATGGCTCGAGATGGTATCACACTCCTTTGAGTGGTACTGTGTTTTCATACGAGATAAGCCTTGGTTTATATAGGAGGTAACACTATTGTTAAATTGAGAAATGGGAAAAAATACCTTTACCAAGGTGCTGGCATGGAAACACTTGGCCTGATCAGCAGCGTGCATTTGCATACTAGTACTTGGCACTGATGGCACTTGGATTAGGAAATGACAGCAGTGTTTCCCATAAACTGTACCACTTCATGTGAATGCAATCAGAGTTGAACTCTGAGCATAGCTAGTGATTCCTGGGATGAGCTTGTTTGCGTTTCTTCCAAGAAAGGTGTCTCATAAAAGGGCTGTTCATCCCTTGAGCTGAGTTTTTTCATGCTCATAGGAAAAAGGAATTCTTCTCCTGGGGAAAAGAGTGGCTATGAAGTTAAATGGGAGATGGACTAACCAGACATTAGTAGGAGAAGAAATGGTATTTTTCAGGTGAATGATAACCAGCTATGGCCAAAGAAAAGCCATAGAAAGAATTCATCACATATCTTCTCAGTGGCATTTAGTCCTCTTCCTCAGTGAAAGCTGGCATATTGCAGGACAGATGATTTTCCTGGATTTTTTACAGTACTTTACACTTCCCAAGAGTTGTTTCTATATGACTGTAATAGAGCTGTCAAAATAACAGCTTGTGGTAGGGGATGTGATCACACCTCTCCACTCCATGCTGCCCCCACCTCCTGTGGCACCTGCTCCTAATGAAAGTCTTGAGGATGGGGCCAGATGAAGGTGACACCACCTGCAAGTGCAGGATGCATCTTGGTGCTCATTCTGCTGACCTTCCCAGCAGAGCTATGCCTCGGGTTGCTGCACCTTCTTTGCTGAAGGCTTGCAAGTCTGGTCCCAGCTACGGTCCTGCTCTCTGCTGCTATCAGTGCCTGCCTCAGCCCACCCACCATGCGCTAGCCCATGCACCTTCCTACCATTTCAATGACTTTTCTCCTTTGCTCCATGACCTCTAGAATGTCTTTTGCAGCCAACAGCTTTACCCTTTTACACCCTGCCCTCCCAGCCTAGCATTTTTGCTCTTGCTGAACTCCCTCTGTCATGCATGAAGCACATGGGGCACAGTCCCAGCAGCAGCTGGTTGACAGCACCGGGTTTTAAAAAGTAAAGGCTTTTCCATTGCAACTTGTCAGGGCAAGGAGGACAGAGATGGGACAAGGACTGGTCCACATTGACTGAGAAATGGCTCTTGAGTAGGCTGCTGTGTGCACCTCCAGAAAGTACTGCCTTAGGCCTACCTGGCAAGGAAGGAGGCAGCATCTCTGTGCTGGTGTAGTGCTGGCTCTGCCATGCCTTTACCCCACTGTGGGAAAAGGGGGATTATTAGAAAGTGTCACACCTAAGTCACCTGCCAGCCCTGGTGTGTCTGGAAATAATCATGTAAAGTTGAGTGGGTGGAAACAACCAGGGCAAAGTATTTATGAAGGGACTAGAGTCTCCATCCATCAATGTCTATTAGTGTTTGCTTGGAGACGTCAGCCTTTTTCTTTTTTTTATTAAATATCTTAAGCAACCTACAGGTTCCTGCTTGCAAGGTCAGCATTTCCTATGCATGAGAGCAGCACCTCTTGAAGACTAAAGCTGTAGGCTGTGCAGGTCCAATATACCAGCTCAATCAGATGTTTAAGTATCTCTGCAGGAATGATCACTGTCATTTAATTTGCTGATTAGTGTTGTCATATCTATTTGTAGAATACAGTGTAATTTATGGTGACATCCCTGGAGGATCTTCAGCAAATGCTGTAAGTGAATCTGCTGATTTCTGAAGGTCAGATGAAAACTGAGCATTATTATAACACAGATTATGTGGTGATGACACCAGGTAGCTTTACATTTTAAATTCACATCTGTTGATTGTTGCTGTAGACCAACCCTGTGGATGATGAGTGAATAAGAACATGAAAAACCCTAATTTCTATTTAGCAAAAAACTGAGGCAAATTTTCAACCCTGTCAGTAAAAAGCAACGTAGTTCTTGAAGAGAAGGGAAGGGGCTTGCATTATTGAGCCAAAGGGGGAGCAGAAGTCTCAGAGGCAATTTAGGGAAACATCAGGAAATGGTTTGGGTTTTCTTATTGAAGCTGTGGCTCACTGATGAACTCTGAGGCTGAGTGCTGCTACTCCCAGTCATAGCTGTGTCATGCCCCAGGCTGGCATGGCTGCTTCCTGCTTCTGTTCCAGAAACCAAGCAGATTTCCCTTATCAGTAAGACTAATTCTGTCTGGGTGGCAAGTTGTAAAAATGAGGTTTTCTAGTTTGGTTTGTACAGCTTTTGGAGTTCTTCTGTGGAAGCAGGAGAGAAACAGAATGAAGGTGATCTGGCAAGGAGCAAGGATGGCTGACTTAAGGGCACTGGGTTACAGCATCTTGCTGAAGAAATGGATTCTTAAAGGAACAAAGCTGGTGGAGGATACTAGTAACAAAGCTCAAACTAAGATGCTGGATTGTCTGCACCAACGTCTGCTCACTGATAATAAGCGGATATTTCTTCAAGGGGGGGGAAAAAATTAAACTTTTGTCAAACTACTCCAGTCTCCTTAGAAACCCTCCCAGCTTTCTGGTTTAATGTTGGTCTCATCTGCTTCCCCCAAAGGAACTTCTCATAACAAAGTCAAATAGAGATTTTTTTTTTTTTTAAAAAAGCTTGGCATGGGATGAACAGGCAAGACAAGGAGTGGAAGGAAGCAGTGACTATATTTTGGAGAGAATATCTATCACTAGACGGCTGCTGCTAGACCCTGCACCCTGTATGGTGCCTAATAGCAATTCATAGGGCATGCATTGCTGACTTCTTGAAGCAACTCCTACCTACTGGTGCTTTGCAGAGAGAAAATTGTGCTGAGTTGATAGATTTTTGTCACCAAAGTGCCTATTAAAAAGAATAAATGCACATTCACTCACGAAAGCCCCTCCCCGGAATGAATCAAGTGGGTTATTCTGTGCTTTTTTTTTTTTTTTAACACTGCAGAGGTACTTGTGTGCTGCAAGTTTTCTCTTCAGCTGCTCTGTAAATCATCAACCTGGGGCACTGCAGGCTACACAATGACTCCATGACCTGCCAGGACAATAAACCAGGGCTCTAAGGCCCTACAGCCCACAAAGACTCGAGCACACACCTTACTTTGTGTAGCCTAGAGACAGCAGCATGGATGTGCCCGATGCTGAGTGCGTGCTGCAGTGCTGTGATGGAGCAGCGCCTAAATACACACAGACATTTCAAACAGAGGCAGCTGTCAGCAAGGCTTCCTCTCCTCGGGAGGACTCTTTACTTGCAGCTACTGTGAGGGAGCCGCTGCCTATAAATCCCACAAACTTTGTTGTTTTGCCAGCAACCAGGAAGGGAGCAGTAAAAACCTGCCAGGTCGGTTAGAAACCAGCTGAGTGACAAGGCTGCGGAAGAGCCACCTGAAAATAAACAGGCAAACAATAAAACGCATGAATAGCCTCCCAGGGTGAAGTTGGGAGGGAGCCTGTCTCTAGCTGTACCCCTCTTGCTTTCCTGGGGATGGGTATTTGTGCAAAAACCAGGGCAATAGCAGAGAGGGCAATAACATGTCTGTTTCCTGCTCCCCTACCTGTATTTGGCAAGCAACTGGCATGCCCATTCCTGCCTGCAGGATGTGGGGTACAGCCCCCCCATGTTGCTGCTGCTGGGGGTGACCTTATTTTGTGAACATAATAAGCTCCAAGCTATGCTGCAGTTCAGGGCAGGAGACTTTGCCACTGCTCTTGCAATGGTGGGATGCATGAATATCACGGGAGCCTGCTGTGTCTTGCAGCACCTCTGCAATGAGCAGAGCACGGACCGCATGGTGCAAACAGCACCAATGGGTTTTCTTTCCCCATCACCGTTCCTTTTGGGGTGATGGTGGGTTCAGTCTAGCAAGAGGAAGAAGCTGTCTGCTGCAACAGCCCTTGTACCAAGAGTGGATCTGTCACATTATTTTAGTGCTCTCTGGGGAGAAAGTGAGGGCATGCAAAAACTGATAAATAACCGCTCCCAGTTCTGGGTCTCTTATATAAGATGCTGATTATAGAAACTGAGGTGTACAGGAGTGGGACAGAATGCAAAGATAAGTTTTTAAAGGAAAGTAGGTCTGGGTTTTTAGGGGGGAAATGGAAATTACCAGCCTTCCTTGAGGCTTAACACATTAAAAGAAAAGGGTGTTCTGTTGTACCAGTGAGTCCATCTTGGCCACAGAACGAAGTGCAAGAGTCCTGCGGCAAGGAAGTACTGCTCGAGGAGGAATTTTATGTAGAACTTCTCTTCAGAGATGAGATGATGTATGGCACAGTAAGCTGAGCACAGTACCGGGAATAAATGACTTAATAGCATAAATGGTTTCCAAAGGGAGCTAAACAAGTATTATCCCAAAGTATCCAACTATTCATCTTCCTTCCCAAGCACAAAGGATACTTGAAACATCACAGCTGCGTAGAAAGCAATTTTGTTGCCATCCTGGTGTTAATGTTAGTTAGTGAAGATATTTTGCTATATGTTTTCTTTTCCTTCCTTTTAACCCCAGGATTAATACTCAGGACAACTTACAACACTAAGCAGAAAGAAGCTGCTTATAAACTACGTTTAGGCATCTTCAACTTGCATATCAGAGAAGGGCTGGTTTTGGACAGTGTTAACACAGGCTGCTATTTTATTTTATGCATAATTGCCTACAGAAAAATAGGGAAGGGTTTCATAGTGTAATACACTCAGTGCAAAGAATGAAACGTTGCACACAGTTATTTGCCATCTCCTTCTCTTACAAATACAGACTGTAACTTGACAGCTCCCTACACTGCAATTTATTTTGTTATAGCCAAGTTATGAAAGCTGTGGGAACGGAAGCGATCCATTGTTTTAATTCATAATGTCAGTACCCAAGCCCCCTATGCCTTCTGCATGATTGTAGCAGTAATGTGTGCATTTTAGAGGGTGGTGAATGTCTGGAGGTTGTTCTTCACTGGGTGTTATTAATGAACTGATCAGCCTCGAGCACTAAAGGCAGACATGCAACTCAGAATTCTGTTACTGTAACATTTCCTCAGTTGGAAACTCTGTTGGATTTCTGACTACTATTGGAAACAGTGTTGTAACTTCTTTCATAAGTATATTTTTGCTGCATGAGTGGTAAAAAGTCATTGGAAAAATCATTGCACTAATGTAAGATGCTGGATTGAAGGAGAGGACTGGATATAGGAAAATAATAAGCAGGTAGCCAGGGTGCTGACTGATAGGTTTGTTGTCTGGATGCCATCAGTATTTATTGCTGGGTACTTTTGTATCGCTCATTTCTATTACTTATCTATTTTGGAGTGTATTTTACAGGTAAATTCACACAAGGACACAATTCCTGCCCTGAGAATCCACTTGTGTGATTTTGGTGCATCCCTTCCTTTGGGCCAAGTCTGCTCTCATTGTAATTAGCAAGAGCTTAAGTTGTAGTTCTTGTGCATTAGCCTTGCTCAGCTGAACAGTTTCCACCCCAGTGGGGCTCCTTGCATGCCTATTTTAGTGCTAGAATCTGTCAGTGGGTCAGCACTCACTGGGATGCTGAAAAATAAGATCTACTCGTCTAGACACGTTATTTTAGATCACCCCAAGGACCACCCTGAAGCACATTGCCAGTTAGAGAGCCTCTGACCTATGTACTCCTGGAGAAGATCTGCTAGATTGACCTAGCTGTGCAATGTACGCCAAACCACAGGCATTTGACAGGTGTTAAGGGGTGTTTGTGCTCCTTGGGGCACTATCTAAAGAATGGGAGAGATGAACATGTCTGTGTCGCAGTGTTTTCATGAGGCGGGATTGATAAATGAGAAGCAAAAGCATATTAGGGGAAGTGGAAGCTGTAAACTAACATAGGTTTTTATCCGCTACAGGTTGAGTACTCTGTCCTCCTGTGATTTTTTCCATGTGATCTTCCAAATGGTGCACTTTCAGGACTTTAAGGACAACAACCTCATTTCCTCCAGTTTGGAGATCTGGTCCCAAAGGTGTTCATGACTGTGCAGGAATAGGACAGCCCTGACCTGCCCACATGGAGGAATAAAGCAGAATACGGCCCCAAAAAACTGCAGTCTCTTGCAGGTGGGGCAGTCGTGTCTTGCAGTGGCAATGAACTGGTATCTTACCCAGTGACTTATAATTTTTCCTTTCTCTCCTGCAAGACTGCAAAGGGAGGAGCAAAGGCAGCAAATCCTGCTATTTTGACTTCCTTCATGTGACAAGTTATGTGACAATCTTGCAGGGGAAGTGGTGTGTCTGTGGGAGTTTGTATAAGTTTATATGTGTTTAGCAATGTCTTGTGCCTTTGTTCATTCTTGCAAGGCGTGTGAATGGAGACTATTGTCTTGTAGGCAGCAACATGCAGTAGCAACCAGGTATTCCTTGGATATAAAGCAACGTTTGTACAGTGGCAGTTGAACCACAAAGATGGTAGAAGTAGGTGCCCTATCTAGATTTTAGATGTAAAAAGGAGTATATTTTATTGAATAAAGCAAGCTTTTGCTAGCTAGACCACCTTATTCCTGTAGGGAATCCTTAGGAAGGATTTATGTTAAATGTTCTTTGATGACACTTTAATAGGGTAGAGAATATTGTGCTACCTAAATCTGAGCCTTTTCCTTCAGTTCAAAAATGCTAATGCAAGGAGAGGGCATCTTATACTCTATGGCAGCTCCTATTTCTTTCCTTTTTCTACTGTACCTTAATGCTGAGTTATAGGCTTTATCTACACAACTACCCAGTCCCTCTCACCAGAATCTACAGACATACAATTCAGCAAAACAAGCTTGCTATGTTTGTCAGCTTCATACAGTGCAATTCGGAGAATAAGCTCTGAGATGCTATAAAGACTTATGACTTGATTTTTCAGAGATGGTGAGAGCAACTAACACAAGGTATTGATTTCATCAGAAACTCTAGATCCTCAGTGCACATGTAAAAAATGCCACAGATCCATCAGGGTAGCATTTTTCTCAATATCTGCTTCAAAAACATCAGCTTAGTGTTTTTTGAGAAGACAATAAATAGGTAAAGCTTTCCAAACTGACTGCTTTTTTCTTTGTCAAAACAGGAAGATGGGAAGTTCTAGCTAATCTAGAACATCAGCAGGATTTAGCACTTGTGAAGTCTTACCCAATGGTTTAATTCATCCTTCAGAAAATGTGCCATAACCTCCGTATTACAGAGGCACCACTTCACCAAAAGTGTCACAAAAAGCTTTGCTAGATTCATCAATATATTCTTTTAAATCACCTCAAAGTGCAACATTTATAGACACTCAGGAAAACAAACCAGAACACTGATTTACTTCGAATCAACTTTGCAGCTGGTTTGAGCTATATCTCTTTCAAATGTACGATTAAATACAGTTCTGTCTTTTTAACTATTCCAAATAGAAATGCAACCATTTAGTGACATCTTTTTTTTGGCCTGGTTTGCAATACTTCTTGAGATTAGCCTTTAGGTTTCAAAGGGGTGGTGAGCTGCTCTGCTCCCATCGCTGGGATGCTAAGTCTGAAGTCTAATTATGCCATTTTCATATTTCCTGGTTGTTCACTGCTTTGCTGCTGATAAATTTAGCAAAAATCTCCAGCTGTGCTGAGACTGTGGAAGCAGTAGAAGCTTGGGGTTAGAGCTTGAACAGAGCACAGCCTCTTATTTTCTAGTCTGACTCTGAATGATAGCTACTCAAATTATACCTATACACTTCCTACTGCATTTTTTTTCCACTTCAGGTAGATTAATTTTCAACAGATACTTTCAAGCTGGTAACTTTGATTGATAGAATTTTTTTTTGTGTGTGTAGGTTTCCTAGGAAAGATCTGCATTTGCTACAATCAGAAAGGCAAAGACAAAGGTAACACAATGGGATCTTGTCTACTAAACATGTGGGACATAACCAGGAATGACTTGTAGTCAAGATTAAAATGGAACTTCTTGTTAGTCCTTCTTTGAATTATTTGAAAGAAAGACCTGCACAAAGAATGGGTTTTTTGAAACCAGCTGTACTGAAAGTCAACCATAGTTGTATATGCTGGATCTCTGCACCTTTGAAAGTTAAAACGTCAGTTACTATTTACTTATTTTTAATAGCAATAGTATGCTTCAATCCTCCTCAGAGGAGGACTTTTTCCTAAACCCATTCTTTTGATGCAGTGCACAATAACTACTACTGGCTCCTGGACTGATTGGCAGGACAGCACAGGAAAGAGCGCTAAGGAGAGCGCTGTTCCTCTCTGCTGTGAGTTCAGCACTGCATGGGCAAATACATGTTAAACTGAATTTTTATCTGCTGGCAATGAAACTGTTATGTAACTCTGCCTGAGGACTAGACAAGCCCGCACACAACTGCATGGTTAGTGTGCTCAGATGAGATCTGAGCTTGTAGGTGAGGACTTATGAGAAAGCAGACAACTCACAGAGCATGCTTTCTGCTGATTGCCAGAAATATGTACATATATAGTAGTCTATATAGACTGAAGCTCTTTTTCTCCACTATCTGCAAGTATATGTACTATCATTCTTGCTGGGACCAGCACTAGCTGGAGGATATTTCTGTCTGTTTCTGCTTTGACGTGGAAAAGAATCTCTAAAGTACTACACCTGCACTTAAGCTCCCGGAAAAGTGAGGGGAGGAAGAAAGAAAAAGTTTGAGTCATAAAATGTGCTTTATAAAAGTTTCCATACAGCAAATATGCCAAATGTTTGTACCACAAACTGGTAGCCCTTCTGTTTTGCATTCACAAGGTGATCAGTTTGAAATAATGCTATAAGGGATACAGATCTTTTCCTTTTTTTTTATCATGCTTGTTTTCTTTTGCTCACCCAAACTAGGCACAGTTGCCATTAAAGCCAGCAGAGCCATGCCAATTTATATGAGCAGGGCCTCTGGGCTTTCTGTCCTTTACCTGGAGAAAGGCATATTAGCATGAGATGCACTGGGTTTATTTGCAGCTCTCCCACTCTTGTCCCTTCTCCAGAGCTCCTTGCCTCTATTAACAATCTAGTCAGCAGCTCCTGTCTCTCCCCTTGTTCTGCAATTTCACACACTCCTGCTGTTGACTGCTACCTCTCATAAAACCTCTCTTCATCTTTATATCTCTTTTGCAGAGTAACTCCTATCATGGTAAGAAAATCTTTTTACTTATTCAATATGACTGTGACCAGTGCAAGTGTGGGACAACGGATTTTTTGGGGGGAAAAGAATAAGGAAGGAAATGAGGGGAAAAAAAAAATTAGTGTTCCCATCAACGCTGCTTTAAAAGCAATCACTAAAGATGTTGCACAAGTGAATTTCAGCATACTTCTGTGTTTTTTAAATTTTCTGTTATTTTTTTCCCAACATTTTCATTAAAGTCTTTATTACTGCTTCATTAGAAAGGACTGCCAATATTTTGGTGTCATTATGGAAATGTTTGGTTTAAAGGGGTCATTCTAGGAGAAAGCAAAAAGGAAGTGTTAAATCAATCATGCAAAGGTGTGATGTGAAAGCTCAGCTTTGTGAATTTTGTTCACTAAGTGAATCTAATTTCTGGTCACAGCAGAAACAGTGTATTGATTTCTAGCCCCACACTTGCCTGGTAAACAAGATCTCATCATAGTTCCCGCCTTATGTCAGTAAGTCCTTTCCTCTCAGGCAAATAAAGTATGTTAATCTCCATCTCTTGGCAGCTTTCATGCACAGTTGCATATAACTCACTGCATTAAGATGCTCAGAGTTGTAGATCTAGGGGAGGGGAAGGGACAAGCATACAGGTGCTCCTGTCCCCATTAACTCTCATTAACTGATGGCTTGTTGTCCCAGGCCACACCAGCTGTCTGCAGCTTCACAACTTCTCCATTTCCACAGGGGCTATGTCAGCCTTGACTTATGCCTGCATTGCAGTCGCACAAGTGACTGGACTGCAAAACAGAGAGGTATGAGTAAGTTTGACTGGGAGGTGTTTGGCCACAGCAGGGAGCTCAGTGCAGGCTAATGTGGTTTTGGTATCCAGGCTATTTGAAGCATCTCCAGCTGACTCTGCACTCCTGCATAGACTCTTGTGCTGATACAGTTTTAGCCTTTGCTTCTTCACAACACCCTCTCTGATAGAGGACACTACACATAATCCGCAGGTGTAGCAATCAAGTCGCCAAGAAATAAAAATTTTAAACTTGAGCCTATAGGGTCATCAAAATTCTGAATGTGGGTACCTATAGAAAACTGCCTGTCATTGCAGATGACTATACTAAGCTTACTAAAGAAATGCACGTCTCAGCTATAAGTAACACCCAGTAAGGGAGCACTGTACACATTGAAAGTGAGTAAGAGACCAGCAGATGTTGTGCCAGGATTAGGATATAACATTTTTTGTGCCTGAGATCTACTCCTTGGAGGATTTGTTCTTGAGAGTTGTATAACACCTTTCCTTCTGCACTGACCTCTGAGATAATGTGCATCAGGAATGTAATATTATCAAGAGAACCAGGCAGCAGCCTGGGAGTTAGTACAAGGGCACATGAATAATGGCATTATTTCCAATCAGAAAATTGCTAAATTTAAATCTATTACTGAATCCAACAGCATATTGTGCAGCTTGGCACCTTATGTAGGGTGTGTACCTACATAAAATTGTGTGGATAACAGGGAAAAAATAAGGCTTGAAGAGAAGACTGAAAAAGATATCTCCGTGAGCATGTGGAAAGGAAAACTAAATGTTTAGTGATATTGTCTTTATTTCAAAGTGCTTTTTAATCTAAATATCCTTCCCTGAACAAAGTGAAAGGGTAAGCCACAACATGAAGAAAACACAGGGATGGAAAAAATTCTTACTAGCCTGGAGCTATTTTTCCTTCAACTGAGGCATTTCATACAAGGCAAGGTTAGCTGCTCGTACCTGCTAGCTGTATGCACCTTAACAACGTGAAGGGCTAGACTTTTTGCTTAACTTCAAAGTATCCTCAATTCAGCTATTGGTGTGAATACCAGAATGCAGTGCACTTGTGTGCAGATAAACATATAGGTGCTTAAAACAACCCTTACACGTTTAACTGCCATTGGAAGTATTGTCAACCAAGTGAAATGCTTTGAATGGGGATGGATTCATGCTTTCAGGATCCTTGTGAGTAAACATGGCGTAACTGGAGCTGTTGTAAGCAGACTTATTACCAGTAAGGTTGCTGTCTGCACTTAAGAACACAAAAGTAATAACCTGCAAAATTAAGATGGTGCAAATGTAATTCTGACATTTCCCAGGAGTATCTGGCTTTGCAACTTCAGCAGTCTGTAGAATGCAAGGTTTTTCTTTTATGACAATAAATTTAATTCAGCATTTACAATAAGGAAGTTCTAAAAGTAACAATACTAATTCACTGCTAGAAAAAAATGGGGCTTTCCCATCCAAACAGCAGGATGATGAGCCAAAACTAATAATGTTAGTGGTGATTCCTGTTTTGTGTTTACATGGACAAAAACAGGAAGCTGTCTGACATTGATAAAAACCGCTCCTGAAAAATTGTCATCTATGTTCTAAATTATTCAATTGAATGCATTGTCACTAAACACATACTAAACATGAATCAGGCTCTTAAAAGATGAGTGAACAAAATACTGGGTTTGCAGTGCTGTGTCTTTTTTTGTGTGTGGAGAAGAGACTAATGATGTGCTCTTTTTCACAGTGCATTAACTAATTACAGACATTAAAGATGAAAAAACACCTATTACTTCATTTAAATCTTCCCCTAACTATTGTCATAGCTGACAAACCCACTTCCTTTTAAACACAGTTTGCATGCTCCTCTTTCTTTGTACACAGAGTATGCTTTAGAGCAAAAAATACCACTAAATTAAAAATAATCATCACTGTAATTCCCTTACCTGTCCAGGCTGCGTGTACTTCCAACTTCAAAGGTCACTGCTAGGACTTAAGAGATCATCTGTGAATGATGCTTTTATTTACTGCAAATGTTTCCTCTCTCACTCTCGTCCACGAATCCATTTCCATAAGGCTTCTCTTGTAGCGTCTGCAAAATGCAGTGTAGACAGTGAGCACATGCTGTGTTAGAAAGGTGGAATCACCTGGATTTTATTAAAAGAGTCAAAGTAGACTCACAGTGAAATACAGCGCCGCATGAGCGAATGTTTTCTTTTTGCTTCAATACATTATATACTGTGACATTATTGGCAGGGGGGAAATGATAATATATTTCTCACCATCACGACTGGAGTTTTACTTCTAAAGGGAAATCATACAAAAATTAGGCTAGAAGTCACTCATTGCATGTGTATGGAATAAACTACTTGTCATACTTAATTACATCATCGAGAAAAGTCTTTTCTATGTACTGAAATCAAAATAGTCTTCAACTTCAGTCTTAGCTTGATGATTGGACAGCAGCACAAGCCTCACTGACTAACCAACATTATCAGGATGTACCTGGTTATATGGTCACCTGTTCCTGGGACACTTGCACCCTGTTGCAATGCTGGCCTGTATTTGCAGCTTCCCTGAGATCAGGGCAAGCTTGCTGTGTGTGCTAAGGTAACCCAAGGCAGTGAAGGAGGTATCTCAGATAACAGCTCCTTAGAGAATTGAGGATTTTAAACTGTACTTAGAGTAGGATTACACTGAGTCTTCCCTCAGTTCCCCCTTTCTTATCCAGGATGAGTTTTTTTTGTAAGGGGCAGCAACATCCTAAGACCAGTTCAGCCAAAAGACCAAGCTGATGGTTCCTTTAGTCTGGGGACTGATTTTTGCTTTTATGTGTGATCAAAATGATCACTTGGATCAATTATCTCAGGTAAGAATGGACTGAGGTTGACCAGGTAACTGAAGCACCTGACTGCTAGCAGCCTTCAGGACGACGAAGTAGGGAGCATGCGTAAAAAGTTTAAATAAGCACCAACAGGCTGGTTTGTTTTGATGTGGAAAAGAAATCTCCAAAGTACTGCTCTTGAATCTGAGGTTCTAGAAAATACTTCTTGAAACTATTGATTTGGGCAAGCATGTGATTGCTTAAGTGAATGTGCTACATCAAGCTTCATTTTGTCAAGTCTTTACTTTTTAGATACTAAGAACCTGTGATGAATTAATACTGCAGTAGAAGAACATTACTTCTGAAATTCCTCCTTTGTTTCATTATGCTAGCATAGCACTAAAAGGAACTATTTTTTTGCTTTTGGTTTTGATTTTAGATGTATTCCCTTGTTCCCATGTAGATGTCAGACAGAATTGCACCATTTAATGGTTAAGAAAAGAAAGGCAACACCAGGAAAGCTGGTTTCTCACCTATGTCTTATTGCCTGGAGTTCTAAATTAATTATCCCTCTTAAGGGAAAATAGATGTTGAATGGGGAATAAGGCACAGCTGTTGAAGCAGGGTATAAATAGGAAAAGGTTTGAGAGCAGGAAAAAAGGTGCACTTTGAGCTAGACAGATGTATAAGGCAGAAAAATGTTCTTGGGTTCGGCTTTTAAGATGAATTTGGCATTAATACACTGAATATATTGAGGCTTCGGGTTTTCAGTTTTTTTGGTGATTCCTTATATTGATAATAAAGCCTGGGGGAAGAGCAAAGGTGCACTCTCACCAGTAGGGTCCCTAAATGGAGATCTGTGACCTATGATGTGAGGGCACACCCTGGGACACCCTGCTCTGCAGTCTGTCGTCTGTCTGGGCCTGACACAGCGCATATGGCTTCTGAGTGCAAGCGTGAGAACTGCATTCTGTGCTCAAGTTATCTCGAGGTGCAATAAATACTAATCTGACCACTCTTGTAATGCCAGCACCTGCCTATGTAACACAGTGATACTGTACGTATAGCAGGTCTGCATTTGCACGCATACTTGATTTCTGGTATCTTGAAGTGCCATCCCTAAAGACAAGAATAAAAGCATATAGGGTTTGCAGCAGTGATTAGACTGTTGCTCAACCACACCCAGTGTCCAGCAGAGTTTGAGGGTATGGTTATAAGTAGGCAGTTATGAGAACCTGTCTTTTGGGGCACCTCTACCTGACTTGCATCACTATGAGGGTTAAGTCCCAAAGCATGCGTATTATATCCTATCTAAACATATCTGTGTTTAGGCAGACCATTCACTATTACTCTGATAATATTCTTGGACAATCCTTTTGGTACTCTATTACTCTTGTTTAAGCTTAGTCGGCACCAACAACTTAAGTCTGTATTATTTTAACTGAACTGAATTAAAACAACCATGTGTAGGCAAGCCATGAGGATTTAGAAAAGTTTAAGCTATTTTGACGTCTTTTCAGGCATGATGAAGAAGCACATGGGATATTATTGCCCCTTTGTTCATTCTCTGAGAATAATTTTTGCTTCTCTCTCTCTGTCTCACTAATGATAACATCTGTGTCACTCCATAGAAATGGAATCAAAATGTAGGCCAAATGATTAGACAGTGATGAGCAATACTGATTTCTTCAATTTATGGTTACCCAGATATGATAAAAGCAGAGGGAAGGGCTCACAAGGAGAAGCAAGTAAAGTTGTAAAAAAAAAAAAAAAAATTTTTTTTTGAAGGCTTAAACTAAGCTATGAAAACTGCACTATGGAGTTTCATATTAACTTCTGGGGAAAAAATGTTCAAACTTCTGAGAAGTGGAAAATTTCACTTTTTTTATGCAATCAGCATTAATGAGGCCTAACTGCTTTTTTTTTTTCCCCTGCCTGTTACTGTTGTTGCATCTCTTTTCTGCCAATATTTAACTAGAGATTCCATGTACAAAAAAATCTTATCTATTCTTTCCTTTCTTCAAACATTGATGATTGGAGTTCCCTCTTTTATGACTTTTCTAATAAGTACAATTTTAGATTAGAGTGTTTGGAATGTGCCAGCTTTAATTAAGAGTTACTAAAACAGGATTTCATACCAGCCTTGACGGTGTTCATTGATTGTTATGAATCAGGATTATTTTTGTTCTAGTTGAACTCTAGATTTGTGGGGTTCCTTTTTCCTTACTGACATACAGAACGTATACTGTGATAAGGGCTGTTGTGCAATACGGAAAAGTAAAAAATCTTAATTGTAGAATAAGGTTTATTTAGTGAATAAGTGAGATTTCACTTTCACAAAAGTGCTGAAATGACTTCAATAGCTAGACATAGATTTACAAGAGGTCCCTAGTACAGCACACTGCCACCACAAACCCCTCACCGACACCTAGGTGCCTTCTACAGTGCTTGGAGACAAATGTCTGAGAAAATAGTTCAAAGAAGCCACTACATTGCAGCCATCTAAGCTAGCCAGTCAGAAATGTGAAAGAGAAGGATGAGGTTTCTCGCCTCTTGCAGCAGGAGGAGTATTTTAGAGCATTGAATCTGGCACAACTCAAAGCCACGAGCCTCCTCTTGGGGACAGATACTGCTTGGGAAGAAGCAGCCCACAGTTGCAGTCTGCACTCAGGCTAATGCTTCATACCTCAATATAATCCTGGAGCTGTTCCATTTACTTCAGGCTTTCATTGATCAGCTGAGGTTAAATTAGCCTCCTGGCTCTGGAGGTGTAAATCTCACTGTTTGGCCTCATGCCTGTCACCTCTACAGTAAATTGTCTCCCGAGTATAATATAATATTGGGATGATTTGGGTTATCTATCCCAATATATAAATTCCAGTCTGACTAGTATGAATTATCAGTACCTTATGTCTCTGGCAGTCTTTTTTGCTGAAGGCACAGCATGGTGCCAACAGATTTATCCAGGCTGATCATTAAAGAATTTCGGTACATGAGCAGGCTCTGGAGAAAGAAACGAGTATTTTTGTTCTAGGTAAGGCCATGCTCTTCCCAGCTTCATGCACGGAGCCAGATCTTTGAGTGGGGAAACTGCTAATGACTGGACTAGCAGGAGGAGATGTTAGTGCAGATCTGTAAAAATTCTGGAGGCTAAGTGGGGGAGGATAGAAAGTGTGTGTGTTAGGATGGCGTGGGGGGCAGAAAAAGAATTCAGGTAGATGGAGGAGTTTGTGGTAGAAAGTTCAGAAAGGAAAGGGGAAGGGAAGGGTGCACTTCTCAGTAAAGTAACTTCACTGACCACAGGGTGCATTCAGGAGGAGGAAAAGGTGCAGGAGTCTGACTTGGAACAGAAGGTGCATGACAACTGGGGACTTTGGACCCTTTGGAAGAGTTGAATGAAGCAAGAAGAGGAGCAGGAACAGAGAGAAAATGGAGGCAGAAGAATGTGTATTGGTAGATGTGGATTTCTGGTGGTTGGTTTTTTTGTCTACGCCAGCTAAAGGAGGATTGCTGTGAGAGCTACTCTACAAAGCCAGTCTGTCTAAATGCCTCCTCTGTTATTGCTCCTGAAGATGTGAATTGAAAACTCATAGCATGTCCAAGGCCTTAATGCTGCAAAAAAAAGGATGGTTACAGGACTGAAAAACTGATGTATGAAGTATTGTTCTGGTTTTGTTTGGGGCAGAGGAGTTGTTCAAGTCTGTAACATGCTGTCAGTGTACAAGAAGTGAAGCAGAGTGCAGGGAAAAATGCATAAGCCCAAGGAAACTGAAGGAGGCTGAAGTCTGATACAGTGAGATCACAGGGCACTGAGCTAGGGAGAGCTCACCCTGGGCAGTAATAACACAGTAATAACAAAAACAATTGGAATTGTCCATGAATACATGCACATCTTTTCCCCGTGGTAAAGGCCTTTCATGTAACTCTTATATTTAAACCAGTGAAATTGGAGCAACATAAAATTAATTTCTCTGGGTCCTGTTCTGTAAGCATCAATTATAATGTCTAATCTATGTGAAGTGCTGCTAAGTTTAGTAACCAGCTCTTTATTATGCTGCACCCAAAAGCATTCAAATATGTTCACATTAAGATGTAAGATCATACAAACGTTAGTTGTAGAATCATCCAAATGTTAACAGTTGTTTTTTCCTCTTAAGAGTATAAACAACTATTTGATTAGGTTGTCATGTTCAACTAAAACACATTTTTAAGAGAAATTTCTCAATTTGAGCTTTGCTTGGCAGTGGGTAAAAACAATATACTATCAGAAGGTACAGAAAGAATAAAGGACCAGCCTTTATTCACCGCAGTGATGCTGGAAATCAAGATTTGATACTCGCTGAAAGAACTTCACTGATGGTAGAGGAAGGAGGGATGCACTGCTGTGAACATGTAAATCATTTATGCTCTCAATTAAAAATTTACTCAACACCTACAGTTTTTGCCTGAGATATGGTGGGGGGGAGAAAACTCTGCTGCCATCTCCTCCAAGAACATATCTTGCCATTTCAAGGAATGTTCAGCTTTGTTCTATATTTGCCATTTTATCAGCCTCTTAATTGTTTTTAGAATAAACTTGTGTATTCTTTTTGTCTTTTTTGTTTTGTTTCTGCTCTGTTTTCTGCTTATGGCAGACTGTAGCTTTTGCTTTGGTGTTACACATTTTCATTATCTCTTATCTTTTTACCATATCTTTTTTGTCATTGCTGCTTCTGCAGACTTTCACTCCTCTGCTTGTGCTGCTTTCCTTTCCACAGAAGTCATCTTTGCCATTAGTCTCCCTCTCCCTCCATTTTTATACTTGTGTTTAATTGTCCTGACTCTGTTTTCTCATTTAGGTGCCTTAAATGGGCAACTCAAAATAAGCAAATAAAGATAACATAACATACAAAACAACAACAAAAAATCTGTACTGGCTGGAAATAATGGCACATGGCCAACATTAGGACAAGAGACCATCCTAGTTATGGACAGCACTCAAGATAAATACTAGGCATGGTATTCAAACTTTCCCAGGGCTGGGAGGAAGGAAAAAAAAAAAAAGGCAGATGGCAGGGTTGGTAATCAGGAGCTGTAGCCTGACTCTAGGCGGCTTTTGCCACCTCTAACTGTGAGGTGCTGGATCAATTTGTAGATTATCTAGCTGCTGCAATGAAGAGATGTGTTAATTCTTTTTCTCTGTTCTCCCTCATTTTCTGGGAAACCTGTTTGGGACAGAAAGGTGGAGGATGTCTTTTCTCCCCAACTACTGTATGCAAGGACCCTCAGTATACAGAGCTTTCCCCTGCCCCTGTGGGCAGCAGTCATACAGTGCTGGGGCAGTTGTACTGAATATGGAGCAGATCTTCAGTTCACTTTGCTTTTTTTTTTTTTTTTT
>VXAA01000384.1:911090-921783 GCA_013399115.1 Anseranas semipalmata
TGAAGTCAAAGCACTCTACAAATCCATTTTTCATTCTGTTTTCTTTAAACAGAATTATGCAACACCTATAGACTTGTATCAAGAAATGAATAATATGGTAAGTAGACTCATGTCAGCAAGGATAAATAATTAAAAACAAAGGTGTGAACATGGAAGGAATAACCTAATCACTTATTAAAAGCAGTTTTGATTTTGTACAAAGGCAGAGCTGGCACATACTGTAATATAGCATATACAATGAGCACCCAGGCTGGGATCATGGTATGTTCTAAAGGATGCTTTTTAGAAGGCATTTTGTATCTATAATTTAAAATAATGTATGTTTGCTTAGTCAAAGCCTAGATTTACAAAGTGTATTCAGAAACATTGACCTTATTAGAGGAATATTAAAAAGGGGCATTTTCTCACCATTAATGGAAACAACCTAGAAATGATGTTTTTTTTACAGCTGTTACCTGTATGTGGAATGACTTCAACTATATTAGGAAATGTGACTGTATTATGCTATACTGGACCTCACTGGGAGCAGGTGTCTGTTTTAGTCTATGGACTTACTATGTAGCTGCATCAAAGCAGAAAACACTTTTTTTTTGGGGGGGGGGGAACCCAAGGATTATTTGGTGTATTAAATTTTTCTTTGCCTGCACTAACAGTGTCTTGCAATCTCATTAGTTAAAATGCCGCCTTCATGATTGTAATCCCCTTTGCCTCACAGGGTGCCTGGTATGTGTGCCAGTTCACCACGGCAGCTTGTGGTGGAGCTCCATCTCTCAGGTGGTTTTCCAGCTCCCACCTATGCCTCATCTCCTGTAGTTCAAGAAGTGCTTATGCCGACGAGCCACAAAACAATATGGGTCAAATGCCTTTAGCATTACAACCCTTTCATGGGATCTACAGCCTCTGTAATCCATACCTATGCCTCCCAAATTTAGCAGTGTTCCCAGTCTTACCGTCAGTCTGGGGACAACTGATACCTCCCCTGTATCAACAGCTGATACGCTGACTCCTAGTCTTCATTTTGAAACATACGTTTCCAACCCTTTAGTTCTTCAGAAAAGAAACCTGACGTAAAAAGGACAGCATACAATACTCCTCTCAGCTATCACTTTCTCTTCTTTTGTTGATGTTTTGACCAATAATTTTTTAAACAGCTCATGTCTGGTGAGGCTGCTTCTGTCTCTTCCTTTCTATCTTAAGTTCAAGACCCTACCCCTTGCTTACAACTTGGGAGGCAGGAGAAAAATGGCTTTACAGTCAACCATTGTGCAAACAGTATCAGGAAGAAGCAGCAGGTCATAATGGTATGGACGGTACCTTGGCATGATCACAAACCTCATTCATCATTTGGAAATCACTTACCTTTCACAGTAGTGTATTATCCCTGCAAGAGTTGTGCTTTCATCTGGTAGTCAAAACTCATGTATTTTTTTTTTTAAAAGGTTATACCATATATATATATATATATTACACTTATAGTACTGTAGTAGACAAATTGCAAACAAACAAATGAGCAAAAAAAAAGACTCCAAAGCTTTCCAGATGGCTGGTTCTCACTGATGTACATTTTTTCTCTGGAGCTTCAAAACATGTTTGAATTACGAAATTTGGTGTGATTACAAGAACTTGGCAAGCACTCATTAAGGTTTTAGTCTGAAGAGTGACTCTACTGAGTTAGGGAACTGAAGATGAGCAATTGTTGAGCAAGTATCCTAGTGTATGTGCAGCATTCTCGGTGTAGGGTGTGGGACTGATTCCCGGGCTCTGACTTTTTCAAGTACCATACTCTTGCTGTTTCCTTGGACCAAATCCACCCTTGGCAGAATTGGATAAAACTGGTGAAATTGCACCAGTAATTTATTTGCCCAAATTCACTTACTTGGCATCCCCTGCGCTCTGTCCCCAGCTTCTGCTGAGGCCAGGTGAGTAGGTGCATGCCTCCCAGGCTCCTGGCAATGCCTGGAGAAGTGAGGCAGCTGGTGTGTACCTGGCTGTGCTGCTGCAAATTCTGCTGTGCTGCTGGGGCAGACATACTGCTCCACAAGCACAGCCCCTTCCCCTCCTCGTCCATTAGGAGAGGGGGGGAAAGGCTGTGGTGGGTGGTCTGGAGCTGGAGACTGCAATAATAGCAGATGGTGGAAAGGAAAGTGAGGAGGAGTGGAGGATGACAAAGAGGAAACGCAATCAGTACTTTTTACTGTCTATTTTGAATATATTCTAAGGCTAGCCATGTTGAGTTTTCAGTTCAGGCAGTGTGTTGCACTTTCCTTTCAACTGGGATCAAGTTGGCTAGTAGGAAAAGGTCTTGCACTCTAAATGCAGGGGAAGCACACACCTCTGAGGCAATGGTGGGGACTAAGACTGGAGATATGCCTCTGACAACAGATGTGTACTTGAGAGAAGTGAGAACCATCACTTGCATCTCAGCTCTTGCTGTCTGCAGTCACAAGAGCCTCTCTCAGGCTCCTTCAAGCCCATCCAGTGTCAGCTCTTAAGGGCCAGGAGATGAAATCCTGTTATGCAGCCTGAGGAGAAAGCCACAGCCTTCCTATGGCATGACTGACCGATACTGCTAGTAAGGACACCACATTTTGTTTTGCATGTAGCTTGTCCATGTGATGTGAGAAGGAAGTCAATTCATCACTGTCCTGATGAGAGAGATTGCTCCTCACTCCTCAGCAAGGACAGGTTGGTTACTATACCTTAGGGTTATAGTTACAGGGTTAACCCTGGGGTCAGCAAGAGCATTAACCATTATGTGGTGCTGCATGCAGAAAGTCAATCCCTGTTCAACACCAGACATTAGACAAATCACTCTGAATTATTTATCTATGGTTTAATTATTCAAGAAGAGGAAGTGGCAACTATTCATGCCAAAAGGAAGGAGGCAGGTAACTGCAGTTCCCTTACGTGAGCCCAATGCATGCAGGAGACCCAGTGGCTGTCCATTTTGCACTAATCAAGGGTGAAATAAAAGAGGGCCCTCGAAAGAGACCTGTAATCCCTGCTCCACTGTTTCCCACTGGTGAATGACACTGCCACTGCTGTTGCATTAATGCCACATTTTTACTGTCCCTACCTGAGTAAGTAACATACCCTGCAGTGAGCACACACATAAGTATTCAAGTGGCCAACCTGTTCTGTACCTACCAAAGTGCGGCTTGCTGTCTTCTCAGGTTTATTGCCAATAGACAGTTCCTTTGGGGCTCAACCAGCTGCTGTCTTCTGCATTTGTGGACTCCTGCCGTGTGTCACTGCCAGTATACGAATTAAAAACAAATGCTGAAAATAAGGTGAAGAGATAAATAACAGCATAGCTGGAGGAGATGCACTTAAGCCTGCGCAGTGGATGTGGTGGGACTCCTTTTTAATAAGTCACTGTCCATCAAGTCACTATCATGTAATAACCTGCAGATGGTTCAGCAGTGGGTGGCATTAACATACTTGGGCCTCTCTGGCATGCAGGTGCCCTGTGCTGTCCTTCCCATCATCCCTCTTCACCAGCAGACAGCCTTGCTGTCACTGACTGTCAGGTGAGGTGAGCAATGCACACTTCCTGTCATACAAAACACATTTGGCTGACTCCCAGTGGGCTTACACACCTGCCCAGGGTGGGGAGGAAAGACAGCTGAGTCCATTTGATGTCACTGACTTTTGCAGTGGTACCAGAGGAGAAATGTGTCAAGCAGCAGAATTGAAATCTCGAAGCTATTCAGACAACTTGCTGATTTGATTTTTGTTTGCTCTTCTATCCAGAATCACAATCTGATCACACACAATGTCACTTTCAAGGGATGTCTCTGACGTTGGTGCAGTATGGAAAGCCACTAGGTACTCTGCATGCAGTTGGACTTGTATTGCACAAATATATGTAAAGACGTAGATGACATCAAAGCTGACTGCACTTTATTAAGACCGATGATCTCATGCCACAATTTCTCAGGGAAATTTCGAGAAAGAGAAAACAATCTGAGCCCTGGAAAAGGAAGAACAGGAAGGTGTGCCAATAGGAGAGATATATAAGGTAATGCTATTAGGTAAGTCACATTTCCTAGAAAACTTAAAGGAAAATATAGAGAGGAAGATTTAGGAAATGTTTACATAGGACTGGAAGGGACCTTCTATTGCAAGCACTGACATATAATCCATGATACAAGCTTAAAAAAGCACAAACTGGAGGGGCACTAGTCTTCACCGTGTCCATTGTAGGGCTACCGCAAAAACTTGCCACTAATGTTAGTGAACATCTTCTAATTTTCCACTTAAATACATTGATGAGGAATTTACCTCCATTTTTATAAACCAATCACAAGTATTGAGATAGTAGGATATTGGGTGTTGAATAACACTTGATGGGACTGAAAACAAAGGACTGTCAACTGCTAAACTAAAAATCAACCAGAAGAATTCATGGGTTGGACCCTTTTGTCCTCTTTTAGGGTTGAACTCTTTCTCCAGCCCCAAAAATCCTAAACTGAAAAATCCTTGCATTTTTCATCTTACTTAAAGTAGAGAACTTCTGGGTGAGCATAAATGTCTTACAGTTGATTAATATGGTTTCCTTTACAAATTCCACTGAGCAGTTTTTATGTAATCTGCTTGTCTTTCTATATAACATTTGTGATACTGCATACTGTTGTTTCAGCAGTGATTGTGTTGATACTCTTGGAATTTACTTGCAGACAATGCCAAACACATTCAGTTAACCTAAACACTTAGGCAGAAGTCAATTTGATTTGAAATGTGTGCTCTTTCTCGCGCTCTCTCTCTTTCTCTTTCTCTCAAACATGTTTGGGGGCAGTGGGGCTTTGCTTTTCTTAAGACAGTAAAGAGAAATGATCTCTCAAAAGTGAGAACTGAGCACCAGGCCTACCTTGGGATACTGCCTGTAGCACAGAGTAAAGACCAGCATCAACAAATCCTGCCTCCATACAGGTCACAGTAGATACGGACCAGCATGCTAATGAAAGACAGAGATCCTTCCCTCGCCCAAATAAAAGCTGACCGTCTCCTTGTCTGAAAGGTTTAATAGTCCTGTGATATTTTTGATACTGATACCACTTTTTTGGAAGGAGGAGATACTGGTATCTTAAGACTCAAAAACAGTTATTCAACCCTAAATTTCATTTTTTGTCATTAAACAGGGCAAAGAAACTCAACCCCTTTCTTCTAATGTCCAAACAGAAAAACACAATCTTATTAACAGCATTAGCATGAAAGCTGTTTTCCTCTCTGCTGCATTATCCAGCTTCTGGAGGAACTCTTCTCCAGCCACATGTTTCTGTCCTGCTGCATTCAGAGGACCTGGAGTCCAGGACTGAAGACAAATATATCACAATACAATGAGAGGACTACTTAGTATTCTGAGTAGATACTCTATCACAATTTTGAGTAGTAATATTCACTCCATATAGTAAGACCTCAAAAACAATAATTGCAGTGCCTGTCATTAATATTATGTTGTAGGCAGAGGAAAAACATTCCTTGTGTTCCCACTCATTCCTATTAACACATCTTTGCGTGTGTCTAGCTTCCTGAAAAGCCTAGGAAGAAGCTAACAGTCTTTCTGAATTAGTTATCAGAGATTAATTTTATTTTTGTAATGAGTCAAGGATCAGATACTGGAAGAGATTTTGCTTGTCAAGTGAGCTAACGTTTAATAAGGCAACCTTGGCTTTTTTTTTTTTAAATCAAAGCATTTGGTGGGTATGGGTCCACAACACAAAAGTATCATAGCTGAGATGAATGACTGGGACCATGAATGGTCTGGAACAGCATGGTACTTCCAGATGTGGAAAGTGAATGGTCTCATGAAAAATATCCTGCAAAAAAAGAAAGTTTCAAGAAAATCTCTTTCACTGTGCCATGTCCTGCCTAACCAAAATATTTGTGTAGCAAAGCATTTTGCAAGGGAGAGCTGGTAGTGACATCTACAGTTAAAACTGCCTAGCACTTTCAATATTTTGCCAACATTTTAACTGTCCTGACTAAAATATTCCAAGCTTGCTGTCTGCCTGAAGCTGCAACAAAATGGTTCAGCAATGTTCAAAGAAGAGTTATGAGGAAAAAAAAAAAGTATTTTAACCACAATTATTCGTCCCAGCCATTTTTTTGGAAGATGAAAAATCAACGTATTTTTGCTTCAATCTGTAATTTGTCTCTTGGAAAACTATTGGATTGCCTTTTGCGTTAAAGACATGCAGACTTGGCTGCAATGTAAGACTTGAAAAACCACTGATGTAAGTGGATGCTTTGCTATTGACTTAACTGAGACCAGAAATTTACCCATCAATATCAACCATGGTACCATTAGAGGCAGATGATAACACGTCAGGTAGAGCCTTTTGGCAGAAGAAGCAATGAAGTCCTCCCAGGGGACCATGCAGAGCAGAAGCCATGTAGCTACAAGCACTGCAGCTACAAGCACAGCATCGAGCCCAGGGTAATAAGCCGTATCATGATGAATATTAGCTTGAGCATCATCCTAATGCAGTTTCCAGTAAGCTCTAAGCACAGGCAGAGCAGTCCGCTCCAAAAGTCTATAGAGACGTACTACCTGTGGCATAGGAAATGTTTTTTGTGCAGCATGCAGGATGACAGCAGATGAGGGTTAAAAAGATAAAGAACGTCCTCTTAAGCTTGCACATGCTAAGGACTGTGATTGAGGAAAAATGTCTTGCATTGCTAGCTCTGAGCTGACTTGTGTCAGAGCACTATAGTATTTATGTACAAGATCAAAATAAGAGCTGCAAAGGGAGCATTTATTTAAGTATTTTATAACTGCGTTCTGTTATGCAGATGATGGGTTCCTTGGTATTCTGTGTCAACTTATTTTTACCAGGAACATCCAGGCTTAGAAATAAATAAATTAATGGTTAGATCAAGAGGTCCTTCAAGAGGAAGGACAGTGCATGATAGATCAACATGGGCTGTATCAGAGCTCATCTGACTGTAAGCTAATGTAGTAGACCTACAGTTTCAACATTCTCTCCAAATTTTCCATGTTCAAGCTTGAAATACCTACTGTGTTTCTACACCTACCACGTACTTTCAATCACTAACCATGGTGATGGCCAATAAAAATTTTGTCTTCTACAACCTGAAAATAAAACATGGAATAAACTCCGTTGTGTGGATATTCTGATGCATAGTGGGCTTGTGAATGTAAAGTGTCCTGCACCCTTGTATCAGGTAAGAAATAAAAGTGAAAGATTCAAGTGACTTTACCAACCTTTCAAGCAATGTCTTGGGAAGTAAGTTTTCAGATTGAGCTAGCTCCTCCGAGGACAGCTGTAGTTTTTAGCCAACACAAACAGGTGATGTGGCTTGCTACCTCTAAGGGAGAAAGCTATATTAAATTCTGCATGTTTCAGCTAATCGCTTCAGAGGTTAGTTTTTTTTTCTACTATGTTCCCTGTGGCATTTTGTTTTTAACTGATGTGAATTGTTAGCACCGTTCATCTTTTCCTAAATCTTCTTTCTAAGTCACCAGGGTGTAATCTTTAGCATTCACATATGTTTATGTGTACTATTTATAAAGCCATAACTGACAGACATTGTTCTGTATTGACAAGCACTCTTAATGGGGGAAATATCAATATTTTGCTGGGAAGAAAAAGAAATGGAACAGCTGTATCTTGTCGACAGGAAGGCAGCAAGTCAACCTAAGAACTAGGTGTAAAATCTGAGGTTCTCAGATTCATTCCTGACTCTTTATTAAGTGGCTTAGTCACACTGAATATTTCTTCCAATTCATTGAAAGTGCTGCTGAAGTCGTGTGGATATCAGTGAAGCAAAGATGAAAGTGTCATCATCGGTTGCGCTGTGTTTAGAAGTCCAAGTCTGTAAACAGAGTTGTAGCTGAAAATTGCAACATGGGAATTGATCTTGATCTGTGGGCCTGACCCTACCACTTAAGGCTGCATGGGGAGTCCCAGACCCTCCCTATGGCCTTATTTCCTACAACTTTAAAGGCCTTTTAATGTGAAGTCCACTTGCTGTTAAAACTGACATTGTCAGTACCTCTAGATTTCTTGCAGAGCCGCAGTCTTGACAACTGTTCCTTTTATGACTGCCCTTCTTTCACTGAATGAGCGACATCAGGTCATGGAGATGACATTGGAAAGGGAAAGACTATGGAAGAAGAAAGAAAGGCTTTTTGTAAAGAAACTCTACTTTCACTAATTCTGAGATGATACTGCTTGTCTGCATTTCATGCAGTTACCCAAACATTTCAAGTCCCTATATTTTGCTAAAACTTAAAAAAAAACAAAAAACACCTCCCCCACACAAATGGAGTTAATAGGCCTGAATTTTATCCTGGAATAAAATCCCCTTGTACAGGCAGGCAGCCTTAAAATGTCAGCCATGGCATATCATCATGTAGAAGCCATTTGGGGGGTGAAGGAGATAAATCATAAGAAAAGCCAGACAGCGTTATGAACCAGAATAATAGCATCTACACTTACAGCCGTTGCAAGCTCTAGAGGTCTGAACTCAAACCATGCAGGTATTCCTAGTGGGACTCAAATAGCGTTTGCTAGTGAGTAAGCCATTAATCCTCACTGGAATTAAAATAATTTTCATTACTACTCTTATATTTTATAATAATTAACTTACATGCAGCCCAATAGCAAAACAAAACAACAGCAATGAAAAAGACATGAAGCATATGTATAGTTTCATACGTATACCTACAGATGTGTTCATTTCATTTATTTAGAAACAAATACTTCCAGAACCACAAACAAAACCCTTTTTGCTAGCCCTGTGTCTATCTCACATTCAAGCTGATGCCCTCCAAATCTAATGGTTATAATCACTGCTCCTATATCCTGTGTGTTAACTCGAGCCCGTTACCCTTGCCAGTGATATTGGCCTTCGTGTGCTTTTCATTATGGTTCCTTTGTCATTTCCTTCATGCTCTTCCTTTTGCACGATACACCTGCCTAAGCCTTCCTGCAGGCTTGCTCTCCTTCATATATTTCTAAAGACCTACCTCCACCACCATGCCTGGGAAGAATTTTTAATTGAGTAGACATAAGCAAATAAGAACATCTGCTTAAAATAACACTTACCTCAGTTAAAGAAACCCCTCAGCTGGAAGGCCTGCTGTGCTGACAGGCAGTCCCTGAAACCACAAGTCATCATTGCTGTTCTCATCACCTCTTCACTTCTCCATGGAAGCTCCAGGAGCATCGTGACAGCTCTTAGAGGTAGAATAATTTTTATCACATGCCAGTACAGCACCTAGTGCCAACAGGGTTCTTGTTCCAAGCTAGATTTTTATAGTTTATGGTATAGAATAATATAAACATTGTCATTTGCACATGGAAGCTCTGGCCACTGCGTTACCGGACAGGGTTGTTCATGGCCATTCAACATCCTTATGACTGTCTAGCAAAATTATTTTAGATTTTTCTCCGCTTGGTTCCTCAGCTTTTTCTCCACTGCTTCCTCGGTTTACCCCAGGTAACTTCTCCAGCCGTGGCTGGCTGCCCTTCCTTACTCCTGAGTGCTGTCACCACCAGCGCCTGATGCTGGTGGCACTTTGGAGTGCCCAGGCTGAAAGCCCCAGGTGGCCAAACTCGGCAGTTCACCAATGAGGAAGTCCAAGAGGGCAGGCTGTAGGACAAAACTGACGGGGAACCTGCTTCGGCTGTAAAACTCAGCACTTTGTTTGTCTTTGTGGGCGTTTATGTTTTTTCTTGATGTGGAGAAAAAGACTTCTCATAAAAAGCCAGAGGAGAGAGGGAAAATTGAGACCAGGCACACAATGACAGCAAGCAGATAAGTACAAGGGACGGGGTGTTATGTGGACAATGCCACGGCAGTGGTTTGCAGTCAGTTGCTAGCAGTGAGAGGGCTGGTTGGATGATATTTGGAGAGGGAATCCCACATTCTTGACTGCATGTGCACTTAGAGGAGGCTCAACGCAGGGCAAGCAAGCTGAGCTGCCGCTCACTTCAAATAAACCTCAAGTAGTCCAACTGTAATTTGGAGACAAAAATTGGAAGAAAAAAAAAAAAAGGCAGCTGACCTCACAGCATGATTTAAGGCACTGCCAGGTCCTAAGATAATCACAGAAGAGTTTACAATTGCTTTTCGCTCTTGAGCCTTTCTTTCACAACCATTTCTGGACTGAGATGGTCGTCTCCTGCAGCATGGGTAACACTGCTCCATGGGTCGGTAAACCTCATTCCTCTCAATCTGAGAGAACTGGGGAACCCTCCAGCTAGCCCTGAAACAATCCTTTTTCTCTCCAGAACGTATTCTGGATTAAACTCCACAGGCCTGACCGCAGCAGGGAGCGCAGGGGGGATTTCTTTCGCGCCCATTCAAGAGCCCTTTAAAAACGTGTAGTAAACACAGGCACGCCGGCACGGGCATCCTCGCGGAAACACCACCCACGCAGACCGGCTGTGAGGTGCATATATATATACATATATATATATATATACACATACACATACATATGCGTGCGTTACACGGGAATAAAACACAGCTGTGCGTGGGGGCAGTGCAGGCGGAGCTCCGCGCCCGCGGCCCCGCCGCCCACTTGCCATGCGCTGCCCGCGGCCCTGCGCGGCGGCGGGCGGAGGAGGAGGAGGAGGAGGAGGACGAGGAGGAGGCGGAGGCGGCTGCTGCCCGCGTCCGGGGGCGGGGGAGCGCGGCTCGGCCCGGCCCGGCCCGGCCC
>VXAA01000384.1:921863-937945 GCA_013399115.1 Anseranas semipalmata
GGGCTGCGCGCGCGGCGACCGTTGGGGGCGACCGTTGGGGGCGACGGTTGCGGGGGGCCGCCGGCAGCATCGCGTCCTTCACGGGTAGCGCGGCTCTGCCCGTCCCCACAGCTCCGGGCCGTAACCTTGGGCTCCCCGCTCCGCCCGGGGTTGTCGCCGGGAGGTTTTACCGGCCTCGGCACACCGGCCCGCTGCCTCGGCGGAGATGGACGTATGCGGGCACACGTATGTCTGCGTGTGAGGCTGCCTGTGTGTGTAGGCGCGTGTGGGACTGGCGACTGAATTATTCTCCTCATCCTCGCTGCCAGCTGTGCAGCTCGCTGTAGTTTCTCAGTGCATCCGGATTTTGTCAGCGCTGGGCGGTGTGACAAATGTTTCTGTGTAGTTAAGTATAACTTTCTTGTGGTGTTTTTTTTTTTTTTTCTCTTGGAAAAAGGCAGGCTCACCTTTTGAAGATTTTTTTGTTTGTTTTCTTTCAGATGGATTGAAAGGTCTCTCGGGATACGAGTGCCTGGGTTGCCTGTGTGTGTGTGTGTGTAATTGACGCAGACGTTTAAAGCCGCTTGTTTAGTGGTAACTTTCAAAGCAAGGTGCAAACCAGTGTTTCCATTTTGCCACCAAGGCTATGCACCGTATTTGATGCGTGACTTTGAAATATGCGCGGTCAGACACCTGTTATTTAATGTTGTTTATCCTTTCCGGTTACAGTTATCCAGTCTTGGTCTTCTTTATTTAATATCTGAAAATAAACTGCAAGTATTCTTTTATGCTGGCATCTGGTAGAAACCCAGGAATCTAATGTGTTTGTGAGGTGTATAATGCGTCTTTGTTAGGTAATACTTGCTCAAAGGGGGGATGATTTGGGAAAGTTGTAAAATAATCTTTATCTCTGAGGGAATTTATATAACATCAAAGTGCCCATGGAGGGATGCATCTGTAAGAAAGACTGGCAGTAGGGGCTACATAGAATCAAAGTGTTGCACAGTATAAATCTATAGTAAAGTGTGAAACATTCTCTTAATGCATAAATAATGTTTGTGCTTTCAAACTTCACATGATGTTGCACTGTGGAATTTTCAAATTAATAAACTGAGTTAACGTGGAGCGTGGAGAAAACGTCGCATTTCTGATCCTGCAAAAGGATGGAGCAGATTATTTCGTAACACGTTTGTGTTGGTGGTTGTATTCTGCCGTTTACTTGAGCAGTTTTAGCAAGCTGACAGTATTTTCTCTAACTTTTGGAAGTGTAACATCAACAGTGTTTACAGCCCTTCTCTGGATAAAGGGTGTCTAATATTGCTATGTACCACAAAATAATTATTGTTATGTAGAGCTGAGCAATTTTGTATTATACAGAGACAGTTTCTTAATATGAGTTGGGAACAGACTTATTCCTCTCTGCAACTGGTAACTTTTGTAAAGTAATTAAAATAAATTACAGATTTCAGGGATGAGAATTCCTTTCCCAACTATTAATACCACTCTAGCTTCAAATGTCAGTTTTGATTCATCTCTTGATGATATCACTAAAAACCAGGTATTAATGTGAAAGTCAAACCTCTGGTGAGAATATTTTGACAGCTACATGCAGTTATAAAATTTTAAGATCTGAGTTGATTGCTGGATGTGGATACGTACTTGGTAGAGTAACAATGCCTTTTATTTTATAGACATGCACCCACGCACAGGAGCTTTGTTCTAAAACAGTTTTTTCTGTCATGAATTTATGCATAACGTACACTCTGCTTTTTCTTACTGTGCAGGGAATAAAGAACCTTGAGAGGGAAGAGGTAAAGACCAAAAGGGGGGAAGAGAGAGATTTCATATGAATTTCCCTTACTGACACAGGAAATACCTCATTGTTATGTACCACCCAAAATCACTGGTTGTATTTGGCTTTCCCATTTTTCTAAAATAACGGTGAGTTGTTTTGGCTTGGTATATGCTGCTGACTTCTGTTGCAGACTTTGGCCATTTGTTCCAGTAATATCTGGCTGTGATGATGAACTCAGGGCTATGCTATTAGTCTGTCAAATATTTGTTACAGCTTTGTAGGAATTGATGACTTTATTTTTTGCCAGGTTTGCATATGCTATGTTGAAAACTCCTAGGGGTATAATTTCCATGCTTCTTGAGATTACTTATTTTGTCTTTCTTGTACATTTTTTAACTTGTCGCTTTTAGTGGTCTACTTGTATTGTTTAGTGGTTTACTTTCCCTTGGTGGTTTTAACGGCTCCATTGCTATTCCTTCCTGTTCGTAATTTGCAGAAGAATGAAGTCTGAGACTGCTGTTTTCATATTTTCCTTAAAATTGAATTAATTTCTTTTCCAGTAGAAAGGGAGAAAGGGACAGAGGAATGCTTATCAGAATTTTAGAAATGAGAACAAAAACATAATCCAGGCATCTCACCTAAGAGTGACTAGTTATGAAAATCAATACCTCATTGATTTTTGGAGGAGACTGATTTCCTCTGTAGTTTTATTAATCTATCCTATTAGACTCGGAAAATTATTGTAAATTAGTTTAGAAGTGGAACTTTCCAATTCATAAAATCTCTGGTTGTTTGTTGGTGGGAATCATTATGAAAGGTTGCATAAGTGTTATTTGCAGGGTGGCTAATGAGTAGCCTGGGCTTAGTTCCATTCTCTAATAAATAGGTGCATTGTGCCGCTTCAAATACTGCAAATTTGACAGCTTGAGTTCATTTACTAATTTTGCAAGATGTGTTATACCTGGAGTTTTGGAAAGACTCTTTGTCATCAGAGGTTGCACATGATGAAGATTATTTATGACACAGACTATTAACCCTTCAAAAGTTTTTGTTGTTGGTGGTGTTTTTTTGTTTGTTTTCATGATACTGTTTAGGAGATCTTACTTTTCTGAAAGATGCATGTGTAGCACCTACCACGTCAAAATGACTTAAGTGCATGCATCAAACGCTCGGATGAATTTTATTCAGTGGGGCTCTCAGAGAGCAGGCTTTGTGGGGCTCTTGCTGCTGCAGGAAATGTGTGTATAGGCTTGACTTTGCTGTGTGATATTGGACTTGTATTTCCAAAGATCTGACCGCCAGTGGGTTTGAATGTATGGGATGCCCATATAAATACCAAAACCAGCGTGCTTTAACATTAAGCAGCCTGCTTTTCTAACATTCTTGCCGTGTGAACACTAAACTATAAAAATCTACCTCAGTGTTCCTTACCCATCTCTTTAAGGTAGAGGTTTCTGGAAATTTTGTAAAGATGGATAAAGAGGCTTGTGAAACTATGGAAGACAACAATTCCAGATTGGATGGGAATTTGATTAATTAACTATGCATAGTAGTAACTTCCATGTTCCAGAAGGACATACTGATACATTTGAATGCTCAGAACAGAGCTACAACTTGAGGAGGTGTATCAGGACAGCCCTTTCACAGCTGTCCTCGTGGTGCTAGTGCCAGGACTCTGTAGTTTTCAGGGCATGATGCTCCTCGGCAGCTTATGTGAGGCACAGAAATAGATGGTGCAGCACTATGGCTTCAGAGATTTCTCTCCATCAGCCTTCTGGATGTTGAGTTGATCTTATCCCTGTGAGATTGTTACTGCTGGGATCTTGGAGGAAAACCAATACTTATATTGCCTCCTTTCGAAGACCTATATCAGCCTTATGTAAGGTAGTGAGGTGCTGTGGATTCTTTTGTCAGTTTGTCTGTACGAGTCATTCTCCACTGAGGCTGTTTCAGCTGTTAATAGGATGGCGCAATATCTAGGTATCATCCACTCAGTGAAGAACTCATTAGAGCTGCACTCAGGCAACAGCGAAAGCCTCTCGATTTCTGGAGAAGAATAAAACAAAACTCTCTCTTCCTTTCTATTGAAGAGCCCAACCCTCAGGCAGACTGTTAGGAAGTCATACTGGCCTGTTTGCCTTGTTACTAGGCTTTGATGAATGGTATTTGTCAATGGTTGTAATGCTTTGTTTCACCTTTGGAGTTCTAAGAAGCACCAGTCAGTCTTTTCTGTGGGAGGGAACCTGTTCCCAGGGGTCAGTGCAGGTGTCACTGAAAGGCTAGGCTGCCATAATGTAATGTGTCTGCTCATGAAAAGAGAAAAATAAAAAGTCTCCAGCTAGTAAAGACGCTTGCCTCTTTCACGGCTTAGGTTTCTGTGGCCAGTTAGGCCATTACTTTGACCTCTCTGTGGCTTCCCCCTCTTTTCCATTGCCAGCTATTTGTGTTGATCTCAGTCTTCATGGAATCATAGAATGGCTTGGGTTGGAAGGGACCTTAAAGACCATCTAGTTCCAACCCCCCTGCCATGGGCAGGGATGCCACCCACTAGATCAGGTTGCCCAGGGCCTCATCCAACCTGAATGCTTCCAGGGATGGGGCATCCAGAACATCTCATCCCACCAGTGGTGGGATGAGAGCTGGTTGTGGGACAGCGGAGATCACAAAGCCTGTAGCTACTGGGATGGAGTGGTCTCGCTTGTCCTCCCTTCTGTTGTGACCAACTCATTCAGTGATTAGATGAATCCATAATCTGACTCTCAGCAATTGCTGCATGCTCTCTGAGAGAAGTTCTGCTCCATAACCAGAAAGTTTGATGTTGCATCTGTCCTCTTTCTTCTACCTGTTACAATAAGAAGTGATGAAACATGAATTAAGTAGGAGATTGGCAGCTATCATATATCTAAAGTTTTGGCCTTGCTCTTCATTTTATGTAGAAGCTGTTATTTTACTACCACGATGATGAAACTCTATGCTTGGACAATTAAGGGTTTGTTCTTTTCTCAAATCAAGAGCTTGTTTCTTTAACCAATAACAATAACTTGGAGCTCTAAGCAGCCGAGGTGAGACAGCTCCTGTTTTTGAAGAAGTTGGTTCTATTCAGTTGACTTTGGGGCTCTCAAATTGTAACTGTCTTTGTGAGCTAACCTTGCGGTAGGCAACTCTGGAAGACCGTGAGAAGATGTATAAAGGTGTAGTTCAAGGTTAGATTCAAGAGTGACCATTCAGATTGAATACACTGTTCCTTTCCAGATGTTATATTGATAGAGCATTCATTTCTTTGAAACGTTGTAATCTAGGCTTTTGGTGCTTGCATTTTTTCATGCAATGTGATATGAAAATATGAAGAGATGTAATCCACCTATCAGAATTGTATAAAAAACATTTTACATCTGCAGTTGGTCTAGCAATATGCCATCTGAGAGAGAATATATGTATCCAACTTCAGCAATATTTGTGTGCATTTTGGTAAGGAGGAAACTGGTATGAAAAAGGTATTAAAGAGCACACTACTAATTCTTGAAGTTGTAGATAGATCTTTTTCTAACGATATCTACATTGAACTTGAGCACGCATGTTCCTGCAGACTGGAAGTGATCAGTCAGGAGGTTAGTGACTAATAAAGGGAGCAAATAGAGTAAGGACTTAAAGGTTAGTAAGAAACATCTCTTGGATTCCAGTGGTCTAGAGTTTCCATGATCCTGTGAACAATGTGATGTTGTGGAAAATAATAAGGAACGTCTGTGAGATGTAAGCTGTGGTTTTGAACAAGATAGGTTGGATGAAAGAGCTTCTCATGTCAAAGTGGTAATTTTTCCTCCTTGATCTTCTAGGCCTTCTTTCCTAAACTGTAACAGATTTCCTGTTCCCTTTTCTCTCCTCTCTCACTTTTCTTTCCTGTGCTTGAAATTGCTGTATCTCACATTTGTTTTTTGGTTTTCCTACCTGAGCTGGTGATGTTCCTTATTCCTGTTGCTGGGTGTGCTAAGCTTGCTGCATGTACAGATCTTTCCATGTTTCCTCTTAGTTGAGGCTGTGTTCTGGATCCAAGATGCTTGTCTTTATTGCGACCTTTAGACATCTGTATTGTTGCTGCAGCTGCTAAAGGGAAACATAGGGAGGAAAGGGAGTTGACAGCTATAGTAAGAGCCTACGTGTTTCGAAATACACAAATTAGGATGAAAGTTATTAATTAAAAAAAAAAAAAAGCAATTTTCAGTATTGGTATCTTCATAGAAGAGCAAGTTGCTCTTTTCCTTACACAGATGTGTAAAGGACATGTTACTCTAATTCATCTAGAACTCCTCTCAGAAAAGTGAGTGGAAGTAGAAGATGAATGACTTACTGGGAAGTATGAAATAGTTGTGGAGTGGTTACTCTGGCTAGGCTAATGTGATTTATTGAACCAAACAGAATTGGTATAATTACTTCTATGAAGGACCATGACCAGGGAAGGAAAAGTATTTTTGAAGAAGAAAGGGGAGGGGCTGATCAACTTGTGGCAGGTTTGTTTGCAGAGATGACATAATTTTGTTAAAGGAGAGGTTGTGTGGCAAGGTCTGGTGATGAAACGGACTGTGTATTATTGTTCCTAAACCTTGACTACGGGGCAGACAGGGGCTGTTGGATAATTTAAATTTTTTTTTTTCCCCTCCAGATACAGCTCTTGAGGATTGGTACAGATTAATTGGGCTCTCTGCTGGATGCAGAGAACTGTACTGCACGTCTGACATCAGCAAAGAATAGACTGAGTAATTACTTCTTTCTGGTCTTACAGTCTGTTATTTGTGTACCACTTCTCTAGCAAAATATGCTTTGGAATAATCGTCGTACACTAAATGACATGGGAAGATGGAATGTGATTGCAGGTATATCAGAGCAGCTTGCAAATGAGGTGCTGCAGTCTGGCATACGAGCTGTTAGTTGCAGCTAATGTGACTACTTCGGCATCACCACTCAGCTTGTAATTTTCACATTGGAAATCTCCTGCATCCGTGTATGCCGCAGGTGCAGGGGAGCTCTTGGAAATTCCCCTCAGCCTGCCTGCTATCCCTCACATGATGCAGTTATCTGCTTTGATTGGTGAATTCCCATGCTGAAGCAGAAGGTGGGGGTATGGAGGAGAGGGGAGAGCTGCAACCTGGGAGAATAACTGAGGGCTCAAAACAAGGCAGTCTGCATGGGGAGGAGATTCAGCTGCTGCTCATTGTCCCAGGGAGATGCTGGTGCCATATTCTCCCTGGCACAACAGCTGTAGCTGGAAGGCTCTTCTGCTTGCTCTGAAGCCAGGAGAGGTACATTTACCCTGTGGAGGGTCTGTTGGTCCTGTAATCTCTTTCTGCCTCAGTTGAACCGGTACAGCGATTGCTTTCAAATCCTTCACATCTGGCAATATCTAGCAGAGTCTGGCTGTTCTTTTTGCTGATGCGCTGTTTTTCAGCTATAAAATGCACATGTTTTTTGTTGACCTGTGACTATAGCAGGTGGCAGGGAATAGAAATAAATTCTGAGAAAACCTTTGCCCAGGTCAGAACAAAATGGGCAGCATTTTAGTTGCATGGATTGCTGTTTCCCTGCATTCATACATCATTGGTTTAACACTGCTAACCTCAAGCAGTCCCTCATTTACTTGGCTGGATCCTAAAACATTATGTGTGTTTGGCCCTGTGTACTTTTCTCTTTTTCTCCCCCCCTGCCCCGCCTCCTTCACATTCTGAAGGTACTGGAATCTGCATGTATGCCTAGCCTGCCCAACAGGTGCTGATAAAATGGTCTCCTTTGAGATATCCTAACGAGAGCATAAGGTTAACTTGATGTCATATAAAAATGGTTTGTAACTGTGTGCTGTTTCGTGTGTGTATCTTTAAACAAGGAAATGTCTTGCAGCTAAATTGGCCTTTGTGTCAGGTGATGGAAGAAGTATTTGCACTGCTTTTATGGGAGTTATTGTCATCTCATTCCTTGTTGAATTAATGAAGGCACCTTGGTAGAAGCATATGGTTCTTAACTCTCTCTGAGGCAAATCCAATTAAGAAGTTGATGTACTGCTCATGACCTTGGTAACCTGCTCTGGTACTTTTGTGAACGGATGCATGGATTGTGTGCATAGGAGTGAGTACCCCACACGTCTCTTTTGCAGACTTAACTGTTAGTAACATTTACTTTGGAAAAGAAAGACGGCTAATGATCACTCTAGTTCTCTTCAGTGAGCTGGTAGTAAAGATGTATAGGTGCTTAGATGGATAGGAAAAAGCAACAGCTGTATTGGTCTTCTGCGTTTTGTTTTTATTTCTCTCTCGAGCTGTATGAACATTACTGCGGAGTTGCATTGAGTGTTGCTGTTCCCATTGCATATTTTTGTTCAATTGGTATAGAAGGTATAAATCTTCACTTCTGCTAGTCTGCTCAAGTTCATTTAGCAGAATTTTTATTAATGAAGTCTGCACTGCAAATTGTGGTTGATAGGGGAATCATAGCTCACTACTTAAACCTTTATCAGCTAGTCCAGATTGTGTGTAAAAACTTGATCACCATTTATCTGCAGCATCTTCATTTTTCAGTGCTGCTCCTTTCACTAAATTGCAGCCCCAGAAAAAGGAATGTGGTGTTCATTGACTATGGTGACAGATCACCAGTTTGCTTATTCAGTTGTTTTTTTTTGTTTGCTCATTTGTTTTTTGAAAAAGGTAGGTAAATGGTGCTTTCCAAGTTTTGCTTAGATCCTTGTGTTAGTTTCTAACAACTTTCCTATGATGAGCTAAAAGCCTTGTGTAATGTAAATGCAGCCTTAAGTGTGGGGAAATCAAAAGTATATGTTTGTAGTAATTCTTTGCTATACAGACACATTTGTTTTGTAAACTTTTCTTGTATTTTAAAACACATTTGAGATGAAAGCAATACTTACACGTGTAGCTGTGAGTTGGTGTGAAATAGGCTAATTTAAAGAAAACAAACAAAAAAACCCGTGAGCTTAGCTGCTGAGGACATCTTTTTATAATCTTTGTAGCGCTTCAGTTTTCAAAATTGTATCAACCTGTCAAGAAATACATGCTCAATTTATATATCTTTGATTTAGTTACGCTCACTTAAATAGTGCCCTGTAATTTTCACAGATGTCATCCTGCTTACACTTCTATTTTATCCTTGATGAGACACTGCTCACTTTAATTTAGTATAACCACCTCCCCTCCCCACAGAACAATTGAGGATGAATATTGTGGGGGAAAAAAAGATATAATCCCAGCTCTCAGATGCTTGCTATGTTAAAAACATCTATTAAGTTGATCTGAAATTATGTGGAAAGAAATACAGGTAGTTCTTCAGGTAATTTTGAATCATCAAACGATTGATACTGTGAGTAGTTTTCCATGATTCAGGTGCTGAGCAATGTGGAGATTACTTTATGACTCTTAAACTGGAAAACAGATTTTGAAATTCACAGGTAGAAATGACAGAGAATTACATTGCTCTATTAACTGTTACATTATACAGTTCTGAGAAGTTGGCTCCATACCACTGTAATTTAGTGTGAGAATGTTCACTGCGTATTTTCATGTAACTTTCTTTACCTTTTTTTAATGGATTTTTTTTTTGCAGGGCACAATGTTAATACAAAAAAATATAAGAAATTTTCCAGTCACATAAAATTACATTAGCTTCTCATAGGCTTAGTTTTTGGATTATTTCATTTTTTTTTTATTCTCTTAATAAAGGCTGATATCTAAAAGAATAGCTCCTGCCTTTTAGTAGCATTTAAACTTAAGTGCAATAAAGACCTTCTTGACTAATTTGAAATTTTAACCACAACTTGGATCATGAAGATGTTGGTTCACCTAGTTCATCTGAAAGAACTGTGGAAAGCATTTCTTCAAGTGTTAGAGGTACTAATTATCAGAGCAAGATGTCATTTTTTTTAAGAGCTATAAAACTAATACCTAAAAGGTGTTAAATTGTAGACTTATGGTATTTGTTATGTAAGGTACATCTCTTCCTTAAAAATAATTGATAATTTAAATGATAATGGCTTTCCTGGTAATATTGCTTAATTTCATAAGCCATAACATGGAATCCCTCAATAGCTAAGGAACCAACTCATTTCAGTAAAAAACAGGTGCTTCTGTATACGTGAAATACAAATAAGCTCCTGGTCGTCTTTTTCTTTTTTGCAGAAGTTGAAGGAAAGATGACACTTCTAAGTTAATTTTAAATTGTGTAAAGAAATTCTTATTTAAAAATGACTGAAAGTGGACAAATCCTTTCTTCCTTCCACCTCTTCAAACTATCATCACTTCTCAGGTTTTTAGAAATTAAAGAATGTTTTCTTAAAGGCTTTGGCAGGACATGTTTTGCTTAGCTGGGTAGTCTGCAGTTCATCTGGTAATTAGTATGTTTCTTACTGGTAATTAGCATGTTTCTTATTGACTGAAACAAAATTTTAACCAAAGTTCTCTTCGTGTTCAGCAATGTTTATTGACAAGGTGTGGGTGTTAGAACCATGTAACCTAAGTCAATTTGAGCCTTGTATTCAACTCCAAATCACTTTGCGCCTCATCTAAGAAGTCTTTTCGGAAGGCTGTTCGAAGTTATTTGTTCTCTTATTGTAATCCCATTGCGGCTAGGTTTCTGCATCTGCAAGGTTCATAGGCCAAAACTGTTTGTGTCCACTTGTCTATTTTTCGTTGTTAAAAGGGAAAATAATAATAGAGAAAATTGATGTACGAGGGGTACGTCACAGGAGATGTGATTTGTCCTGCTCACAGTGCAGCTTATTCTGGGCAGAGCCCATGAGGTAAGGATTGGTGAGATGATGCTCTTTGAAGAACTGATGAGAAGCAGGGTTTGTAAACTTCATTGTTAACTGTCTCTTACACTCTCCATTCTTATTTGGTCTTGATACAGTAAGTGGCTCTGTAGACCATGTCTAGCTCAGTGCTGCTAATGTTGCTCTGCCATGGGGGCTGTGTTTTGGCCTGGCAAAAGTTAGAGCAAGTCACTCTAATTTTTCCTCCTTGTGGCTTCCCATCTTTAGAAAGAGACTATACGGCCACCTTGCAAGGTATTAGTGAAGCTTGGGTGACATTTGTCTGCTGAGTGCTTTGACAAGCTGTATCAGTGGTGCTATACTGTATTATTTTTATTATTGTTATTTCATACCAGTCAGCCTGCTGTCTCTAAAAAGCTGTCAATTGTTTAATACCACTCGGAAGCGAAGCAGAAGACAGGGAGTGAGGGTAAAAGAAAAGGCTATTCTATCTAATAGATAAATAATAGATAAATAAATTAGTAGCTTCTTTATTTAATGCAGTTTTTTATCTTGAAATTAGGCCTGACAAAAGAGAGAACCAAAATCTGAAAGGTGCCACATTATATATAATAATCGCAAATGATGATAATATTCCTGCACTTGTCGTAAAGGGCAGCACTTCCACGAGTAGAGCTCTGCTGGCACCTAAGTTGGGCTGTTTGATAATTCTAGAGTCTTGCCCCACTTTCTCTTCCCATGGCTTTTGGACAGAGGCTTATCTGGCTATAGTGAGAACTTTTTATAAATCAGACTTCTTTATGTTCCAGGCCAGGATTTGGCTTAAATACTGTATGATACCCCCGTCACCTCTGGTGGTCTGATTATGACAATTTCCCAATACCTGTCTTATCTGTCGAATGTTACGTATCCTTGCATTATTTATTTTATGGCATTTATTGCAATTCTTTTTTTTTTTTTTCTTTTGACCTGATTGGTGACTATACACTGCAGCACAGTGTTTTTTAATTAGAATAGATGCACAATGCTATTAAGTGTTGTAAGATAGAAATGGCGTCTATGTGGTTCAGTTCAACATGCTGAAGTGTCTAAAGGTATAAAGCAGCTTTCAGCATGATTAGGACAATTTATCTTTTTATATTCCAAGTGTTGAGACTTCTTTTAGTGTGATAAGAGGGCTTACAGAAGCTTGCAGCACACGTGTTAACAGGGATTCTGGTAAATTACTTCTTGACCTTGACTTGCAAATCAGAATGTGGTAAATCAGGGGCAGGTACATACTATACCAGAACAAACTCGCAGGAGTGCAGCTTAATGTATGGAGTAAGACATTGCGCATACTGCTTAGATTGACACGTCAGTATTAGAGGCCATTGTCTTTAATACCTTTGTTATGGAACAGATCCAGTTTGATTTATAACCCAGCAGTAGCAAGGTTCCATTCTTTTCAGTTTTAGAAGTATAGCCTGATACAGGATATTTATCAAGCAGTCTGTTTTCGTATAATCTTTGACACCAGTCTTCCAGCAAAAATTAAATGTGCTTCTTGGTGTTATTTCTAGGTATGAGGATTCCCTGTGTAAACCTTGTAAGCCAGAGCATAACTCAGGAGCTCTCCCCACGCCTCCCCCTTGGCAATTGTACAGCCATAGTCTGAATCAGCAAAGTTTACTTAAAGGGACAGTCTCATGTCAAAACCATATATATATATATATATATATTTATTTATTTATTTATATGTTTTTTTGTTTTGTTTTTCAAACAATGTGCTGAAGTAGCTGCACACATGAGGTCTGTCAAAGAACATCCCTGTCAGTTTTAAAACCATTCATCTGGGTTGTGTTGTTTCTGTTTCCTCCCTCTTTTTTCTAGTTCTGTGAAAGGCAACAAAACCAAACTCGGAGTGCATAGTTGGATGAGGAAAGCAATAGAAGAGACTGGGCAGAAATTGCTATCAACTATACAAAGCATACATCTAGACAGATGTTTCAGCTATGCTTAAAATTATTTGACACTTTGCAGTTTTACGACATGCAGAGACCTAATAGTGGTTCTGGAACCTCTCTTTAGGCATTATAGGTACTTACTAAAAATGCTATTTGCCCAAATGAATTTGTAATGTCAGTGTAGCGGGAGCCTCAAATTGAATACAATTTTTAGGATAGAGGCAACAGAACATAAGCATTCAACAATTCTAATTACACATGGTAAAGATCAGTCTAAAAATTGGAGCTGCATGTTGTAATAGTTTTCAGTCAAGTGGGACTACAAAGTTATTGGCTTGCTTTTAAGTGTGAGTTTTTACTTTGGGCAACCTAACACAAATTGGTGCTGGTTGCCATCATCAGAGATTGGTTTTAATAAAGCCTACAGCATAGGGCCCAGGATGTTTGCACAATGAGGCTCTGTAAACCTCTGTTGCAGGTGTGTAATGCTTTAATCTGCTTACTGGACAAACAGAAAATTAAACCGATGTCTCCCACTTCTTTGCTTGGCAGGAATTAGTGGACAGGAAATCTGGCCAGCCATATCAGATTTTGCCCCCAAGAAATTGCATCAATTTAAAAAAAAAAAAAGGCATTGTACTTGCAGCTTAATGTTTAAACTCGGTGTCAAAACGCAACAGCAGAGTAATGCGAACTGATAATGCAAATGGTTTTCTTGGGTGGATTTCAACTCTTGTGCTAGTATCTGGTAGAAGTTATTTACTTTCTTGCATTGAAATATCATGCTATTTCCCTCACAATAATGCCAGTTTTAGCTAACTGGTTGCAGCCAGATTCGGATATAGTGATCAAAACTGTTTTGAAACGTATCTCTCAGTTTATTACAGTGAACATTTTTCTTTTATGTTTCATATTATTCAGTGACTAAACATGTTTACTTTGAACTGGGTATGTATTCTAGGTGGGTAGCAGTAAAATAAGTGTGTTTAAGCCAGCGGTAATTTAATTTCAGCTCTGTATGTTTTGTTGAGACGAGAAAAGCTGCTGGCACTTAGGCCTTGCAGTGCATTATGAAGTGACTGCCAGTCAGATTCTCCTACAGAATTAAAACAAATTGGAAAGCAGAGTGAGAAAGGGGAAGAGAGATTTATATGAAATTAAATGTCTGTCCTGTGGTTTGCTTTTGTTGGTAATACCTGGTTGCGTAAACTTCTTCCCACCACCTTGTTGAACTTGCAGCAAAGCAGTTTTGTTGTGGTGTAACATCTGCTAGCATAAAATTTGTTGTAAATATACTGCTTCGTCTTCGCTGTGCAGCCCAGTAGGGGGGAAAGAAGGTATGGAAGGGAGCATTCTCTAGAAGTGCAGGTGGCTTTAATAATTAATGTTTTGTGAAGTAGTTTGGGGGGGTGGAGGGGGAGTGTAACTTAATATGACTGCCAAAAAAGGGACTGTATTTAAAAGCTGAGCACATGTCTTTGGTATATTTGAAAGAGTTTGCTGTCACTAAGCTTTCCTGGAGGATCTTTCCCTAATATGATCGGCTATGTATTTCCCAATGTGCTATGGGACAAAAAGATTTGGATAAAATGGCATGCCCACTCAGTGTTGTTTTGCACCATGCAGTTTATCTAGTATTATAACTGATACATAAGTATCTCAGTAAATATTCAAGGGGAAAAATAATGCTGCTTAATCCCCCTCTCTTACTGTTATCGAGGGTTGCAATTATAAAAGTGTAGATCAAAATATGCTATGTTGGAGTTGCTGGTCTACATTTTGAAACATGAACAAAAAGAAATGAACTCTTAGGTTCTGGAACACAGGGGCACATCCCCAAAAGAATGACTGAGCTGTGGTAGGATTTCTGTGATCATGCTGAGGTGACCCTGTAGACCTTAGATTATTGCATTTTATCTTAGCGATTTAAAGAGCTGGCAGCTGGTGGCTTGCCGGCCTGAATGAAGCATCGATCCTCTTCCCCTCTTCTCGCCTGCTGCTTGTTTACCAGTGCCTGCATTGGCTCCCCAGGTTGCAATTTGGAGTCTGGGATTGCCCCTTCATTTCTGTTTTCTTTAGATATGGTGAGAGATCTTAGTTGCTCTTAGCCAGAGTGCATTTTTTTGTGAAAATAATTAATTTCTTTGGCCAAAGGAGAATAAAAGCATTTATGCATAATTGAGCTGGATTCTTTGCAACGCCTTAAGTGAAGTCTTGGATTTGTTACTGCTTTCATCTGCAGTGAGTGATTTCATAGATTAAAAACCTCTCAAAACTGCAGCAGGATAACTTTGGTTCCAGAGAATTACAGTAGGTGACTGTAAAGATAGTGCTTGTTTTTCTGAGGAAAAACAAAATAGCTCCTAAGACATAAGTAAAAGTACCTGCAGGAACTTTAGGATACCATGAAATGTCAACACTCAAATTGCAGGTTGTTTCTTAGGCCTATTACATTTGCATACTGATAAGAGTTTGTGGTATCTATTTTGTATTGCATAAGCAGGCTGTTGTTTATTGCCTTGCTCAGATGATGTGGCTTTATCAGATAAATATAACTCATTCACTGTATGAAAAAGTCTGAAAGATGTATTTACATAGAAATAATTATTGGGAGTGTACTTAATTATTATTCATCAATATGCTTTTCACAATAATTTCTGGCCTCCAATTTTTTTGGAGTCTCCATGGACATAGTCTGCCTGTTTGAGGAATTCTGTTTGCTGAACACTGCTCAGCAAACACTAAGTAGTTCAACAACTAAGTTTTCAACTTATCTATATGCACCCAGGTCCTGAGTTGAGAACTTTCTTGACTCATGAGTGCATGGCTGAAGTCAGATGTATGACTGGGAGGTAGTGTATCACATGGCACTAGCAGCAGGTTGTATACTTCCTTTGTTTATTAAGTTTCTGTCTTAATTCGGTGAAACTAAATGAAACTGTCCTTGATTAATCCATATGTAATTTTTTCTTTCTTCTCTTGTGGTATTCCTTTGGCAGGAATAGATATATTTTTTTCACTGTCTCTGAAGTTACTGACAAATAATTGTTTGTTTAGCTGCTGCTTTTGTCTGTATCTATGGATTATACTGTCCAGTTTTTATTTACTTGGGAAGAGACAGCCTTAGGCCTGCAGTCAGTACCATCTGGGTCAATATCGGTGAAGAAAAGATGCAGTTACCTGGTGACTGAAAAGGCTACTGATCTTGTGGATTAGTATGTGAAATGTTCCAGAAAGATATGCCAGAGGCTCAAATTATGTAATGCTTTGAGCAGGAAGCCACCGAATTGTGTGTAGTGTGTGTCACCAGCAACAGACTGATGTCCTTGGCAAGGCTCCACTCCAGGAAGGAGCTGAGGTTTCTCAAAGGCTTCGGGCGAGAATGAACGATTTGACAGTGTGGCCCTTGCTAGAACAGTTTGCACCGTCGATGGCAGGACCTGGCAGCACACAGCCTTGCTGCGTGCTGTTAGGAGACAGGGGGCTGACATAACATTATTTTGGTAAGTGTGGTTTCCTGCCCACAAATGTGTATCAGCTGGCACTGTCTTATCAAAGAGCTAGCATTAGAGCAAGAGTGATTTGCAGCTTTTTTTTTTTT
>VXAA01000384.1:937954-966021 GCA_013399115.1 Anseranas semipalmata
TTTTTTTTGATTTGCAGATGCTGAAAAAAGAATTGCAAAGGAAGAAAACATTTTTAGGAATTACCACATTGTTGCATAGGGAATCTAGGTCTGTGGAATTTGAAATAAATAAATGTGTGTTTAAAAACAACTAATAAGCAGATAAACTATAGATGGTGTTCCCTTTTGGCACAAAACAAGTGAAGGTTTGGTAGGTAATGACTGTTTCAGAGTAGGACTAAAATCATCATGGTTAAATTAAGATTTTAATGGTCTATTCTAAATCGGGTACTATTACTCCGCTTTTAATTATAATCGGGCAAAAGGTCCTTATTTGAGTTCTGAAGTTTCAGTCTCCCAGTGGATAACTCAAGCAAGTGCTCTTCATCCCTAGCCAAGTGTTCTTAGGTGGGAAACTGCTGGAGACTTCTGGAAGTGTGTTCCTGTCAGGTCATTCTCTTTGATCTTTCCAGGTCAATGACAGGTGAAAAAGAAACTTTTTTATTTTAAATCACTGCTGAAGACTTCTTGTTTTCTGCTGTAAAAGTATTTAAAAAAAAAAAAAAAAGAAAAAAAAAAAAGGTAGAGGTTTGGGATCTGTTGACAAACCCAGGTTTGTCAACAAACCTGGTCTCGATGAAAGCTGTCCATAATGATGATGGATCATCCCGATTTAGCAACTTAATCCCCTAGTAAACTATAAGGAAAAAACTGAAGTCACACAGCGGGGAGAGACAGACAATTTGGCAAAGCTATACTGCATATTTAAGGTGATAGCATAGTTCAGATGACTAGTCAAGAGACAAGTCTTGCCTTTCTGAACAGTAGTTCAGAATTGGGTGAGAGCTTTGTCTCTTGGTGTTCGTGGCACTTCAAAAGGAGAAGTTAAAAGCACATTTGATATGAAAGTGAAGATGTATGATCTCAATGGCTGAGCTCTAATGTAACTGGTTTTCAGAGGGATTTTGAAGACCATTTTTGTGTTGCTTGGCATTTGGATAGGGCCAGAACTTTCTGGTGACTACGGCAGTGCTCTTAGTAGATTTTTAGGGATATTTTATAAACGAGTGCGACCATACCAGGAAGAGTTGATATCGCTGGACATGTGCAGCTGAGCAAGACACAGCTCACTTGCACAGTCTCTCTCAACTGTGCCGTACAAACCTATTAGGTGTAATGACCATGTTTTCTAAACATTTTTAAAAACAAAAAACAAAAAAAAAAACAAATCAGTTCACTTTCAATGGTTCAATTTCAACTCAAATTTCACATACACAAATGGGTGAAATGCTGGTGAGAGCAGCAAATCTCTGCAGTATAAAATAGGAGCTACCTTTGATTCAGGCTAGAAGCTTATTTTGAATACTAAACTATTCTGTGACTGTATGAGGTTTTCTAGTCTTAGCAATTCTCTGGCTCACACAGAAATGCATTTGTACGTTCACAGTGACAGCTGAGTGGCCAGTTTCTTTTCCTGTTGTGAAGGGACCAAAGTTATGAAAAAAGTTTACCTTGTTGTAAGGCGTGGATCCACTGGCAAGCACAAGATGTATGAGGATGCTTAAGAAAGGAGGAAGTGAGACAACAGTAATTTTGACAGCACTATCAAAATACAAAGAATTGGATGGCTAGTTTGTGAGAGGTATTCTGTTTACTACTAGATTATAATTTGTGCTGGACAGAATAATTGAATTGCTAATGTTGGGACATTTAAGTATATTTAGGAATGCTCAGTTTCAGAATAGAAAGTATTACACAGTTGGTCTTGCTTTTCTAAGTGGCTCTTCATGGATCCTTAGCAGCAATCTGTGTCTCCAGGGGTCTGCAGACTCCCAGGTGAAAATCTGAACCTGTGATGTCTCAAGTAGAAGAAGGATTAGTGATATCTATGTTGTAGCCAGTGATGATTGATGGACACTTCAGAATTTGATGCCTCAACCACTGGTTAGGTTTTTAGTTGCAATTGAGATCTGTGATACCTGTCTGGTTAGGTGTTCAGGAAGTTAGGATCATAAAATCAATGATTCTCTGCGCAAAAAAAAAAAAAGTATCCAGGTATTTAAGACCAGCTTATTTACCTCTTCTTTGGTTCCTTCATTTATTTTTCTTGGGGCAGGAAAGAAATGAAAATATTAGGAATATTAGGTCTGGTTTTTTTTTTTGGCCTTTAAAAGCAGCTGTGGAACGAAGGATAAACCTGAGGCTGCAGCTGCAGACTGTTTCCCTGTCAGCAGTTAAGTTACTGTGAGTTAAGGATTGCTCTGCATTTCTGCCTGTGTAACTGAGACTTGACTCTGGCTCTGAATGTGTCCGTCAAAGAATTTACAGTCTTACTAAAAGGCCATTGGAGATTTTGAACACAAACAAGATCTTGAAGAAATACTCAACTGGTGAAAAGAAAATGATTTTGGTATTTCTATAACTACAGAGAAGTGGACTTTTTTCATTTAATTTTGAGATTGTATTCATCTGTTTACATGGAACATGAGAAATTTCAGAGCCTAGTGGCAGTTTTACCCCGAAAGCTGTAAATGATTGAAAACAGTTGAGAAACAGATTCTGTTTCTGTTATGCGCATTAGGTGTGGTATGATGCTACTGATTTCAGTGGAGCTGTGCTAGATTTTACGCTGATGTAACTGTGTTGAAATTTGACCACAATCTGCAAGGGAACAAAATATCCAACATGTATATCCCATTGCAGACTAGTAGAGTAGTTTATATGCCTGAAAATATTTTTGTAATGTCTTTGTTTTTCCAGCAGTAACATGTTTTGAACAGTGAGTTTATTTTAGCACTAAACTGATTTCAGTTGACCCTAGAAATAAGTGTAAGGACGCTTCTGTGTGTAGTTGTGAGGTGGTGGAGATGCAGTGATATCTTCTCATGTAATTAGGAGCTACTCAGGCCAGCCTGAAAGTGCACTAGCAAAATAAGAGTTTGGGGCATTAAGAAAATAAAAGCACTTTGCGCTCTTTTATTAGAAGAGCGCACTGTCAATATTTAGTAAGAACAAAATACCTAGCCATCATCCCTTGAGTAGCTATTTATGTTTTGGAAAAAGTTCTGTTTTAGTAGAATTTTTTGGCAACTGCAGGAGACTTCACTCTAACAGGAAACAATTTTCTTTAACTGCTCTCATTGCTGTAATTGTGATTGCTGTGGTTCTCACTGCTTCTAGTGTGATACTAGGGGCATTTTATGCACCATGAGTTTTCAAGGCAAATGCTAGACCTTCAGCGTGCTCTGGCCTTTTTAGCTGAGATTTTGGGTTCCCAGAACCTCTCCATTTCTAATCTTGCTGGAGTATCTGTGTGTGTATACACACGTGTGTTCATACATGCACATTTTTTCTCCTGTACCTCATAAAATTTAAAAGGTAGCAGGTCAGATTTAATCCTGAGTATATGCCTAGAGGATGCTCTCAATTTTAGGCTTCAATTTAAAGGAAAAAACATGAAGCTTAATGAAAGAGCAAAAAATAGAGCTTCTGTCCAAAGTTCTTGATAGAGATTCATTTGAAAGATCTTCTACAGTTAATTTCATGTTATTTTGAAAACCAAATGCTTGTTTTTTTTCATTCAAAGCCTTTTGTAATGCATAGATTTCTAATCTAAATTTGGATTTGACTTTGTTTTGGAATACTTTTGTCCTCTTCATTCCTGTTCCTTTGCTTGTTAAATGGTTGTTGTCCTCATGTCCAGTAATGTACATATTCTGGTCTATCAGAACAAATTATTTCTGGGGGGAAAAAAGGTCTTGAAGTAGCTCACTGCATTTTTATTAACTGGGTATTAGTTTGTACAATTAAGGCTTTTTTTTTTTCCTTTTAGGGAAAGGAAGTCATTCTCTACAATGGGAATTTCTACAGAGTAATTTCTGATTTTCAAAAAGTAAGTGATTTTCTATTCGATTAACATTTTAATCTGTTCTTTTTCTTTAACTAGATAATTTACTTCAAGCTTTGAAATACTGTTTTATGTTTCAATGCTGTGTTGGCAGTTCTAGTAGAATGAGGAATGTATTCTGAAAGAACAATAGTTTGGGTTCATGAGGGGAGAGACTTTGTTGTGAATTCAGGTGACAAGGCTGCAGCTTCAGAGTATTCTGAACTCTCCTGAAAACCAGGTACCCTGATGCTACGAAAGAGGTGTGTGAAGACAATCAGTGCCACAGACAGCTGAGGGTATTCTAGGTTCTCACTGGCCTCATCTTTTTGTAGTGGTCTAACACTCTGGAGAAGGGGTAAGGAATAAACTAACCTCTCTTTCCTGCCTAGGCCTGACCAAACTACTGTGCTTATGTAGAGCCAGTCATAAAACATCTGCAAATGCAATGAAAGCGCTCTTTCCAAGTAGTTCTAGTCATTTCTTCTCACCTCAGTTTTGCAGAAGAGTATTTTATTTTATTATTTTTTTTAAACACTCAGGGTTGGATCACTTGCATACCACCTTGAGTTCACTTTATTTGTACTTCTAGTTTGAGTGTAGTTTTATGTATACTATTGCCATCAAGGATTCTTACCATTTTGGGTGCTGCTGTCTGGAGGCTGCTTTTCTTCAAATCGGCACAAAATTCCACTTGGTTCAGCATCCAGGCGTTGAACAGGCCAAAAGGGTTGTTGAGGCAAATGCTAGTTTCTCACCAATTCTGGGTGAGACCTCAGCCTTGCCCTGTTGGCCAAGTCATTCGGTTTAGCTTAAATGAGTTCTTTGATGCCTATCACCTCAGTGTATAGAAGCAGAGCTCTACACATGCATGTACAGTTTAGAACTTCATTTGCTCTTCTTTTGAGTGAAATTTTTGTAAATGACTACTATGGGATGATGTATTTACTTTTTGTTCTTGCTTATGTAAAAATGTATCTAAATTCACATCAGGAATCTCAGGTATAATCTGTGATGATTTCTGAGATGAGCATTTCAATTTCAGCTAGATCTGCTGTAGAGGGATCTCTCACAGGAAAGTTTCAGTTTACAGAAGTCATTGATACCAAAGGGTGTGTGAGTGCCCTGGTCTTCTAGAATTTTAGAGTTAGAAGTAATAACACAATGGCTGTAGGCAGTGCTTTATGTGCATATAACCTTGTTATTAGTCATTAAAAAGCATTCTGAGTTTTTTACTTCTCAGTTGTTGGTTTATCCCTATAATATACTCCACAAGGATTTGGGAAATTTGTTGCACAGTAACATGGTGTTTTATCATAATTGGTTGTTTATTTGTAAATGATTAAAATATTTCTCCTGTGGGCAAAAGTGCTGTTTGCTAAAATAATAATAAAAAATTAAACCTACATTGACCAGAAATAGCTTTCTTGGAAAGTAGAAACTACTGCAAATATCTTCTTGTAGCAAAAGTCTGAAAATACGGGCAGTACTAACTTCTTACCCAGGTGTAAGCAGTAGAACTCTTACTGGAGTTTTAGAATGAAATCACACCAGTGACTGAACTGCTGGGATAACTGGCTCATTTGTTAGAATTGGTTTGAACTGGGGGATGAATCAATTACCTTAAGTAGCTGTCTATTGCATTTCAGCAACTTGCATGCCTTCAGAACAAAACTCTGCAAAGTAGTGGGAAGAGCCATTAAGCACGGAGTTAGGTGAAGGAAGTTATGGATGCTGCTTTTCACTTTCCACTTGGACCCAATTTTAACCATTTAAACACAGTGTGCCTGGGGATATGCCATATGTTTTGCATATCTTGAAAGTCCAAGACCTTAAAGCCTTTTGGAACAAAAGAAAAGCTGATTCCACAACTTTTGAATTTACATCAAGTAAATATGAAGAGAATTTGGCTCAGTAACAAGAAAACAAAACAAAAACAAAACAAAAATAGCCTTGGGCAGTTTTAATTTATACAATCAGTTATAGGGTCTGTGAGCAGTGTACTGTACTTAATGGTAGTTACCTTGAGGATGCCTGGGAGAGTTTTTGGGTAGCAAGCATGCTAACATATCAGATTATTAAAGGTGAGACCATCATGCAATATTGTCTGTTTTATTAAAGTGTGTGATTTTTTAGACAGTATCTCTTCAGGAGGTGAGGTCACCCACTGTGTCCTTACAGGTTCATTCTGCTTACAGAGTGCTGGGAGGACAGGGGGGTGCAAATAAGAGATGTTGCCTGAATCTTACCACATCTTTACCTATAATAATCATCCCTTTTAGTGCCATCAGCAGCTACAGGAACTTTTGCCACTTTCCTACTCTCAAAGAGACTGGGCTATTACCAAAAGAAAAATTGCTTTATTGACAATAGTTTTTGATACCCTTGGAAGGAAGGAGTACTGAACCGCTGTCAAAGTCTGTAACGTGAAGCTGGGCATAATGTTCAGTGAGCATTCCTGACCAGAGTAATAATTAAAACAGTGTACTGATCATTACAGTTACCTTATTGATTTTTATTCATCACCATGTTTTAGCTGATTTTTATGGAGATGAAATAAGATCCCTCTGGTATTTTTACAGGTTAGAAGTGCAGAGTTTTTTGTAGAGTGAAGGACACAGTCTGATTATTGGGCTTGTGTATTTTTGGTGAAATTACCAGTGCTCTTGTGTGGGTACTTCTGTGCCACTCTTTCTCTCAGATGTGGAGTTAAGAACATTCACCCCAACCTCATTATCAACCCCAAAGTGATTCTTATTTATCTCTGTATGTTGTCTTCAGCCCGTTATGTCCTGACTGTGTTAATCCTAATTATGTGATTGTGTACATCGTGATTAAAAAAAACAAACTGTATATTTACATGCAATGTACGAGGAAAGGCCTCACACCATGTTTTGGGTACAGCCTAGCCTTGTGGAAAAGACGATTCTGCTAATGTTCTGTTTAGGAGTCAGCCCACCAGAGCGGTCACTGGCTGACTGTTTACCCTGCAGGCAGACAATAGTTGAATCTGACTATGCTCGAGAAACACTAATATTTTTCTGAAGGTGATGTCTGACCCCCCTGCTTTGAAACAGTTGGAATGCCTTCTTGACTGAGGGGAAGTGGAAGAAGGGAGAGATGTAAATTAGAGCCGTTACCAAATATAAGTTGAACTGTAAAAGGGAGTAAGGGTTCTCACTAGCAAAACATCGTCCATTAATGTAGTTTAAAGATCTTATAGTGTAACTGGATCCTCAACCCAGGGTTTTGAACACCTAATGGACTATTGGCTAGAATCATGAGAGGAAGGCAGGAATATTAGGAGCTAACATGTTAACCACACACACAGACAAATATACCTTTCTTTTGTTTTTCTTGATCTGTTTCTGTATGTTCTGTATCTGTGCAGTTTGTATTTACAATTCATACAAAAAAAAGTACCTGTTTATCTTATTCTCGTAGTTGCATTGAAGGTAGTATTAGAGTACTGGCAGATTCCTTCAGGGTAGCGGTTCTTGTGGTGTAGGTAATGAAGCAGACTTGAACGGTGATTCTCTCAACTGTGTCCCCCCAGGACATGTAAATAGTGTTTGTCCATCCTGCTGTATATGACAGATTGAAACCAGTTCACCAGGGGGTCCGTGTGCTCTGATCCACCCTGGCAGGGTGCAGGAAAGGACAGAGTACCTGAACCTCAAGGTTGATAGAGGGTAGGAGCGAAATGATGTGCGTTTGTCTTGTATTCGAGAAGATCATTAACAGATCTCTCAGTTATCCAATTACTAAAGTTTTCCCATCCAGTTGTGATTACAAAATAGTAGCCAATCTACTGGCTTTTTTAAAATGTAGGTTCTTAAGAGTGCTAAAGCTTAACAGAATAAGTCTGCTCTGATCTTTATAGTTGCAGCAACAACTGTTTTTGCTTTAACAGTTGGAGTACTTACTAGATTTGGGTGACTAACTCGTTCACTTCTCTGGGGCCTCCAAAATACTGAGACACAGCCACAGACATCTTCTTGTAGCTGTGAAAGTACTGCAAGTGCAAACACAGGCACTGTTAATGTGGTGCTGCTCACACCCACATACTTGTAAGAATTGTATACTGTAATTTCTAATATTGCAGTGTTTACTTTCTTTACTTGAAAAGTCCAAAACCTGATGAACTTCTCTCTATGTAATCTTTTTGCTATGATCACAGAAATACTTTGCGTTTGTTTTCCTTATGCCAACCTGGAGCTACGGTAACTCAATTTTCCCACCTGAGCAGCATATCCATATATGCACTCAAATAATTGAGGATGGATTTTAGTCCTGAAATATTTGCGTCCTGATCATTATATGGGGCATGGTAACCACTCCCAAATGGAAGTGATGCCTTATAGGGAAGAACAAAGAAGAGAAGTTCTATTTTTGTTAGAGACCAGTGCAGTTTGCTCAGTTTGCTTTTCTCCAAATAAAGAGGTTTTTAACCCTAGCTTTAGACTTTGTCTCCACTGGATATATTCTTATTGTCCCTGACAAGCACAGCAATTAAGATATTTTGTGGGGGTATTTTCCACTTGAGCTGAGTTTTGCTCTGTAGCATCTATTTTGTCCATGAATCGTACTTCTGTTCTTTTAATCAGGTCCATTGAATCCTACAGCCTATCAGATTCTTTATGCATGTTATCTCTGCCTTCTGGAAATTGAGTTCTTTTAGGTCTGAAAGGTTATCTGCTGTTTGTAAGCAACATGCATGCCTTACTTAGGTGGAGTATTTACCAAATTTCCCTTCAGATGGCCAATGCTTTCTTTAGAAAATTTCTCTTATTCTTAGCAAGTTTCTAAGTCAGAAATACTTACAATATCTTGTCATTAAAACTTGGAGTCAACAATGTAAAACAAAAATAGAGAGGAAAAAGAAAAACAAATGATGCTTACTGCATCCAGATAAAGCATTGTTTTCCAAACATTGCCTGCTATTTGGAAGTCATGTATCTTTCATATTTTCCTTTGAAAGACTGTTCTGATAATTACAGCAAAATCTAGTGGCGGGTAGACCTCTTTAGTTGGGAAAGGTGAGTGTGGAAGGAGCAGAAAGTACATACTAGTGAGAGTCTTAGGCTGAGGGAGGTTGGTGGTTCAGAGAGAAGGGAAGAGAGCTCTGGGAACTAAAAAGCAAGTGATAACAAAAGCATATAGATCGTTTATGGCGGTAGTCATTGTTGTGGTTGTCAGGTTCCCTGTAGTTTCATGTACTCTGCTGCTAAAGAACGCAGTCTCCAATCTCTCTCCCAGCCTCTGATTTCTTGTCCCAGGATGCTCGTTTACACCAAAAGCCTTTGTAAGTGACTAGTGAATCAGGGAATTGATCTGGCTAAAAAGTAGATTTGTTAACTAAAATCCTGAAAGGTTGTTTTTCAGATGAATCTGGTTTTGTTTGTGCTAGCAGAGAGGAGGTTTGTGGGGAAGGAATGAGGGACTGGTGGATTTCTGAAGAGGACTCTTGAAGTTTACTAGAGAACTGCCTCAAAATTGTTCATGACTTTCTAAGGTGAGAGCTGAATATACTCCATCGTTTCCATGGTAGGTCTGTCTTAAGCCATGCCTGAATCTTCGGACATTCTAATGCAGAAAAAAGGAGGAAAGAATTCTTGGCTGCTGAATATTTTGTTGTTTATAATAACCATATAATCGTTATAACTAATAATAAAAATTTGGAAGGGATAATTAATTTATTTTTCATTGCATAAGACAACCTCAGACTAGCAGTGATCAGCATGAGTCTAATGCGAGGGGGCGGGGGGCAGATTATCCAGTAACTGCCTACTGTGAGATTCTCATGCCTTCATCTAAAGCATCCGGTGCTGGCATCTGCAACAGTACTGCAGTAGGCAGGCCTTGGGGCTGATCCAGTCTATCTATCTGTACACATAATTTACTGGGAAAGGTCAGACACTTAAAGACAATAAAGGCTTCATCCCCCGGAGTGTTCCTGCATACATAACTCTCGTTGGAAGTGGCGTGTGACAAGTTAACCGAATTACCAGTTGTCTTGGGCTGAGAATGCTTGTTCTCTCTTGTATGGATATTTCTTTATTTGACTGCCTGGTAAGGCTTTTCCCTTAAGATTTCTTTCTGTCATTCCCCAGGAAGGAAAGACTTTGCTGTTTTTGCAAAGGTGTGGGAATGTTATATGAGAAACTAAGCTATTCTGTTAGTTTATTCAAAATTTATATTTCATCAGTGCCCAATACTAGAGCATTGTTCCCTTAAAATATGCCAAGACCTGGTGTTGTATGCAAAGGTGGCCAATGTGGGAAGAACTGCAGTGGGTGAGAGAGAACGGTCTGAAAATGTGACACAAAATGGCAGCTCACGTTGTTAGGCCTCAATGAAACACGAAGAAAGTGGAGTTTTTGCAAACAATTCTGCTCTGTGCACGCTCAGCTCACTAAGACACTAAGTTCTGTCTTTTGGTGTTTTCCTCCTGTTTTTTGCTGGGTTGCTTTCTTCCTTGAGAGTGATTTGAATTTCCTCCTGCAGCCTGCTCAATCTAACTGGCAGAAGTATGCCTCTGGAAATGGAAAGGGTAGAGTAGAAAGGAACAGAGGAAACTATTCCCTTTCCAGTTTCTCAACCTAAAATTGGATGACATGCTGAAGGGTGGTGGTGGCAGGGGGCAGGGATGGTGGGTGATATTCCCAAGGGATCCCTTCGCAGTCAGGTCCGTGGGGTTTTTTTNCCTCAACTGGGGCCAAGTGGATGAAAAAGAAATTGAGGGCTAAAGAATAGGCAGAACAGTCTGGAAGGTATGGGGAGAACTGCAAAATAAATGAAACATGATAGAAAAAGCAGGAAAAGTAATCGTAAAACTGTCAGATAAAGGAAATATGTTGTGGGGGAGGAAGCAAGAGGTCATGTGCGCAGATGAGTTTGGATAAAATGTTTTATTCATTGCTCACTCTCTTCTCCTGTTGAAACTACCTGCCAAGCCCTACTAGTTACACACTAAGGTTATTTGCCCAGTAGATACTTTCTTTTAAACTGATGCGTATTCTTATACCACATGAACAGTGCATTCAGCTTTAGGTCATAATGTAGTCCGGTGAAGCCAAAAAGAAAATTACTAAACTACTGCCAGAAAATGCATTGTATTTGGAAAGGACTTTCTTTTTCCCCTCCCAGTGTTTCCAACTTCTTTATACTCCAAAACTATGGAAAATTTCACAGGGATGTTTTCTGTAATTACATTTGTGGTCTGGTTTAGAGCAGAGATGCTTGGTTGAGTGTTTAAGTAAACAGATTCTAATCAAAGGCAAAACTCCCTATCATCCTGTGTATTTGCCAGAACCTGCTTTTGCCCTAGTTTTTATATCTTACCTGTTGTAATTCTGTTGCTCTTCAAACAAGTATTGCATTAGAGAACAGGGAGTTTGTATGTGTGATAGTTTTGGAGTCTGCCCTATTGTTGTCAGTTTACCTAAACACATCTTTTTTTGATTGCAGTACCTGTGAAAACTGGAATCTGAGAGGATTGCATGTGCTGTTCTTCATCAGAATGATTCCTTGCAGGCAATGGAAATATCTGTGGCATATCCAATTTGCATTCAAAACTTCATTTATAATTATTGTGGTTATTATGATTTTCTCTTTGTCTGTGTACATCCTCTTAATCTACTAAGTGTAAATTTTTTAAACTCGACAGGTTGCATAAGCCAGAAAAGTAGGAAATAAGTCCTAAAAGAACTGCTGCCAGATCTTTGAAGCATGTATTGAGTTATTGGATCTGAAACACAATGTGAGAGAGTTGCTCTGCCAAGTTTTGAAAGTTACAGTATGTGGAGTGATGAGACTACTGTCTAGTTATATTTTGTAAAACAGAGGGGAAAGACGGAGAAATATGGAATGCCGTTTATTACCTAATATCACACATTCCGCTTTTCAGTTGTTTATATTTTTAACTGTTGTCTCTTCTTTTCAGAATTAATAAGTCTTATTAAACATTACAGTGAAAAGTAGTAAGTAAATCGAGTAAATTTAATAACTGCACTTTTTGCTCTTTGATCTGGAGCAGACTGAAAATCTGGGTTGTAAACAAGATCATTATGAGATCTTTTGCAGTCTGGGTTAGCAGTTGGGAGCGTATTTTCAGAGCTGCTGTAGAGGTTACAGGTAATTCTTGTGCTGATACACAGGTTGCTTTTCAAGACCTTCGAAGTCCTTTTCTCAGGCATTTGTTCATTTGGAGGAATTTGACCATCTATACATGATTTGCCATATGTGTTTTTATGAATGGCCTGGTTATCAGATCAGATTCTGCTCACACAAGGAAAGCGGTGCTTCGCTTACCGCATTAAATCAGGTCTAGATGGTCAGATGTATATATCCAGCTCCTGTTTGTGAGCTCAGTCTGACAAAAAGTAGTTCAGTCATTTTCTTCTTGCATCTCACCTTGGGCTTAGCTATATTTTAGCCTTTAGAAAGCTACCACATCTTTCATTCTTTAGAAACTTTCTGGGAGGAGAAGAGCTAAGCAACCTGGCTGTTAAAATATTTGTGGCTTGTATTTGGTTTGAATTCATTTGTTCTGAGCAGCTGGCTCTTTGAATTCAGGAGGTGCTTTCCAGCAAGATGGTCAGGCATGTCTGCCTCATGTTGGTACTTGGCTGATCTGTTCACGTTCTTTCTGAACCTTTCTCTTTGAAAACTAAGTAAATGAGTTTTGAAATTTCACCTAATATGGTGTGGGTTTTGCACACATTGATTCTTATGTGTAGTCCACTAAGCCATTTAACTCCTTATATCTGCCTTTCAGAGAGGAAGGGAAGCTTGTGGTCCAGATGGATCAGAACTTGGGTTTGCTGAAGTTGAAGCTGGTGCCCGTGGTCCCTTTCTAAAAGCAGTTCTGCCTTTCCCAACTCTGAGAATGAAGGATTCATATCAAACATTGGCATGGCATTTGCCTGTGGCTGTGTTGGAACTAAGCAAGGTGAAATCTTTAATTAGGCACAGTGTCTTTTATCAGACTGAATAATATAGAAATAGAAAAACGTTTGCACATATAATCCCATCTACAAATCACCTGGGTCTGTATGCCTGAAAATTATCTGGCTGCTTTCTGTGCAGGCCTTTATGACCTGCTTTTGTGTAAACATGTGTTTTTAAGGTTGTAGATATGTATTGTGCAAGATACTCTGAAGAGCCTAAAACATAACCTTCCTTAAGTGATTTTTAAATTATCTCTTTTATTCTGTTGGTTTAATTTGTCTTTTCCTCTATTCCCTAATTAAGCTATTTGTTGCATAGACTCTACAGAACTTTTTTTTTCTTCATAAATTGTGCATATAAACAATCAGCGAACTGGGGAGTATGCTCTTGTAAAATGTTAAATAGTTGAGGCAGTTTCCTGGTGAATACTTTCAAGGAAAATAAAAGCTTTCTTCTTTTCATCATTCATGTATCAGCATGGAGTGTTTTCTAATGTCACAAAATTTCAAATCAGATTTGTCATTAATACTCTACATTTCTTTGTTAATCTACAGATGCAGTAGAGGTGTAGTAAAATATTTTTACATTTGCTTTAATGTCTATTTCATCTTGCAAAGGTATTGCAAATTGGCAGCAGCATAAATGGGAATCGGACCCTAAGAACTTTAAAAATTACAATGGCCAAAGCAAAGACGTTACAGCAAATGCCTTTTAAATATGAGGTAATGTAATTAAAGCAACACTGTCTAGAATGGCTAATTAGTAAGAGCTGAAGCCTATTCTGCAATGTGGGAGCACACGGTTGTGTCCCGAGTATTCCTTAATGGAGCTTCATTTATTCTCTTCTATTCTCTGGTATGATTCTGCAGCCTACCAACTCAATCTGTTCATCCAGTGGGATCCAGGGAGAGCTTTAGAATGCCAGGGCTTATCTGTGAAGAGACTGTATGTGCCATATCTTCAAAAACTGCATTTTCTGGGAAGCTTCACTGTTTCTGCGTGGTATGGTTTCACGGCTGCCACAGAAGCTTGGCAAACAGGATGCCTGAGGCTGGTGTAGCTAAAAAGCATTCCTACTTTAGCATGCCTAATGGACGTGTAGAGCTGGACATACTCTCTGGCTCTGTGTGTTGGTCAGAAGGTGGTTGTCTTGTCTTTTGGCTGTCAAGTTAGCACGTTCAGGAATTTTGTCTGGCTCTACCCTCTCTGTCCCTTCTTTTCTTGGTGGTGCACATTAACATGTGAACCTTGGCAGCCGAGTGTACAAGACAGCAGGTGACAGGAGAGCAGGAAATGATGCTATTGACTGCTACCTCTTGTACTTGTGACCTCAGCAGAATATACTGGAGTCAGTATTATCAAACACGCACTGTTTGACGGTTTATTGCTTATCCTTAGAGGTGATCTTTGCTGTGGATTTTTTTTTTTAAATACTTGTCTCCAGAACACAAGAGACTTGTTTCTGTGTCTCTGTGTTTTTGCTGGCGCTTGATGTGAGTTGATATAAATAATATGAAATTGAGTCAAGTGGTTAAATGTTAAAACAGCTTCCCACATGTTTTGGTTTACTGCCAGGGAAAGGTGAATGTTCAGCATAAATGCTGTATTTAAACAGTAGTCAAATATTTATTATTGTTGAATGAATGACCTGACAAGGATGTGGTTGAACTGAAATGCACAGGTTATATTTCATGGAAGTGGAAGGCTTTATTAATATTTGAAGAATGGCTTTAATTAGTCTGACTGTTGGTAGGTGTGTTCACTTTCTCGATGTACACCCAGTATAGCCTTTTTCACCAACTTATAATTGGCAGTTTCCCATAGGAAATAATCATTATTGGTATTATAAAAGCACTTTGTATCTATCACATCTGGGAAATGAAAGTTTTGCAGAGGTCAGAATAGAGTGTGCCCCCAATTATGCTAATAACTCATACCACAAATGATCCACTGGAAGGTTTAATAGCTTGGTAGTACTCTTAGATTTTCTTAGAGTGGGAAAAATTAATATTACTTTTTGACACTTTACAGAAAGGTTAAAAAAAAAAAAAAACTTCCTTCTCCCCTGTTTTTAAGCTTTTTCCTGATTTCTCTTAGTGGCTTGAGGATCTTGAGATTTTTCTTCTAAAAATAATTAATTTTAAAAGCATTTTGTTCCACTTTTTTCACTGTGAAGTCTTTTTTTTTTTTTTTTTTTTTTAATGAGCTCAGGATTGCAAAAGACACTGTTGCACCTTTTGGTGGAAATATCTGTACATTTTATTTGGAATTTAGCTGTATAGTCTAACACACTTGGATTCTTTGCTAAAGGGAATGTGTTGAAATCATTTAAAATAACAACATGTTTAAAAAAAAAAACAAACCTGAATGTCATTTAAAAAAAAAAAAAACTAGAATTTTAAAGCAAGCTGAATTTTTATTTTGCTTTGTCTGTCAAATAAAATGTCCTTTGTTTCCTCTGAGGGATATTGCATTTCTGCAGCTCCTTTAAAGATTTAGTAGCTAAACTATCCAGAACTTTTCAAAACATCAGAACAAATGTTCAGAATATAATTACTTAGAGATGATTTGATACTGCATTTTCTCACTTATGCAACATGTCCACCAGACGGGTTTCCTTTGAACCAGGTGGTCTGTTTTACTTGAAATGGCCTTTTCTTTTTGGAATTTTGTGACTAAAACATTACTAAAAGGCAAGATGAAATAATTTACTCCTGAGACTGATTATACTAATATACCTGCAGTTACTGTGCATCCTCTGAGTTGTTAAAGAACCCATTAAAAGGCCAGTCTGAAAGCTAACATTTGCAAATGTCTCCAAATTGAATTATAAATGTCTCTGGTAAACAAAATGTTTGCCGTGTAGTGTCAGGTCCACTTAGATGTCTGGCTGTATCAGGTATGCGTGTATTGCAACATACTTTAAAAAGACAGAAAAAGCAATGAAATAAATAGGTTGGGTTTACTTATCTCATTTTTTAAGAGTAGAAACATGTTTTAATTATACATTTTTCTAGTTTAAATGTTCTCTTTTTTTTTTTTTCAGTGAAGTCTTTTCCATAAGCTTTACTTCAACAGGCAACTGGTTTATTCCTCTTTTTAGATGAGCAATAAATGAGAAATATTGACATGTATGGAGATTGAAATAGAGGGTTGATAGAAATTTGCACCCACTGGTTTTATGAGATGCGTTAGGAAAGCTTCTAGCTTTTGCTTTATTAAAGATATTGTTTTGTTTCATGCGGACATTGAGTCATAGCAATAGTGCCTTCCTAAAATGCCTGTTACACCAACATCCCTTTGTAACAGTTTTTTGAAAAGCAAGGCCTTTCTCATGCAATCATTTCTGTATTAACTGCATTCTGGTGCAATTGACCGTGCTTGTAAATAAATAGAAGGATGGGAGCAAGCTGCTGGTAGGTTTAAACTTGAATCTTGATCTATGTCCTGCAGGTATTTTTCTGTTTTGGCATTTCTTTAGTTTTTCATTCTCAGTTGTCATATATGCTTAATATTAAGTGCAGAGCAGTTCTCTTCAAAGGCAAGTTACTTTTCTTCAGGGCATAAACACCTCTGTTCCCTGAGGGGGCATTAACTCTAGTCAAGCTATTCCTGTTTATACCTAGATGATTATTTCTGTGAAAATGCACATAATCTTGTGTGGAGAAGATAAAGGCAGATTTGTTAAACTTATCTGGTAAATCTGCATATACAAGTGCTTCAATAAAGGTTTCTGTTTTCTGTATGTTACATACAAACTGTATTGTACTGTGTAAAACAAATGCTATGTTTTAAATATCAGGCACACAATAGAAGATAAAGTTAAGGTCCAAAAGTAGGTATATTTAGCATATGTAGTGAAATATATGGCAGTATTTACAACTGGCAAGAGGCAGAACTCCATACTTCAGTATCGTTTCATTGAACTTTCTAAATGGTGTGGATTCCATTTCATAGCTATGTGAACAATTAAATCCTCTGAATTTTTTTTCCTCACTGTCCTAATTATTTTTTTCGTGTGAAGCTTGCTAATACTGGTCTCATTGCTGCTCACTCTGCTAGTGAGTCAGGTATGTCTCTTGGTGGTACTTGTGCTTTTAGACCAATGGGGACAAAGTGATCCAGTTTTTCCTTCCTTCCAGGTGCAATTATGGGTCTCAATATAATAAAAATAAAATGATTGAATATCTACAGAGGTTCATGTGACATATTTTCCATTTATTTTAAGTTTGGAAGCTAGAATATCTTAATTGATAATCCCAAAAGGTGTTTTTTTTTTTTTGAGCTCTTTTCTCTCGGAGGTTCTGTATTTTCAGGGTATTGCTAGTTCTGTAAAGTTAGCAATCAGACAATTGTAATTTAAGGCCAAATTCTTCTCACAGTTGAGAGGAAAAAAAACACAATGATTTTAATGGAGTAGGATTAGATTTAAGGGATGGAGCCTGAATAGTCTAATTGTTCTAATCCCTGGACAACTTTCCAGCCAGGACGCTTCACAGGCACTGTAACATCTTGTGTCAATTGAATTTTCCCTGATGTAAACTAGAAACAAGATCTCTTATTTGGGAGTTTACGATACAGCCTGCTACATCAATGGAATCAGCTTTACCATTTGCGTTAATGTGCTTTACGAGAGAACCCAAATAGATTCTTAACACTTTTTTTTTCCGCCACCCCCCCAATCATTTGACTTCAATTTATTTCATTAGGTTGACAAAACTGTTGGCATGATGGAGGCTCTTCACCAAGTCTTGCAGCTCCTGTGGCAGATTGTATAGCCTGCAGAACTTTTGATAGCATCTGTGTCTGGTTGTTGTTTTTGCAACTTTTATTTTGGTGCTAAGTATCTCATCTACTTGTGTTCCTGTTCTTGTACTGATGCAATTTTGCTCCCATCCTGTAGTCCCCTGTAAATCTATCAAGAGACAGGTTCAGTGGGGACACTGTTGATCTCCAATGCAGGAATAGGTCACTTGTGTTCAGTGACTGATTCTGGATTGCTCATATCACTTTCTTAGCTGTTTTTCCACTGCGTAAGAACTCTTCAAAGAAAAGTGCCCATCCATCTGTCAGCAGACCAGTTAGCACAGTAAAGCCAGGATCTCTGCTGGTACCATGATGTGCTTCTGCATTTCTGGTATTTCTTGTCAGGAGCCATCCTGTTTGGGGAATTCTTGCTCTCAGCTTTCCTATTTGCATCCCAATTCCGTTAAGGTTAAAAGAAAACCTGTAAAACCAGGTAGCCAAAGGGTATTCTGGTGTGATGATGTATTGATCACGGTGATTATTCTTATTAGCTGTACAATTAATTAGTTTTTTAGGTAGGGATGAGCTGGTGTGCTTACTGTGATTGTACTGAGCAATTTCAAAAACGGTTTTATTTATTGTTCAGCAAGCTGATATGAAAAGAAAAATAAATGGTAGAACAAAGTCATAAGCAGAAGAGCAGTGGATCAAGGATTGCTGTGAATTATAACATTCAAATTAATGTTTCCATTTCTATGAAGCTTTGATATGAATAATTTTATTTCAGAATGTTACTCTATTAGTACAGTTGCAGCTGGTCTTGCCCTTATTTTCTTCATGTGGTATTTCAAAGGTTATTGTGGTGAGAAGTATTTATGGTCAGCTTTTGTTTAACAGAACCCTGGATCTGCCATGGAACCGGTTCTTGTGGCCAATAACTTCAAATTTCAACTAGTGTTAAACTGGTATTTTTACTCTTGGTCTCTACGCTGAAAATTTGTGTTACTAGAGGAAAAGGTTGCATGGCAATTCAATACCAAGACACTCAGTGCCTGTTACCTTTTTTTTTTTTTTTTTTTTTTTTTTTTTTTTTTTTTTTTTTTTTTTTTTTTTTTTTTTTTGCTAGCTTATGATTCTAATTCTTTGGTACTTTGTCAGGCATTGATTTTATTTTCTTTGCTTAAGTAAAATAAATGATCCCAGGCTCCAAGATAAGGGAATATTTCCCATGCATCTTTAGATGTTGTTCTGAAATATAGTGTTTCTTATAAATGTTTAACTTCACAGAAAACATGAAAAATTGAGGAAGCTATTTCAGGCCCTTTGGTTAGGCTGAGGTTTGTGGAGAATGGGATTTTGTTGCTTTCAATGCATGTGAAGAAGGACAAAAGTTGCTTCCCCATGGTTTTTCTGATGAGCGATAACACAGAAGTTGAGCAAACGAGAGGTGTGTGTGTATGTGTGTATTGTTGGAGTAAGCAAACAATGTGGCTGCTGCTTCTTTCCCTACTCCGCTGTTGCTGAAACCATATTTAGAATGAAGAAGTGAATACCAGATTTATTTGCTACTGTGGCAACAGATGAAAATCCTGATCTTCTTAATACGAATGGGAACTCTTGTTTGGGATGTCAGGATTTCAACAGCTGTGCCTGTCTTAAGTGCACTGGCTGCAGAAATTAGAAGTAATTAAAAGCTAATTCAAGGTTACCAGTAGGCTAGCGCTAATGGAACTAGCCCCTGACCTCTTAATGGATAATGTGCTTTTCATCACAAATGGATTCTTCTCTTGTTTTTATTGTCCACGTGCAATCCACTGCTGCTACATAAATGGTTGTTCAGCCCTTTCTCAGTACAGTGCTTTCCCATAGCGTATTTCAAGTATATGAGTTTACATTCTGCAGAATGCAACGAGGTATTAAAAATGCTCCCAGAGGTTTGGTGAACTAGAATTGCTGAGTAACACAGAGCAGTACATAGGTAAACATTTGTTGGAGTTGATGGGGTAGATGTGTTAGACCACAGTAGTCACTGTTCAGAGCTAAACAGAAGAGCAGCAAAACACAGAATTCCTTGAAATCCTAACCATCACATATGTTTGATTCTGGTTTTGTTTCAGAAGACTTAAAGAAAAACAAACAAACAAAGTAGGTACCACACCCACAGAAGCATCAGCGAAACAGGGTTTGTTTGCCAGTGCAAGCTAAACGGTGTAAAAGGAAAACGACGTATCTTAACTCGTGATTTTTATTTTCATGTGCTGAAGTTAACCCATCAAACTTAAAATTGAGAGCCTTTAAATTTCTGAGTAGTCTGAAGTCCAGTTTGTCTTGCAGGTAAAACCACTCAAATGCCAGGTGGAGAACATGTCAGCTGTTCTCTCTTCAGTTTCCTCTTTCTTCCATAGCAGCAGTGCAGAATAGGATGTGTTGCTGATGGCACTCTTTTTTTTTTATTTATTTTTTTATTTTCACAAGGGCTTCTCAGACACCGTGGGGCTGAAGAGTATTTAGTAATCAAAGAGAAAAAGCTGAAAAGTTATTCCAAATAGTCTTTGGCTAATATGCAAGAAAAGTGAACTGTGAGCTTTGCTTACAGAAAGAACTGTAATGAGTCAATTGTTACCATGAAGGGAGCTTGAGTAAGTGACTGTTTCCGTAGTATTTCAGTAGTTTCAGGATCTGTATTTTAAAAAGGTTAATTTGGCATCACTTAAGGTACCCCCTCGTAATGCAGAAGATGACAAAAGCCTCTTAGAGGCTTGCCATAGGGTTAGTTGTACGAACTTAGTGTAGGAAGAAGAGCTTGTCTGATGTAATAAAAATCAGCTTTGTGTCCTGTAAGCTGTTTTGTATTTGGTGTATGGAAAATTATTGATCAGTGGCAGGTAAGGTCAACATAAATGCAGCCAGCTTCCTAAACAATTTCAGTCATTAATATTGACATGGTGTTTAATTCTGTATTAAGCTATAAATGGGGACAGTCCTTTTTTGTTTATGTAGAGATTTAGAAATAATTACATTGCCCTTCATTCTTCTAGGTTTTATTATGAAAGATGTTGAAGACAAATAGAACAGTGACAAAGCTAATAATAGGTCTCTTATGGCATGCCACTTTTTTTAATTTTTCTGAACTGGAGCATTTTTACATCCTCGTGATTCTAGGTTGACTCTTTTGTAGAAGTGGAAAAAGGGAAATATAAAGATTTAATTTTGGTTTGATTTCGTCTGTGTTGATTCAGGGCTTGTTTTGTAAGTTTCATGTATAGGGTTTTGTTATTATTTTAATGTATTTTGTTTTTTTAAAAAAAGAATTAAACTGTGGCCTCTTGTTTTCTTTTGGTCGTGGAACATTTCTAGAGATGTACTGTCCAGCTAGCATATTTACTTTCTTGGTAGCTGTGTGTGAACACGTGTATGTGCTTACCTGCAATTGCAGTTCTAATGACAGTTGTAAAAATGTACTTGGGGTTCTTTTAAATTACAAGGCAAAATGCTGGAGCCTCAGGAGCTAGGAATGGGAGCACGCTTATGTATGCTACTTAAACCTACAGGGTTTGACTTATTTCCTGGTGTGCCTAATGCTCACATTGCCTTGTATGTTTCTAGATATTTCATACACAAGTATTCGCCTAAGTAATTTTTAAGGCGAAGTACTTCTAAGTGCAGCACAGCAACTCTTATCTTCAAAGCCCGTACAATGCTTCTGGCACAATAGGAACATGCAACTGTGTATGAATAATTGAATGTCAGTAATTAGAACCATTAGTAAAATAGGAAGCTACAGTGACTGTACCGTTTGCTCATTGTCTCTGTTCTGTCCGCTCCTCCTTTGAGTGCCATGTGTGGCTGACAAAGCTAAATATTTCTTGCTTCCCTTTGGTATCATATTTTGTCACACCACAGTACTGGCATTCTGCAAATGATAATTACTGTTGGTAGAAATAGTTTGTAGCAATGCTGTGTTACACCACCAAATCCTCTGGCCTTGCAGAAGTGGGAATGGCAAAATATTTGCATTCCTCGTGTGCGCCAGGGAGATGCTCCACAGGGTGATCTTCCCCAGCACACACGCATGCCCTGTCTTTTCCTTCTCAGCTTTCGTAGTAGATGCTGCTGGTGTGAAACGTTGGGAAGAGAATGAGGTTTCTGCATGGGCTCTGGGTGTGAAATTCAACAAGGCGCATGAGAGGGTGGTTGGTGCGCCTCAACACCGAGGTTGGCGAGGGGCACCAGACTGGATGCAGTGCCTCTGTGCCATGGGAAAGTACGGAGGGGCCATTCTCACGGGGTGGTCTGCGGGCAGGTCTGAGCAGTGACAGGGATGAAGGTGATGGTGCCTCTGTGGGTTTCTGCTGCTCTCCCTTGGTGAGAGGGAGCAGGCAGTGGAAGAGCGTGTGTTGGACTGTTTGAGACTTTGTATTCAGTGGTCCGTCTCTTCTCCACCAGCAACTGCCTGACAGCTTCCCAGAGATTGGATGGATTTCACCTGTAGTGAAAAAGCACAAGCACCAATACATCCATCCCGAACCCCTGCAGCTGTTCAGAAATCCTTGCAATTGGTGGCAGCTAGATCTCCCCTGCGGTATGATTCTGGATTTCCTTCCTCTCCTCTTTTAATGAAGGAGGGATTCACCTTTTCAAATATAGAGCAGTAACCTTCTTCTCCCTCCTCCCACTTGTCTCAATTATCAGGTGTGCACTATATCCAGGAATCTAATTTTAAATTAACTTGTCACCCTACATCCCATCTGTAGGGGTTTACAATTTTAAAACAATTGCCTTTGAGGTGACTTTATATACTGTGCCATTAACATATACATATCAATTCTAGGGCACTTACAAACTACAGAATAAAATACCGTTTTGAGCAAGAGGAGAGAACAGATGCAGTTTGCCTTTGATTTGCTGTAGAATCAGAGCTGTGATATGTCGAACCTAATGCTGAGTTGGGGCTGTGAATGGTTTATAATAATTGTATTAATACAAGATATTTTAGGGCAGTTTTAGCCTACATACCGAGTACCAGATGGACTTCAGTAAATGCGTAACAAATCCTGCACTGACTGTTAAAAATTCAGTAGGCTGGTTTGTTTCTACTTAGTTTGTGTATGCTAGTTTGCCTGTTAATATGTAGTACAATTTGTGGTGCATAAGTAGAAAAACACAATTATGTCTTGGAACTTTAGATGGCCAGTTCATAGTGACAGCAAGTGAAACAAATTCACTGATATATCTAGCATGCAAGCTGGATACCTGGGTAGCAAGAAGCCTGGGGAACTTTCAGCTCCAAAATTGCAACAAGGAACAATCCACTGTGCTAGGACTGCATATAGGCTACTCATTTGAGTGTAGTTCCAAGGATTTTATTATGCAGGCCTTATTTTCAAAGAAAGATATGCACAAATGCCATATCTTTGGTTCAACGGGAGTCAAAGCATACTGAAATGGGAAAGCTTTCTCTCTAAAGAGAGAATATGACTCTGAAGGAGGACTCACAGGCAGACAGACATCCAGCTATGTGATGTTCCTGGAGGCAAACTTGCAGAATGAAGCTGGGGAGGCTGTTTGGCTCAGTGGCACTGGAATATTTTCCACAGCTGTGCCTTAATAGCTTCTGTGTAGACCTGTTTATTATTTTGTTTGGGGGGTAAAAAGGCAATCAAGTGGCAGTGACAAGGAAGATGAGACTGGTTGTGGAAGTAAAGATGAACCACTTTAGGGCTCACAATCTTTTTTTTTTTTTTTTTTTTTTTTTAAGATATAAATCCAAATATTTTTCTCAGTTAATTGCTAACTGATCTTACAATGTGTATCATGCAGCTCTGTGTACCCACATTAACAAGACTATACAAGGGCAGTTGGGAGGAAATGTGGTAAAATTTGGGACCAGAGTTCAGCTCTCCTCCTTGTTGCTTTGTACATGGCTAGAGTGTACTGTAGTCACTAAGATTTTGTCTAAAGATCCTTTCTTATACCATTTCTTTGCTTATGGCTTAAGGAAAGTAAAGTCTCTAACCATACAAATGTGCTTCGGATTAATATTGAGCGTGTTGTAAAGACTAGTCAGGGAGATGGAAGTCTTACATTCTTGATATTTACTTACTTTTAAGCAAATGGATCTGTTGTACTGACATTCACCTCTCTACTATGTGTATACGATCAAAAATGCCATTGACTATTAGAAACATGGTGTCCTGGTGTCTTACTGTGGTGCATTTTTTGTGTCCTATTTTAAGATGAAAATGCTGTTTTCATTTCTTCCTGCTCTTTCCCTTCCTATTCTATTAGGGTATGAAAGCAGGAAAAAAAATTGAACTGAACCACGTTTGTGTGTAGACATCTTTGGTTTGGCTTGCAAATTGAAAGCCAGGATGGAAGCACGTCGCCTAGGAGGAAATGCAAAAAATATTATTCATAAAGCTAGCTTTCCCTAGATTGAGGAATATTGCTTGGGCAGATGTCTGAAATGGCTCGGTGCAAAAAGGTCAGTAATGCTGTGTATTCTGCGCAGATCAGATGTTAAACTTCTTGGTTCCAACCTAAAACTTCGAATTTGTTACCTGCGTTGCAGTTAGGTGAGAGCATTGCATCACTGGCAGACAGGTGTAGACTTCAATCTATGTTGCTTTGATCAAGGAACAGTAATAATAGACAGATAACTTTAGGGATAGCTATGTGAGCCCAAAGGTCTGCAGAATAGTTACAAGTGGCCCCAAGCAAAATGTGGGTTTTAGGATGAGATTTTGATTGGTAATCTGCACTGAAGGAACTGTATTTAAACAACTGTTGTTACAACTGTTAGCTCAAGACCAAGTCAGATATGTATATATGCACCCTAACCACTTCTCTCATTTTTCTGTTTTGTAAGCGTAGTTTAAAGCTATGTGAAGAATAAAAAATAGGTATGGAAGGAAAGGGCATATTCCAGCCCAGGAAGATGTTTTGAGATGTTAGCTGCTAGGTGACAATTTACTCCTAGTGCTACCATGCAGCTGTCTGTTAGGAATAGCTTGTTTTGATTTTTTGCTGTTCAAGTGAAATGTAGATCAGGCTTTCAAGGATTTTTATCTTAGTGGCCTGTTTTTTTCTGTAAAACTAAAGATTGGTCTAGTTTTATTGGTGTGTGTTTTTTTTTTTTTTCCATATAGTTTAAGCTTTGGAAAGTGAGAGGGCATGAAAGTTTGCCAGTGTTACTGAAGTATAATTTTCTATTTTGGTTTGGGAACTTAGCGAAGGCAATTCATGGAAAAATTGTGTTTTGTAAGTATGAATAGTAGCTGTTCTGCTTTATTTAGATACTGCTTCATACTATGCATCTCAAGTACATGCTCAAGTATTAAAAATATCAGTAAATTTATGGAGACAAAAATGTAAACATTTTCTATTCTTCATACTGCTTTATAGGTCACTAAGATATGTATTGAAAACCAGACCAAGTTTAACATTATATATAGAAACATAGAATATCCTGAGTTGGAAGGGACCCACAAGGATCACAGATTCCAGCTCCTGGCTTCACATAGGTCTACCCAAAAATCAGAATTCAGCCCATGTGACTGAGAGCATAGTCTAAATACTTCTTAAACTCCGACAGGCTTGGTGCCATGACTACATCCCTGGGGAGCCTGTTCCAGTGCGCGACCACCATCTCGGTGAAGAACCTTTTCCTGATATCCAACCTGAACCTCCCCTGTCACAGCTTGACTCCATTCCCTTGGGTCCTATCAAGGACATAGGATATATAGGATATATCCTATCGAGGATATAAGATATATATCCTATATGTTTGTTTCCTTTAAATATATTTTAAGTTTTGTGTAAGATTACTTTGTTCTGAGTTTTATTTGCTCTTGGATGAAAAGAGCTTAATCGTTCTTGCATTTAAAAAAAAAAAAAACTACCTTTCTTGATAGCATTCTGATGAGTGTTTATCTTTTTGATTCTTTAAGTATAGCAGTGTACACATTAAACACCTCTGCTGTCAAGTTAGGATTTAAAAGGCAACAAATGTCAAGATTTATGACAGGTATATGCAGCTGTATATTTTCATTTCTCCTAAACTCTGATTCTATTACAGCACAAATACTTTATGAATATTTATTAGAGCATTGTTCGTGTTGGCCCATCCATATTCTCCCACTTAATTTATTTGTAGGCTATAGGAAAAGAGTACAAAAAGGTCTTTCTCAGTAAATCTCTGTTCTTAGTGGAGTTTCTTCAATGCAAGGCGATACACATTTTGTTTTCAGCTGCTCTTGGAGCAAGGTTGCTCTTCCTGAGACATTATTTTAAACTAGGTAAATATTCACAATATTTTTATTGGAATAAATAAAATATACACTAATGAATCTTGCTAACAGCAGAAACTAAACTATTTTATTCCACTCGGAGGTTTTAGAAAAAGCCTTTAAATGTGTTTTCTTCAATTGATGGTTTCAGAGGGAGAGAATTTCGTTTGCTGAATGTCATGCAACTTTATTTGTGGGACTGGTTTCATTACCAGTAGCATGAATAACCACTTTCATGTATTTGTGTGTTTGCTTTTGCAGAATCAGAATCATAATAACCTCAATATGTGGAAAACTATCGTTAAGTCTCATTTTTGTGGTTTTCATGGGCTTTGTGAAGGAGCCTGTGCTTATGAAAGTAGAGATAAGTCTTCTGTTAGTCAACAACGAGCATCTGGGAGAAGGTAAAATGTGTAGCATTTTTTTCTGCTCTTTTAATCTGAGCTAAGAGAAATAGAATAGCTTTTAAAACATCTATCTGTTAGGAGCTTTATCAAAATACTAGTGCAGAGTATGTTTTGTAGATTCCTTCTGTTTTCTTTCTGCAGGTATGATTCAACTCCTATCCCACTTTGTCCTTTACTGTAAGTTTGACTTTCCTGCCCTTTTTAGTAGGACAACCTATTCTTTTGTTTTCTTTGGAATGCCTTCAGTGATGAGAGCATACCTCAGGGATATGGTTTGTTCCTCTGAGCTCCCTGGAACATGCGCATCTGAAGTCTGTCCATCTTCCTCTGCCTTTACTCCACCAGGTACATACACTTTTTTTTTTTAAACATAAAAGGTGGTATGTGGTGGATTGTGGTGTGTTTTTTTTTTTTTTTTATCTCTCTATCTTTACTTCTTGGAGTGATGGGATTTTCTCTTTGCTTTGTTTATTTTTAACTTAAGGGGTGACTTTCTTACAATTTAAACTTTACCTCATATTTTAAAAAAGAAAAAGCTTAGTTTATTAAGATGGAAATTCAGTGATAATCTGGTGGCATGGTTTGTATCCCTAAGGAATCTGTTTGTTGCTGAAACTGTAAATGCAGTCAGCTTTCTCCGTAATGGCAGTAATCCACTGAAGACCTGGCACAATCTTTGCTGAGAAGCTCATGTGACTTCTGACAATAGACTTTTCCACAGAGGCAGAGTGTCTTCTGTGGTTGGGTTATTCAGCTATTCCATTTCAGTGATTAGCTCAACACAGTCACTGAGAAATTGATTGAGAAATGAAAAAAAAAAAAAAGTATTTTTTTTTCTATGTACAAAAACAACGTATTAGCTTAACATCAGAAGTTTCGGAGGACATAGTAAACAAAACCATTTTGTTCTGTTCCTTCACTTCAGGTAGTACCTTTTGTTCAATAAAGTCAGTTAAGTCCAAAATATAGACTAAAATGTCTCCTGCAAATTCAGAAGATCTGCTTGCTGATTTAAGATTGATTTAAATCACTACTTCGTGCTACCTTCCCAAAAATATAGAGGAAAAGCACAGAAATTGTCTGTCTTGCTCTATTTTGAACTTAGTTCTGCTTGTTTTAAGGAAAAGGTGCTTCTTTGCACAGCTGCCAACTACCACTTTTATGAAGGTAGTTGGTACTTTTGGTCAGCCTTTGCCACTGGGTTCTGCTTGTGCACTCATACATATTGGATGTATTTCTGTTTCTGCTTATGAGGAGGATCTGTGTAAGGCCAGGCAAATTTGCTTTCGGTTAATCAAACCATCTTTGCTGTCAGGACAGCAGCTGTGCAGTGGAACCAGTGCAAGGCATTTTTGAAATACTTTACTCAAGAATCTCAGTACCGTGGAAAGGAAGGTTACTTCAGCTGTTTTATGCATGTGTAATTGCAGGAATACTTGAGGAAATATTGTGTGACCAGCCAGGTAGTAGCCTGAGAACACTGGACTGTTCTCTTATTTACTTCTAATAGAGTTCCAAGGCTGAGGGTGCTCACACCAGGCTGCTGTCATTCTGAACAAGGTCACTTCTTACACCTAAACTGCTTAACAGAATTTTTAGGATGAAATCACATAGCTTGATATAATGCAAAATTGCAACAACCTTGTTTGTTTTTTTGTTTTGTTTTTAACAAAAAAAAAAAAAGCATTTACATAATTAGGATTATGTTGTTTATCTCTACTTTTTTTCCTTTATCTTTATTTTTTCCTTAAAAATAAAAATGTTAGCCCACATCTTCAGATGCTGGTAACTTCCACAAAAAAAAAAAAA
>VXAA01000384.1:966030-1124688 GCA_013399115.1 Anseranas semipalmata
AAAAAAAAAAATCCGAGTTTTCATCAGGCGTGCATCTGTTCCATCCTTTTTTCACACCTATCAGGGAAGATATTTATTTTAACTCTGTGCTCTCATGTAATTACTTTTTCCTGGTATTCACTGAATAACAACAGCTGCCAATGTTCTGATAGCTTATAATCATAAAATGTTCCACATGAGCTAATTTCAGTAGTTAACTTGCATGGTGATGTTTAAGTAATTGTAAGGCCTTACACTATTTGCTGCTTTTGTTTTCATTGCACTTGTACAAGAAATTGTATTTTCATCTCTGGTACTTTTGGTACTTTTGAAGAATAGCACATCAAGCCAATGGTCTACACAGTCATAAGTGCTTAATAAAAGCCCTGTTCATACACTCTCATAAGCCTTTGCATCTCTCCATCCACATTTTCATACTGAGTCTTCAGAAAAGAGTTGTAACTGATACCAAGCATATTATAATGAGTAGCATTCTCAACTACTCGTTGCTACACTGATTATATTTTGTAGTTTTTTGACCTTCTGGTAAAATACAGTATTACTGATGATTTCAGTATTTATTACATTTAGGGGACTTAAGTGTATTTTTGATAGAATAATACTAATTAATGTGCATAAAAAAAAAAAAAAAAAATCCTCCACAATGCTTTCTTTGCTGCAGAGGAAGTTAGGAAGTGATTTTGTGGCATAAAGTAAACTTATGATATGGGGGATGTTTCCAGATGCTTTAAAAATTCCTTTCAGTTAAAGTAGTGCAGCCTAAACTGAGATCTCCACAATTTTCAAAGCCAAAGCAACCCTGAAGAGATAGCAGTGAGAGGGGAAAAGGGGGAGAAAATCTTTGTAAGAGAATGCATATAATAGAGGTTAGATAAGGAATGAGTTAAACAGAAAGGAGGTATTAAGTTACAGTGCAGGAAAAAGGGCACCTAAATGATAGTTCTTACATACACAGAGAAGCATGTATATAGTATTATTTGATATTCTGTCTAGCTGTATGGGTAGGATTTATCTCGCCTAGTTCTGGCTGCCTAAAACAAGGCATCTATTTAAGCTATTGGTTTGGCGGCTCCTAAAGCTGCAGGAGAGAATAAGGCACCTTTGGGGGAATGATTCATCTGTCTTGTTTTAGACAAATATCCTAGGATGGTATGACTTGTCCTCTGGAGGTGTCTAACATTTTTGCGTTCGTTTGAGAGAGCTAGACAGGTAACTTAGCTTGGGCACACAGCTCTTAGACTCTTGAGTTAGGTGAGAGAAATTTCAGCTCCATTAAAGTCATGTTTCAGCCTCTCATTTTCTCTGTAAAGCTAACTCTGCAGTTAAGGCAATTTGTAGTCCTTCATTTTTATGGTTACCACAAGTGCTGTTGTCTGAGGTGTACATGTATTCACTTTTTTCTTGTTTGTTACTGTTCTAGTTCAAGTAGTTGCCTTTGAAATTGTCAAACGTGCTAAAAAATTACTTGTTTTGAAGTGATGTGGTATATAATCTGCTATTGAATTTTATTCAATATTGATTTCATGTTATCATGTAAACACTTTGTGATTTGTGTAATTAACAAAGGGAAATGTTAGGCATTTGATTTAATTTTAGATTAGCTGAAAAAGGCTGTATGTATTTTCCTCACCCCAAAAAACAAAACCTTTACTGAAAACTAAACTGGGGGTACAAGCCTTCATTTCCTAATGACAATATCTGCAGAAAAAGATGTCCATTTAGTCTTTATCCTGACATGCCAAAATATTATCTGACACTATTCATTGCCTATGGCCTGCATATGTATTGTAACAATAAAGGAGGAAAAAGATCTTTCCATCATGTTCTCTATAACGGATTAAGAATTTGATCGCACTTTTTTGATGAGAAAGGTCACAATTACTCACTGTTGATAAGAAAGTCATTCTAAAGGTTACAGAACAGCAACTGACTTTCAGCAATGACACAATAGTCTCTTTGGCCTTTAAATAGTTTGTAATCATGTGTTGCTTATTGACCTTTGCAGATTAAATTTTTTTGAAGCCTCAAATAAATACCTTCTTTCTGTTATATAAAGCTTGCATAAATGGAAAACAACAGAAATGTCTCTTGCACACTTCTCTGCCACTGAAGGGAGCTTTCTTTTCACTCCATCCTGCTAGCCTCCAGGCAGCTGTCAGTTTATTGCCATGGGTTCACTGAAGCCTTTCTCAGCTTCAGGCAGCTGCAGGACCTGGGAGGGTCTCAGTTCTGCTCCACTCTGAGTGCTAGGCTACACAGCCCCTTCATTTCCATCCCATCTTCCTCACCCTGCTGTGGCCTGCCCTGCCTTATCCTTCCTATTTAGTGTGCCACAATAGCACTGGCAACAAGAGAGGGAAGGCTGTCTTGATTCAATTCATGTGTATTGTCTCTCCTGCTCCCACCTTGTGCCCCTGCGAAGAGCCCGGTCCATCCCCTCGATAACGCAATCGTAGGTACTAGTGGAGCAGCTATTGGGTCTCCCCCAGAGCCATCCTTTCTTGAGGGCAAACAAGCCCTGGTCCTGTAGCCTCTCTCCACAGGACTAGTGCTTCAATCCCTGACCATCTCAGGGCCTCTGCGAGACTTGCTCCTGTTTGTCAAAGTATCTCTTGTATTAGGGGTCCCCAAACTGGACACTCTTCCCCATATTATCTAACAAGTGCTGAGTAGAATGGGATAATCGCCTCCCTTGAACTCTTAGCTGCGCTCCTGCTGATACAGCATGGGCTGCTGTTGATGGGTCTCCTGCCAGGACACACTGCTGAATCGTGCTCTGCTTGCTGTCTGCTGCCAGGACCCCCAGATCTTTTCTGCAGAGCTGCTCCCCAGCTGGCCAGTCCCCCAGCCTATTGTGCTGCATGGCTCTTTGCAGGTACAGATCCTCCCATGTGCATTACTTGGCGTTTGACCTTGTTGAATTTTGAGAGGTTCTTCTCAGCCCATCTTCCTGTCAAACTGGTTCTCCAAGTTTGGTGTCATCTGCAAACTTCACAAGAGTGTACTCAGTGACCTACTCCAGGTCATTGATACAGGTGTTAAATAGGACAGATCCCAGGATCCTGTGGTACCCGGCCTGGCAGCAGCATCCAGGTAGGCTGTGACTCATTGATCACTGCTGTCTGAGACCAGCCACCCAGTTGTCTACCCATCTAGTTGTCCCCATCTCTGGACCATAATATCCCAACTTGGATCTGAGGAGTTGACCAACCTGTTCATCAGCTAATAAACTTTACTTTTTTTTTTTCCTCATCCTAGCATTTACTTTGTGCAGGTCTCCTTGTCTCACAGTGTGACCTCAGTTGGTTTTTCATCGCTACATTATAAATGACTGAAGTAAATTCAAGTTGCATATGATCTGCTGTCATTCATCCATCCTTCTGATTATAGTGAGAGTATGGTACATGCATGTATGTCCTTTCCGTGCCTCCATGCACAGCCTGCTGCAGAGACGGAATCTTCCTGCACTCCTCTACCAAACAGTTCAGCAGTCTTGCTTTTCAGCAAGGACCTTTGTCTCAGCATATACCGCTCGTATTCCTGTGCAAGAGCAGAGCGAAACCCGTAAGAATGCTTATTGTTGATGGTTCTCATTGGTCTCTTAAAAGCAATTATTAAATTAACTAGTCTTTCATTCTTTTGTATCTGAAACTTGAAGTGGAAAAGCAGCTATTTGCATATCGATAGGGTGCAGCATTTAGTTGTAGGGTCCTAACAGGTGCAGTTACAAATGCACATGGAAAGGAATGAATTACTGATGATCGCAGATACTGCTTTTAGTTGTATTTTTGTTTTGAAGGCAGACTATGCTCATGGCAAAAAGCTGAACTGGAAAGTAGTTCTCTATCTCTTTGAAACATGTATAAAAAGATCAGCAGGTGGTTTTTGGGTTGGCTGTTTTTTTGTTTTGTTTTGTTCTAACATGTTAATTTGGATTCCTGAAACTTGAGAGACTCAGAATTGAGAGAATTTATTAAATAGGGCACGCTGTACTGAGGTTTAGCTGCAATGTGGTTGGAGTGAATATTTGGTTTCCTAATCCTTTCTATATCATACTTGTGTGTGTAAATAAGGAGAGCAGTACATGAACGATGTGAGGGATTCCTTCTGCTGGCACCGCAGTGCCTTAGATGTCCACTTGAACGGTGGAGATGCTGTTCCACCACAGTCTCACCTCCAAGGGGAGCAAGGTCTCCTGTGGTAGGGATTGTCCTGATACTCTGATCATCCATACCGGCATAAGCTAGAAGGAAATAGCTAATGAGTTTGTAAAGTGACATAAGGACACTAGCTTAGAATAAAGCCCTTGTTCTGTAAAATCAGAGTTGGTAAGGGCTGTATCATTTTCATGTGAGAGTGTAGTCCCAAAAGTTTATTAGAGGTCCTATGGGAGCAGCTGCCTCTTTCCCACGTTTTACAGTGAGCCCTTTGTTGGAGAGGAAAAAGGGTGGCAGCCGCAAAAAAAAAAAAAAAAAAAAAAAAAAAAAAGCTTGTTATACAAGCACCTATGCCTTCTGCATAGAACTGACTTCCCTGTTGTGTTAGAGCTGTTAGTCCCTTTCTCCTAGAGACTGAATGTTTTGCATCCTGTACTTGTATTTACAGATCTTTACCAACTCTGTTTTTTAGGGGAGGACTCTGTCAGGAGTATTGGAACTTCATACAATTATGTTCAGTGTTTAACACAGAAATGTTCCTGTTAGATTTATTGCAGTCTTTAAGTTGGGAGACTCTACCTCTGTGGTAAAGTCAAATAGCTTCCCTTGTTACAGAACTTTAAGTTAAGTTTAATTTAAATTGCACAATTTTCTGTATGTTTGTGTGCAGCAGCACAACTGGATTAACATACGTAACATATTCTGGCTTTATTTGCTAGGATTGACTGCTGAGGGCTGTAAGTTACGCAGATCTACGTAATGGATGATACTGATGCTTAAAACTGTGCCTTCCAGCTCAGGAAGTTGAAGGCCTTTGCAAGTAATAATTAAACCTCAAAACAATCCCATGAGATGGCATTGTCCCCTGTTGTACAGATGATAAAACACAAAGGCCAAGTGTGTTGTTCAAAGATAGGTAGCCAGGCATTGTCAGATCAGGAGTTATCTGATCCTTTTTTAAAGGGTGATGTTCTAATCCACTTTGTGTTTCTGGTGCTTTGAAATTTGCTGATACTTGCTCTGTAAGGCAACCTTTTCATCTCATTTGATCTTTGCTGTATAAGATGATCCTTGGGGAAAACAGGGTATTCCACCATCTGCTTGTATTGTAAGTCTCCAAAAGGGTGTAGGTGGTAAATTCTGTACCTTTAGTACTGACCAGGCTAACTCAAGATGTAAGCATACACTTTTCATAAGACAATGTTTTAAACTATTACTTTGCCTGTAGATATTAAGAAAAAGATTATAATGCAGTGTTTTCCTTGGCGAGTATGGCGAGCCTCTGGTGGGAGTAGGTATTACTGATATTGATATAAAGATAGCATTGAAAGGGGAAGAAGGGAAGGTGTTTGGGACAGTTCAAGAGCTGTACGCGTAAGTGTCATTTTAAGAAATTTTACATGCATAGAACTACTACACTCCTGTTTGAGGTTGAATGATGTCAAAGGCTTTGATATCTCTGTTTTGGCACGTGGTATCATACAGCAGCTGAGGCTTTTTGGCTTGTGAGGTTTTGCCAAGTGAAGAGGGAGCACGTGTTCCAGTAGGAATTTCAACACTGGCGTGCGTTTCCTCTGGGGGTGATGGGGATGTTATGTTGTGTCCGGAAAGCAATCTGGAATGCTGCCCTCATTGAGTTTCTTTCTGAATATCTTTGAGTCAAGGACTGCAAGTCACACAGTGAATGAAATCTGCTTTCTTTCAAAGGATCTTATGGGAAGGAAGAAGATTTTAGGTAACAAAGTACTGTGTAGTAAACTCATTGAAAAAATCCTTGTTTGGCTTATTGCTTGTTTCAGAAGCTTTTCTGAAAATGTCATCTCTGAAGCAGTCTGTGATAATTTACAGCATACTTCCAGTACACAACTCTTCTAACACACCTGAGTTTTCTGACAGCTTTTAGATTAGTGCATCTATGAAACCTAAATAATATCACTCTTGAGAGTGATATTATTTGAGTGTGATAAGCAAATAGGGGTCATCTGTCTTTTGATTTCATTTGGAAATAAATGAAATAAAATAAATTTCAGGTATTTCCTTTAGCATTTGACTTGAGCAATTGTTAGGAAATAGCCTGAGAACTACTGAAGTCAGTATTTTCTGTTTTAATGTTATTTATTACGTTTTATGCATGTTGATTTTAATAGAGTATATCAATAAGGTGGACTGGGAAAAAGCTGTGTTGACAGACTTGAGAAAAGCTTTTGTAGGGCTGTACGCAGTGTTTGCAATGCCAAGCAAACACAAGATGCAGAGTCCTCACCCAGAAGCATGTGGAACTACACCTAGTCACAGTTTGCTTTCTCTTCAGAAAAAAATGAGTCAGTGATAGCACCAGTATGATGAGGACAGCCCCAAAACTGAATCTTTGAAGAGAATGGGGTCAGGCAAAATTGAGTGTAATCAAATGCATGTTTTTATTCCATAAAAATCCCAGCTTTGATGGAAAATTTTAAATTAGCCCTGGGTCAAAATTAAGGGAAGATCAAGTGAGGAAGAAACAACTCAAAGAGGAAGTGAATTGAGTTCAGACTTGGTGCTGGCTGCTGGCTTTGATTAATTTATCACCATTTCAAGGTGGTATTGTCAATATTGCTGTTTCGGGGAGTGAAGAAGTGAAAAGGCAAGGGGCAGAGAGAGTGCATCAGAGAAGTGTGATGATGGTGATGGGATCATCTGGATAGATAATGAGAGAACAAGGACTTCTCTGAAAGGTGTGACAGTTTGCTGGTATGAGCAGGGGTGTAACGCAGATTGCTTGCTCTCCTGTGCAAAATGAAGGCAGGGAGAGTTTGGCAGGTGACTTCCCAAGTTGGTGGAACTAGAAGGTAAATGCGTCACGTTCACCCTTTCTTCAGCTGTGTTGGTCCCTGCCCTCTCCTTTCTGCTTATAGTACTACTTCTTTCCTCATCAGGAAAATCTCTTCTTACGCAGAGTCAGGGTGAAAGGCTGGGAATAGGAGGTCTGTCGGCTGGACCCTTTGCTCTGGAGTCACTGTTTGCTCACTTGCACGCTTCCATGCTCCAGTGAATTACCTGCCTTTGTTTTTAGGTCAGAGCCTGCTTTCCAGAGAAGGTAGAAGAAGGCGTTTCCTTTTACAGAGCAGAAGTTAATGGGGGTGGGAAATGGAGAACGTCTCGTGCTTGTTGCTTGGGGATCCTAGTGTTCCTAATGGCTTGTCACCTAACCTTCGTCATTTCGGAAGCAGGGTGTTGTATCCTTCCCCCTGTCTTAAAGGTGGGTGCTCCCTCCTTATGTGCCATGAACTGGTTTATGCTTAGGGTGTTGTGGTTGTGCAGAGTGAGTACCTCTGCTGGAAACAGTGGAGCTCAGGGAAAAGCTGTATTTGTTGTGATGCTGATTTATAACCTTACGTGAGTTCCCAGCCATAACTTGCTTAGGAACTGCTGCTCATGACAGCAGCAGCTTCAGCTTTGCAGGTTGCGTGTACATCATCTGACTTCTGAAATAAGTCGCGTCTCCCCTACTTTTTCTAACTTTCACCTTCCCACCATGCTTCCATAACCTCATGCTCTTTATTTTACCCATCCTGCTAGGAAACCCTTCTGCCCCAGCTTAAGGTATGCCCTTTCCTCTGTGCTCTCTACCTCCTTCACCTTTCTACTACACACCTACCCACGTGTAGCCTCGGAGTTTACTCCCTTAATGTCAGCTTTTCCCACTCCACTGTTGCACATTCGCACAGCCCTGACGTGAGAGTGTGGTTCCTCAGGGAGGGCAAAATCATTGAAATGTGTTTTGGATTGTTGATGCAAGAACTGCTCCCAAGCTGCTAATGAATACCCAGACTCAGTGATTCCTCACACAAAGAAACTTACCAATCTGGGACTCTGGCTTTTGCTTGACTGCCTGTTAAATACCTTTTGTTACTTTTAAAAAATAATTATTTATTCTTTTGTGGTAGTATATGGTGATTAAAACCAAGCGTTATCCTTCTTGCATTCTTGCTAAGATAATTTACCATCAGAATCATAAGTTAATTCTGGGTTTAGAAGTCGAGACGTTCAAATTGTCAAAAGCTCTTAAACAACTATTCCCTCATAAATAATTAGTGATATTTTGAGAAGAGATCAGTTCCTGGTTAAATGAACCCCAGATTTTCAGAAACAGTGTCTAACAGCTCTCAGTAAGGACAGTCAAATTATTGAGTGGCGTTGCAGTCATTCTAACAATTGAGTTGGGTAGTCACCAGAATTAGTATTTAGTTCTCAAGCTATTAACAAGCAATGCCTGGAAACGAAGCCAGCCTCCTTGGTTTTGTTATATAGAAACCTTTTGGAAATAGTATATGTAAAACTCTGCTTTTTAGCTTAAAGCTTAATTGTATATATTTTTAAATTCTGTTACTGTTTTTCTTCTAAAGCCAATGATTTCTTCTTTTTTGTTTTGCACTTTATTGCTAAAATACATTTTTATTAAACCAAATGAGTAGATGGGTCAATTAAGTAATAAACATTTTTATACATCTGAAGAAATACGATTTTTCCCTGACAAACATATGTATGCATTAGTAAGTAGAATGAACAGGTATAATGCCTTATTTTATTACATGTGCAAAATGTGCATGTGTTCAAAATGTGCAGTTTCTAAAATTTCACAGCTTTTTTTAGTGTTATTACATTACAGCTTAAATGTATGATGTTTGTGTGATGAGTATATTAGAAATTGTGGTAACTTGCATGCGCCAGGAGTAACCTGAGCACAGACAACCCACTGGATTTTTTTCTACCTAACGTGACCAAGTGTAGGCACAACCCTTTGTCTGTTAAGATACATCCACAATTCCCAGTGTACAGTTTAGTTATGAAGACCTGAGGAAGAACCCTGTCACTGCAATGATTATGACTTGAGAAACCATGGAGTGCTTGAAATCCCCTGTAAAATCAACCAACAACTCTTCACTTATCTCAGGTCCTGTTTTAGCACTCGGTTCTTTCCGTTTTCCCATGTACTCTTTCACGATTAGAAAGCAGGAGGAGAAGTTCCTCAGAAAGTATTGCTGTTATAGCTACTGACACCCTGTTCTGCAAAGCTTTGCTTCGTGTAGGAAATTCAGTGGGAAATTCTGCTGCTTTCCCTGGCACTCTTCAGAATTACTTGCGACTTCAGCCTCTGTTAAAATCAGCGGCAAAATGCCAGTCTAGTTCAGTAGAACTGGGGATTCAAAGGCCATTGTTTTCCAACCTGATACTCATTCTTTTCATTCAGTTTAATGAAGTGTTTCTTTAGCAGTGGAGAGTTGGACTAAACTATCACTGATAACCCACTACTGCTGCCTGTATTTTATTCAGAGGGACTGATTCCTAGCAGCATGAGCTGTATTAATGATTTCACTATGTAAAGTGTGTGAAAGATTAGATGGGTTGTTAGTTAACATGGTGTTTTCTGTTTTTTCCACTAGCGAGGGGTAGTATATTTAGATCTCTTTATATGGAAATGAATCCATGTTCTATTTACAGATATCCAGCAAAGATTCATATTATGAACAGAAAATTGGGTTCTGAGTAGCCAGAAAGATTTAATTAAAAAACACGATATAAAATTAACACAGCCTATCTTCAGCTTTCCTGTGATCTGAATGGCTATAAACAAGGGGCTCTGGTTGGTTGTGCAGGTGGGTTCAGGGAGCCAGTGTGTTCTGCGTGTTTTCCAAGTATTGACTGATTTCTTCTGGATTATGTGTCCGTGTATTCTCAGGAGAGCTGTTCCCTTGCCTGAGGCTTGTAAGACTGGATTCTTTTCAACTTGCAGTGCCTGTTGGGGCCAAACATGGGTTCATACATTAGGCCCAATTTGAAAATGTCTCAATGCTCCTATCTCTAAGCACAGCAATAAATTGACACACCTATAACATTATTAAGGAAAGTATATTCTCTGGGAATGCTGGCAGCAGCCCTTCTGCTACTCGTCAATACCGGGGGTTCACATCTACTCTTTTCTTCCTATTGGGATGTGAAGATACTGGGGTGACCGCTTTTTTTCATGTTGTAGTTTAGGACCAGGTCTTCACTATCCCCATCCAGGTTTTCATCGGTGTGACCTGGGTGAGTGAGTAATGCTTTCATCTCAGTGCTACTATGTATGAGGGGCTACTTCCAACCTTTTTAAATGTAGAAGTGCTGTGCACCACTTTTCTTGCTGGCTGCCCATACTCAAGTTGTTTTTTTTNTCTGGTAGTGCTGGGTATACCACAATTTCAACTTCCAAATGGTATTTACAAGGCTGTTTTTTCCCTAAAAGCTTCTATTGCTTTGTTCACATTTAAAAACTGTGTCATCTTGTTTGACAACTCTATAGTCTTTTGTGCATCGCACCACTACTGTTGAAGTGGAAAATGATGGTTCCAAATATAAGACTTTGAAATTAATAAGTAGTGTGAAGCAGCAGAATGGGGTGTGTTTTTTGTTTTTTTGTTTTTTTTTTTTTTTGGGGGGTGGTGGTAATACGAATGGAAGTATCTCTTGTATTTTCAAGGAGTGATTAAGTAAGTAGCCTAAACTGTGACCAAATGGGAAAGGGTTTAGAATAATTTGATGGCGGTCTATTCCCTATTCAAAAATGAACCTTTTCCCTGCCTGGTGAATGAGTAATATCTTGGATACACTAGCTTGATTACTCATGATCTGTTGTGTTTTAGGTAAGGTTTAAATCTGGTTGAACGTGTAGTGGCAGTGTGAATTTGATTTCTAACCCCCTTCTCCTACTCCCCCAAGCCAAGCTGTCAGTCAGGTTCCGTGGTAAATAACAACTTTTCAGGGGAGTGCTGCGCTTTCATCTCAGGTTTGCTGCTACCAGAAACTGCTCTTCTGAAAATCTGTTGGCAAGCATGAAGGTTACGTGTTGTGTGCACTGATCACCCCTGAAAAGTGGGGTTTTTGAGGTGTCTGAGTAGGTATGGGTACAAGGGCGTATATGCATCAGACATCTTGTCAGACACATCAGTATAAGTTTGTGAAAAATGTTTTAGCTAACAACTAAAAGAATCAGTCATCTTTGTCCTTATCACTTCTGTTTTTTTACAGGATAGAGCTTTTATTTTATAACTGTCATCTCATTACCTCACCTCACGTTTGTATTACAGCTATCATAAATCCTGCCAAATTGAATTACTCACTTGATTTTAAACAAATGAAAGCATATTTTAATGTTTTTGAGTATGGTTTGTTGAAGCAGATGATCGGCAACAAGAAATGGAAGTTTTGGACTTAAGTTAGATAGAGTTGGCAGACAGTATGCTCCACTGCAGAACTGAAAGCTGCAGCAGAAGTAAATATGCACAGAAAAATGCAAATTGATTGTTTGCTGCTCCTCCATTACAACAGTAAAGATATAATCTGCTTCAGATGAGATTTTATCCATTGTAGTTTTATAGTAGTGGTTTAAGTAATCAGGGCTGAAAATGAGATTTTAAACCTTTGATGCTATAAGATATTCCAGCCTTCCAGGCACAACATTTAATTATACCAAGCAGGGTTTGCTTTAGCTTTAACGAACAGTTATGCCTGTGTAGACCAGTTCAGATTAAGAGAAATTCACACTACTGCCCCAAACTAGAAGTGAACCTTCCTTGGAAAAAAAAAAAAAAGAGTCTCCATGGCCTCCAGCTCGATCTGTGACTGAAAATCAAAGAAGGGATACAGTACTTTCGTGAGGGACAGAAGTAAGTGGTGTGGTGGTTGTAAGATGTAACTGGAAATGAGGGTATTGGAGAGAACAACTCTGCTAATGCTGGTGGCTGCTGAGTGCCATTTAGGACCAGAGCCTTCTTGTGACCTTTGGCAAATCACGTAAGCTGTCTGCACCTTGTCTTTTACTTCTGTGCAAAGAGAATACTCTTTCTTCACAGTGGTGTTCTGAGACCTAATTAAGATTTTCCAAGCAATTCCAGAACCTCAGATGAAAGGCATGCACAGAAAGCATTATAATTAACAGGAGCTTATCAGCTGAGCTTCACAGAATTAATAGATTCTTATAAATATGAAACCAAATGCTTTTTGGAAGCTTTTCACTATATTTCATCTCTAAAAAGCATCACTGGAGATATGGTATTTTAAGGTTAGTAAAAAGAAATGTTTGGTTTATTTCTTGTACTGGGATATTCTTCGTGTATGTATCAACTCACATGCCTTATTGTGTTAGGGATCTAGAGGTTTGGTAGTGTGTGCATTGCTCTAGGCTGTATCCACATAAGGGAAAAATTGATTAGGCTATGTCTGCAGATACCTTCCCGTTTCTCTTATAAACGTATGACTGTTCTGAAGTTTTTATGTTTTCCAAAGAAAAAAGTACAGTTAAAAATTGACTTGACTGCCTTTGTGTGCATTTTCCTTCTCAATATTTAGCCTATTTGAGTATTGCTAGTAGAGGACAGAGAGGTTAGACTGCAGATAACTTCTAGGGCCATTTTGCTTACTCCATTTATATGGCAAACGTGGGAGTGACTGGACCTAAATTAGTCGGAAGGGCTGCAAGGCCTGTATTGGAAGAAAATTGTGGCTGGCTTGCATTGTACCAAGAGCTATTGTCAGTATGTGGTAGTTGTTTTTAAACAACAAAACCAAAAAAATCAACCAACCACCAGAAAAACCAAACAAACACTAAAAACAGACAAACAAAAAAACCCAGCGCAGATCAGAGTTGCAAAACAAAGTGAATGTTCGTTTAGGTGAGGGAGAGCTCTTAGTTATACCTGCTCTTACTTTTAAGTAACAGCACAGTGCCAGCTCCTGCTCCAGACAAGCATAGTTTTTTATATTGGGGTCAATACTTGGTGACTGATTATGATTATTTATTTGCTTTATGGAATTTAAACCATAAAAATACTGCTTACCAAAAGATCTGATCTGCAAGTATATTCAGAGAATGTGTAATAAAAGTGCAATTAATGATCTGGGTGGTCTGCTGACTTTTTTATTTTTTATTTTTTAATTATTTTTGTAATAATTTGGGGCTGTTTTGTATGTGACCATAAAACCTGTCACCAGGCATTCTTTCACAGTAGTTTGCTGTCTGTTAGGAAATGTATGTTAAGCAGAATCAATATTATCAGTCTTCTTGCCTTGCCTCTGTTTTTAATCATAACTGGAAAATAGTAGATAGATGGGGCACTGAAACCGTTTATCATAATGCCCTTATTGTCCTTTTCGGCTGTAGTATAGCTGTTCTTTAGCTCTCTCATAACAACTTATTTTCATTTGCAATACAGCACAAAGGAATTCTTTTATCATCTCCTAGATGATGATTTTGGACAAATTGAAAAGATGACTTATTTGCCTTCTAAACTCGTCTGTTTTGTGTTTTTGTTTGTTTTGGGGGAGATCAGCAAAATGGGAGATAACTGCAGAGACAGCACTGGATAATTTGTTTTCTACGTTAGGTGGCATTCTGAAGCAACGGTCAGTGATGATCTAGTGTTGTCTGATGATGATGTTATTGTGATAAAGCAGGCACAGGAATTTATTTGCATTATGCTGTAATTGTATGGTTGCCCACGAGGCACAATCTTTATCACGGAGCACTTGGAATCCAGGATCTCTGTCCTGAATTTAGCACTTTGCTTGCAGACTTGAGCCACTGCTTAGTTTTTAAGGCAGGAACTGTGCCTTGTTAAACTTCTGTCGCCTTGTTAAAAATCAATAAAGAGAGATGTGGAAGGAAGAGGCTAATGTGACAGAACAGTGTTCTGTGCTGACAGATCCTTGCACAGGTTTGCAGAGAGACTTTTTGGGGGTGGGGGGTGGCAAATACGATGGATAATGATTACCTTCTGTTTCTGAGGGTCAGCCTTAGCCAGAGCAGTGACAGCATTGGATCAACCAGTAGAGTGTGGGGGGGTAGAATTACCTGACTCTGGGGAGGCAAAGATGAATTAATTTCCTGTATTTTGCTTTTTCCTTTTCCTCTATGCTCTGTAGAATGATTTTGTTGGGCCCTGCACTGCAGGGTGAGGCAGTTCAGACCTCAGGAGAAGGAACTGGTTTCTCACGTGGAGGAAGACTGATAGAATAGCACTGTCAGAGTGATCCCAGTTAAGTTTTTTGCTGTGTTTATGCTACCTCTGTCCTGCAGCTGGCTGTGTGAGTGCAGCATCAGGAGTTGCATTTGAAGTGGCTCCCGCCTGCCTTGCTTGGGTGGGTGCCAGTAGGGACGCAACAGTGCTAACAAAGATGTTGGCGTCACTGGAGAAGCAGCACGTCTGGGTACCCGTGCCGAGAGGCAGCCCCCTGCAGCATCGCGCTGGTGGCCTCACTCTGAGCACCTCTGCGCAGGCGGCAGCCCCACCTCCAGCAGCAGCGTTAGCTGTACCCGGTGTTAAAGGTTGGCAGGTTTAATGCAGATGCATTTTTCAGGCTTGTTCTTGTGCCATTTATTTTTAACAGAGGAGATGAGTTGTATCAAATTGCTTTCTGAAATTCAGACTTGTTTGGATAAGAAAAAAAAAAATTGTTTTCTGGTAGGTTTTGGTTGATACAATTTTTCACCTGAATTTGTGTTGTATTGATTACGACTTTGCCAGATAATATTGTAATGTTTTTGTTTATTTTACTGCCTCCTGTATATAAAGGAGTACAAGCCCAAGGGTGACAGCACTCATCTTAGTAAAAGTTGACTTATCTGTCCTAGGAGAGAAATTGTACTGTGTATTTTAATGATGCAAAACTGGTAAAGCTAAGATAAATCAATCTTCCAGTGTAGATGAGACCTCACTCAGTGGAAAATATTATACTGCATAAGTGATAGAAACAGCAAGGGCATATTTAACTTCTTAAATATTTTAATTTTATGAAGCCTTTTTTCTAATACTTTGCATCTTGTCAGACCTGTTGCATGTTTTTCAGAATAGCTGAGGTATCATAAACATTACAAGTCTACAAGTCTGTCTCAAACACTTCTTGACTGACACAGTTTTAGTCTGCTGTAACTGAAAGACAGCAGAGATGAAAACACCCAATAAAATACAGAATATTTCTACCTTGACAGTGGTTAATGTTATTTTTAATGTGTCCTTTATGCATCCAATCAGTTAGGGCCTGTGAGCACATACTTGCATGAGCAGTTCCTCTGTGTGAAGTTGCACACTCAGTCATTTTCCTTGTTATTGTATTTTTGTTGTGTATTGGTTTGATTTATTTTTAACAGGAGAACATTTATAGGAGTGGTAGAGAGTGAAATTATCTTTCATTCACTCAATAACATGCAAGAAAAGTGTAAGACACGGAAAAATACTACTAGAAAATCGTGGAAATGGGCCAGTAGTCTGGCAGATTGAAGCTGTAATGAAGAGACTGTTGTTGTTTTGTTTGAAATGCATTAGATTTTATATCAATTATATCTTCTCATATTAGCTGCCCTTGTAATTAAAGGAGAAGTATTGAACTGCAGTCTCACTGACGATTCTCAGTCTCACTTCCACCTGTCCATTTTCTGGACAGGTGGAAGGCAGCGATTGTATGGGGAAATGGGCGATGTGAATGGATGGCACAGAGCTGCTGGTAGGGAATAGCATTGGATTGCAAATTGATGAAAAGCAAAGGTTCGTTGACGTAGAGGCTGCCTGGATACATTACTGTTAAATTATGGTGAGCATAGCTGGGGCACGCATAAGACATTTTCCTTTTTAAAAATTAAATGAAATGTCCCTATTGAGTTAGATGAATCAATTGTGAGACATTTGTTCATTCGGTTTTGTTCTATAGAACTGCAATGTGATGGCTACCTATACACAAATAAAGGCAAAACTGGCTTGATACACAATGGTTCATATATAAGGAGCACAGTTTTAATTCTAACTTGCAACTGTAAGATGTCTTGCATGTCTGATAACAGCTTGTTTTGTTGTGCTTATTGAAGTTGCACATAACCTATTGTGACTTTTTGGCAGAGGTGTTGTTGGCTTTCTTTGCCGTAGAAGTGCCTATTACAGTATAGAAAAGTTAGCAATTTGAAATGTCAAAAGACTTATGAGGCTTTTTCTGTAAATTCTTCCCTGTTGGAAAAAATGCAATAAAACTTTGCTGAGAGTGTTGAAAATCGTGTAAAATGTAGTGAAATATAATTTATCTATTTTTACTTAATCTACAGAATTACATGAGTAAGGTAGTCATAAAATATGCAGAATTCAAGCAGTTCTCTCAAAATAAGCCAAATCAAATACCTATAGAAAAGTTGTGAAATATTGCAAGAACCTGTACATAAAAGTTGACAATAGAAACTTCACATATGAAGTATGAAACAGTATTTGCAGCTGTATCTGGTAACGTGTCGGTCCCCCCTCTTCTCTCCCCACCCTTCAGAATTGACTGGTCACCTGCCTGGTTGCAAAATTCAGAGTGGAATTTTGTATGGATACAAACAGGTACCCTAATTGTATGTAGCAGAGTTATCTACCTGAGCAATCTCCATTGTAAGTCACCATTTTGACTGTGTTGTGAAGACTGTCAGAGGTAATCTATAAATTCAGATAAGCCTAGAGCTACCAGCAGTACAGATGTAGCCTAAATCTGCAGCTGAACCCAAACACCTGGGTGATCTAAACTGCCTACAGGATCTAAGCTGTCTGGTGCTGTTGTTCTGAAGCCTGCAGAGAGCCAGCCAAACTTTCCAGGCAAGGAAGCCCCGGATGTTTGGTAGGGGATGCTCAGGTATTGCTGAGGTTCAGCCTGGCTCTGCGTACAGCATGGAATGAATCACAGAATGGTTTGGGTTGGAAGGGACCTTAAAGACCATCTGGTTCCAACCCCCCTGCCATGGGCAGAGACACCTTCCACTAGACCAGGTTGCTCAAAGCCCCATCCAACCTGGCCTTAAACACTTCCAGGGATGGGCATGGGCACAGTGTCTCTGCAGGCCAGTTGAAACTACTCTGGTATTTTTGTGATATGGCATTTGATCAGGGACACTGCCAGCTGAAAAGTGTAGTCACATCATTTCGATGTACAGTGGTTGTCATGTCCTGTTTCCTTCCATCAACAAACTCCTTATATTGATTAAAAACCATATTCTAGTTCTGCAGGTTATTTGCTTTTCTTTTAAAACAATTTAGATTCATCTTTGATCTGAGCAACAACATAGTTAACTCGAAGAGTCACGCTGACTGCCTCTTCATGTGTCAGCTTATTCATGATCAGATACTCTGAGCCAAGAAGTTCTGTCTTTAAGGTGTCAATAATTTTTCCGTTCTTCATATAGTTTCCTGTTACTCCTATTTCTAGTCCTTATCAAACCAGTCTGCTACAATACTGATGAAATTTTATTCTTAAGTATGTTCCTGGTTTTGCGTGGAGAAACAACTTGTTAGCATTTTTTCCCTTTTTTTTTTCCTTCAATGAAGAGTTTCTTTTGTAGAGACTGGAGGAAAAAAAAAGGAACTTGAGCTTTTATAGCAGACAAATTTTGGAAATATGATGAACCAGGAAGTCGCTAGACAGCTTTTGGTTCTTTTAACAGTCTGACTGTATTTCACATAACAGTTTACATTACAGATAATGTTAAATAGCATATGGTAACATTCTTTGGATGAAATCCTAGCTCTAATTAAGTCAGTGACAGAATTCACATTGACTTTGAAATCATACTCACTGTCTGATTCATAACCATTTTTTTAATTATATCCTTGGAAGAAATAGTAGCCTGCAATTTCTTTCTGTTCTAGAGTGTTGTGGAGGAGTCTAGGGGGAAAGGAGAGAGTAAACAAGCGTTGAAAACTGGGCAGTTTTAGCATGGCAAGTAAAAGCCCCCAGAACAGCTCTAAAAAGCTGCTTTTGTTGTAGTTGTACAGCTCAGCTGTGCTTTTACAGCTCTCATGATACAACTTATTTAAACAGGAACAAATATGACCCAAGCAGTTTGTTTCTGTGTGTAACGTCAAATGTAAGAAATTAAGAGATGCAGGTAATGTGCCCAAAAATGAAGAACAATTTTCTCTGTGAAAGAGTGAGATATTTGGTTGACTTTAAAAAGAAACCTGATGCAGCTTCATTTGTGATCTTCTTGAAGCATAAAGCAACCATATTGTAGATTATTTCATGCATTTTCTCTAAGCTCATTCCATACAGCTGTGTAATTGTAAGGGCCAAATGGAGTCCAGATGAAATCACTTGCATTCCACCTGCTGGCACTGAAGCAGACTAGACTATAATATGTGGGAGTAAAGTGATAAGATCACAATGAATAGTCTTTCTGTTCAGTAATGATCATGGGGAATTCTAAGAATGCCTCAAGAAAAGCATCTTTCTTTTGGAAAGAGTGTATTTGTAGCTTATAGGAGATGTAAGTTGTAAGGAAAGTATAGTGGCTATGTAGACTGTCTGTATGTTAGAAGTAAAGTAGAAAACAAAAATGTTACCGTCAAGCTGTTTTAAGTTTAAGTGGAGAATTTGTCTCATCAAAATGATAGCAACTTTGCTTTGAAAATTTTGTAAATATGTAGACACAAATGTTTTATTTATATATATATATATGTATGTATATATATAAATATACATAAAAACATACAACGGAAAAACATAAACATCACGTATTGCATTTGTCCTTTAGGTTACTTGCTCTTTTTGTCTTTGTATCACTCTTATTTTTGCTTATTGTTTGCTTTTCTGGAGCTCTGCAAAAAAAACGGGATCTTGTTCCTTACAAAGGCTCCCTGGAATGCTCCTCTGTTTCTAGATCTTGCTTTTATTCAGTTTTCCCGTAGAATAGATTGACTTATGATTTTTGTTTAAGTTTCACAGAGCCTTATTCACATGAATACATCCAGAGATGTAAATATTCAGACCCTCCAGGAATCTAGAATAGACAACTTTTTTTGAAATCGTCTGGAATTTCCATAAGAAATCAATGTTTTGTTGCATTAGGAAGGTCTCGTCATCTTCTAGAGGTGGTTATCAGTTGAACTTGCTCTAAGAAGTCTGCTGTTTGAGACTTGGCAACATTGTCAGGTCTGCAGAGGGATTTTTCCCTGTCCCCAGCCAAGGCACAGGAATTGAAAACAAATGGTCATAGCTGTCAATATTTGGTGTGAGATTTTCTACAGGAGTCCTCGTGTTCCTTGTGCTGTTTTGCCAGAGGGTACATGTAACATATGCTTGTTTATCCATGGGGGTGGCAGTGGTGAAAACCATTGCTAACAGCCATGGTGTGGTCTTCTGGGGAGTGAAGTCCTCCCTCAGATCATGGGGTGGCCACTTGAGATCCATCCCAGAGTGACCCTCACGGACTGCCCATCCCAGCAGCGTCTGTGCCCTGGCCTTGTCTTAAAAGGAATAATCACTGAATGTAAATCAGGGATGACTCTTGTATGCTTCATCTTGCTGCTTTAACATTAATATTAAAATAACTCCCTGGTTATTTCTGGTTGAAATGTTAATGAACATGTAGTTATGACAGATTCCTTTTTGAGACAGTATGCGTTGCATAGTTGAAATCAGTGGCCCTAGGTGTTTACATAAGCTAGGTATATGTCCAACATATTGGTTTACAGCCATAGTGCACATAACATGCAGAATTGAATCCATTCAGGTTAAAAGAATTGGAGAAAGAAAATGATTAGGTGGTGATCAGCTTCATTATTAGATGGTAAAATAAAAACTTAGAGAAGAATATCATTGCCTCAAAAGATATAGCAGACATCTAAAACCTTGGTTTATAGATTAGTTTCTGTATCCTTTTTGAGCATTTACTGAATAAACTTAAATTACTTGAGACTTTCTGTTTTACAGCTTTCTTGAAGGTAACTCCGTAACATGGTATGCTAGATGCCTGACCATAGGTGGCGTTCCTGTGGCAGACGTGTCATTTGCCCTGGGAAGCTGTCTCATACAGGCTTCTAAGTAGGGTTGGCACCTTGTAGACCTGTCAATACACTGGCCACAGGGAAGTCAGTGTGTGGCCCTTCCACAAAACATGAGTTATGTGCTACTTGGGAATAACTGTCAGGATGTGGCAGCATTGTGGTGAGGCTTTGACAATTGGTTTGTGTTTTGGATCATTTTTGTTCAACACAATCGAGGCCCTGTTGGTTGCAGAGTTGCTGCCTTGTGCTGAAGAAATCTGGAGGAGCCATAATTTGTAAAAATGCGTATGCTGACAAGACCAAAGGCAGTGTTCCAGTAAGAGTTTCTATGCATGAGAAATATTAACCTAATTTGATTAATAACAATAATAAAGCAACTTGTGTCACTGAAATCTACAGCCAGTATCTGAAAGTGAATAAATAGCATTATGCCGATATGGAAGTGAGCATAAGACTGGAGGATTCAAAACACACCATTGTTGAGATTTTTCTGGTCAAAAATAACACATCTGGCTTGTCTAAATGATACGTGGGAAATTAAGATAGTCATTTAATTTGATCACTATGAGACAAAAGCAAAGAGTGAATAAAAAATTGAAGATTTTTTCTATTGGAAAAATACAGATAGTTACTCCTTAACTTCATTATCTTTCACATAAGAAGGAATAGTGTTTCTTTCTGTGTTTCTTCTTTAAGAAAGTCTTCTATTTCCTTAGGGGGGAAACAAATGAACAAACAAAAACAACCGTGAAGTACTGTATATATGGGAGTCATAACAGATTCTCTATTTCTATCACCATGAGCCTAGAATGGACACTTACAACTCCCCAGAATACTTCATTATGCTCCAAGCAAGTTATAATGAGAGTCAATGTATTCTTTTTTTCATTCAATTCAGTAGCAAAAGGATATGTAGAAGAAAATCTTGTTTTATTCTGAGTTGTGAAGAAAAAGGAGTTATATCAGAAGAAAGACTAAAATCTGCTGCTTATTTTGAGATGATAGTACTTTACTGCGACTTTATTATGTTGTCACCACTCTTTTATACCGTCAAGCTGCCACCATCTAAAAATCTTCATAAATCATTTTGCAGCCAGACAGGGGCCATCTTTTTCTGTTTTCAAAATTAATCTTTCAGAACACAAAGTGAAATTTTGTGGAATCATCATTTGGTATTTCTGCTCAATTAATTTCATTGCTGTCCTTCACAGATTTGTGCTAGTCAGAGCACCCAGATCTTCAGCAAGTGTAAATATATTTTAATTGTTTTATTTCTGCTGGCTGCCATCTACTACAGTTTAGCACTTAATTTCTATTTCACATGTGTATTTTTTCCCTTTGGACACAAAATACTTGCATCCATGTACAAGAAACCTCCACTTGTGGGGATTTACTTGGTGTGGCTGCTGTGTAGTGGCAGTTTTTGTATCACTCTTGAGTCACTGCTGAAGGAATTGCCAGTAACAAATGATGGGTTTCATCAAGCTGAATGAGGCGGTTACTGCTGTGATGAAAATATTTTCTTGCCTTTTTTTTCTTTCTGTTCCTGCCACATCTTGTCTTACAGAAGCTTCTTCTTTGCTTTTACTTTACTGTGGCAACTGTGGGCTTCTGTTTGACCAGTCTGCAAACCTTTGTAATTGGGTATGGGTGTGTGTTGGCATTTTTCTTGAAATGGCCTTGTGGTTTTGGAGATCCTCCTCATTTTACACTTTAATTGTTCTAACGTAAATGCAGTAAATAATACCAAAGATTCAGTACAGTGCTGTAGGAAAGAGGAGTGATGTGCAGCTATCATTTCAAGGCAGAATGAGTTCCCATGAGCTCCTAACACTTGAGGCTACAGAACAAACTTGTTGCTGGCTACTTTGTGAAGGTGTTGTAGATTTAAAACGTGAATCTTCGTGAAGAGGCGTGAGAGAGTTTGATGCCAAAAATGGATAAATGAGAACATCCCAAGAATCCAAGGACCTTCTGTGGAGTAGAGAGGTGTGACCTTGGGCCTGCAGGATTAGTGTTGTGCCAGTCACTGCAGAAGGTAGCTATGGGAAAATACGTAAGCTTTCTCTCACTGCTGTGGTTTTGTGGAGTTTAAATTCTTGCAGTGATGCAGTGATCTCCAGAGTGGGTTTGCTCAGCTGATACTGGTACCAGGCCGTTGGGCAAGTGCCTTTCCTGGAAGTGTTGGCTCTCAATAACAGCTGTGCAAGTACATTACTGCATGCTTCACCTATTCGGGTGAAAAGGCTGCACACAGGCAAATACTCTGAGCCTACAGCTAAAGCCAGTGTGAGGGGAGACCAGGCTAAAAGCAGAGCTAAGTGCCTCTGTTCCAGAAGAGTCGTCTCCCCGTGCCCTTTAACAGTAATCTCCTTACCCCAGTTCAGGAACCTCTGATTATTGACATCGGTGCAATTTTCTCCGTTGTCTAATATAAGTCTGGGATTTCACATTAGGGGTTTAACAGTGGACAGGTCATTGGTTGCAGTACATGTGTACATCAGCACTGATGGAAAGATCCCTGACCCAATAGAGAAGTAGCAATTGCAAAGTCTAGCAAACAGTTAAGAGTTTTAGTTCATTTTCCATGTATTGCTCTAGCTGTGGCACGTTCCTGTATGCTGGTTCTTAAAATCTCATCCTTTTGAATACCGTCTGTCTTCCCTACATCCATTTGGACATGACTTTTACTGCTCCTGTTACAACCCTCTGTAGAAGTCGATGTTCTTTACTATTGTAAAGCAGCTTGAAATCGCAGCCCTTAAATCCTTTAAAACTTTAATCCCTAGTTCCAGGATTTTGTAAAATGCCGACTGCTGTTAGCATGCTGCAATTAAAGCACACACAAGGCAGCACTGAAGAAAAAGATGAATGCCTCTGGCCAGCATGAGATAGGAATGTGAGATGCAGGTCTGTGTTGTATTGCTTTGGTGTAAATTTTTTTCTTTGATCAATTCCCTCTCCCAATTCAATTGCTTTTTTTCCTTATTCCACTGTAATTTAGTATTCCCTCAGCTGTGCTCATGCATCTGTTTGTCAATCTGAACTGTAACCCTAATCAGTAAACTGAGTTTAGAAAATAACGAAAAAAGAAAGCAGGAAGGATAGAGGTAGGGTTTTGTAATTTGTTGTTTTCTCCTAAAATTGTTCACGTCCTTAAAATGGCTTTGTCACTGGGAAACTGTAGTGGTCAGCTTAGATTGCACCTGCTGATGATGTGCTCTCCCTAAAATAAGTATCAGTGCTCCTTGTGTAATTCCTGTGTTGTGTATAAATTCTTGTATATGTTTTGAAAGGTTTAGAGGAAGTTCTCATCTCCCTTACTTAGGTGTTTGAACTTGGATGGACAAGCCCTCTGCTTTCCCTACTTGCTCGATACAGGATTTTTAGGAATTTTTCTAAGAACATGGCTTCTTCTAGGTGCCAAATTTAGGCAGACTTGATCATGTGTGTTTATCAACCTGATCTGGCCAGAGGTACTTCACTGTCATAAAACCTATCAAGACTAGTATTCTTCAAGGAAAAAAAAATAGCACTGCCATTCCCTTCTCCCTCCTTACTCCATCCTCATCCAGCAGTGTTGTTGTGAATGTTGGCTTTCTTATTAATCTTCCAAATTGTCTAGCAGTCCTTCTGTTATGGCAGAAATTACTGCTCTGCCTGGAATTCTACTGTGGTACTTCCAGTCACATTACATTTTTTTGCTTCAGCAACAATAAAATTTCAATTTTTAGCATACTGTACAGCTGACTAGCTACACTGGGGACCAGAAAGGTTTTGTATTGTTGGCTTTGGCAGCTGTTCGATCTAAGCGTTATTTTTACTGTGTTCTCTTTTATAATGATTGAATGCTTGAGTTTGTAGAAACAAATAGAAAATGTTTGCTATTCTAACCCCCTCGCCTCCCCTTTGGGTGACTGTTCCTGGTCATGTACTAGGCGTGCCATTCACTTTGATTAGGTGGATAGCTGTGTCTAACCCCTTTCTTGTTGTCGCTTTATTGATCAAGCCTTCGGGAGCAAGGTTCACTGAGTGCAGAGAAAGATGCAGAGGCCCTGCAGTGGGAAGCAGGGCGTCTCAGCAGGGAGCTGTGCGTTTGCTCATCATGGCTTTGTGTGTGTGTGTGTGTGTGTGTGTGTGTGTGTGTGTGTGTGTGTGTGTGGCTTCAGCTTTAGGTTAGAGGTAGGCAAGAGGAAGCAACATGTACTAAGTGTTTTAAATGACAAAGGGCTTAACCAACCCTATCATGCTGTAATTTACATCTAGCTATATGTGACTGTGAAGTAGCAAATAATTAGCATGAATGGCAGTAGTCTGAAGGGCCCGAGAACAGCTCTGTGGTTTCCCCTGAGTCTGGAAATGACTTGGTTGAGTCCTGGCATGTGTAGTATAATCAGTAGGTTTCAGTATGGTGATTTATAAATTACACAACATGATTTAAAGCTCAGCTTCACGAAAATAAGAGAAATGGATTGTTTGATATACAGCAGGCCAGCTGTGTGACTGTGGACACATTTATGTAATTACAAACTGAAACTTATCCTGTACTTCCACTCTGTTATTGTTGATCAAGTTAATAGTGTACTTTCATTTATTATCCTGTAGCTATGCACGTAATTCCCATTTGACAGGCCATCTGACAGGTTGCTGAAGGAGGCCCCACGCTGCAATTAGCACCCTGTGATATGGTCAGGTCTCAGTGACACCTCTTGTGAATTGTTTCTAAATACTGCCAATCAGGTGCTTATATATAACACATTTGTTTCTTTTTTACCTTGAGAGAAACAAGATTTGTAGGAGCAGATGATACTTTTTATCAGGCTAACTGATGAGATCTGCAAACAAGCTTTTTGAACACAGGCTCTTTTCCAGGTCTCTGGAAAAGTAGGCCTCCTAATGCCAATTTGATCGTCTGTGTGTTCTGGCCACCAAAAAGATTTGTGGCAATGACGGTTGCAGTTTTTTCCTTGAAAAAGTCTGACTGGAGATTTCTTGTGAAGCTTGGGTAGTGGTGAGTTTTTTTCAGGGAATGAAGGATTAAAGATTATATGTAATCTCCCTTTTGTTGCTTCTTTTCATAGGGGCGCTGCTGGGATCTTTCTTCAGTGAGAGTGGCTAGAATTAGTTCCATTTTTGTGCCTCAGTTGCATACAAGCATGACCTTGCTGCTTTTGGAGAGTATGCACAGAAGAATCGGATGTCAAAATCTGTCATAAGAATGGTAGTTAGAGCCCTGACAAGGAAAGCTTTTCTTACCCTTGACAGCACACTGTACAGTACCTAAAACAGGAATCCATTTTATACAGGACCGGGTGTTTATTGTTTTTCTTTATTTCTGTTTACAGAAAAGTTTCAGATAAAATTTCTAATTCTATCTGGAGTTAGTAGAGTTGTCCAGCTTTGTTTTGGGTCTGGGGGGAGCCTGCATTGTTGCAGTCTGTTAATAGACGTCCTTATGGTGATGCTGTGATACCAGGTGTCTCCGCACATCTTTTAAAATATCATTAGTGTTTATTACCCTGTACCTCAAAATATTACTTACTCCTTTCCAGAGGTAAACAGACTTCATCATACATAACTCCTTTATTTTTGACAGACCTCAGAAAATAGTATGAAATTCTCATCTGTGCTTCTGTGAAAAAATTTCAGAAGGTATTATTAGTATGCAGAGTAGACTGCAGAGCATGAAGAGTGTGAACAACTCCTCAATGTGGTTGTTAAATCAGATCGAGAGTTTGTATTTGCCTAGTGCTTGGCTGATCTTGATGCTTGGTTGACAGCAAGCTGGCTGGGATTTAACTTGCATTAGGCATGGGCAATGTTCCCTTATTTAAGGGCAGGAAAAAGAAGCGACAGGTTGTTTCAGCTCCTTCTGCTAATGTGGTATGGCTGTCATACACATATCAAACTCAGCTCTTGTGGATTGTTTCATGACTTAATGCGAAGGTAGGGTTTTAAGCCTCGATTTTCAGAATTGCTATTTTAACTTGTACCCTTAAAGGTTAGATTTTTCTCTTATCTCACAGCTCCATCTGCTGTTGGCGCACTTTGTTATATTCAGTCTCCCCTATCCATCTTCAGTTTTTTCTTAAATTCACGTGCACAACTAAAAGCTGCTTTTGCCTCCAGTGCACTCTTTCTGTCCAGGGCCTCCTTTGTCCTCCTTGGTCTCACACAAATTCCTTTGCTACTTCCCTCTTTCCCACAAGTAGGTACTGTGATGATGCTTCTCTGACTGACAATTTCAGGTGTTAATCAGATCTGTTAACCTGATCTCTTTGGGTCACAGACTGAAGACTGGGGCGTCATGCATTTAGCATAATGTCTGTTGTAAAAAGCTTCTTACCTGTGCACACATCTGATTCTTCCCCAGATTCTTATTATGTCACGTTCCTGTTGTCTTGTCTTGATAAGTGTCTTGACTTGTCTTGATAAAATGCAGTCCTTCACTCATGCCAATTTGAAATGGTTCCACAGTTTTTAGCCTGTTTCTTTGATGGTGTCATTGCCCTGTTTGCTTCCTCTCCCGGTTTCTTGTACATCAAACATCAGCTACCCTTTTGTACTTTCTGGGCTCTTTACCATGATTCCCAGAGGCTTTCACCTCTGCTCTGTTCCAGTAATAAGAAACATACCCTCATCCCCGAGCAGTCCAGGACCCAAGCCTTCATTGCTCACTTCTTACATTCTCAATTCAAGACCTTCATACTTTGATTTTTGTTTCCTCTTGCAGCAAAAGATGCTGCCGTAACATCTGACAAGCTGCATCATTATCCTTCTTTGGTTCCTGATAGAAAGCCTCTTCCTTATAAACAAACCGCTATTTCAAGACACCCGTGTGACCAGTATTTTATTTCCTGTGCTCTGTTTACCCCTTCAGTTTAGGTGTGTGCTATCAACTTTTCCCATGAGCTGTTTAGGATACAGAATGTCTTTGGTTCTGTTTTGGTACAATGCTACAGTGTGGCCTATGACTGTGGCTCCAAGGTGGTGTGGAAATACAGATGATACTGACATGCTCTTTCTAAATGTTTTAGTTGCAGGAATTTGTGGATGAAACCTGGCTATGTGGCAGGCAGGATAGTTAGAAACGGTAGAAATGGACATGCTGAAGGACCATGGTCCTCATTCTGTAATGCTTCTTTTGCTCATGCTGTACTCAAGTCCATGTTACTGAAGCTTGTCATTCTGAAGTGAAATCTTACCAACCTTATGTTGCTCATCTAAGGAACACACAAAACGCGAACAATTAAAATCAGCTAGCATTTATTCTGGAAGATATAAATGTGGCAGCACTGTTCAGCTGCTCCTTTGTGATGATTATTAATCATTCAGGATGCTTTACGAATGTTAAAAACTGTCCTGGCACAGTGCAGTGGGGAATGGCATGCTTCATCCAGAGCTTCCAGCACTACCAGCCATAACTTATCTTTTTCTATGCAAAGATACAAGCAAAAATTTTCCAATGAGAGATTTAGGTGTCATAACTGAATCCTATTCTTAAGTGTTTAGCTTGGCACTGTACTTTTGTGGACTATGGGAGGGGTGTTTTTGCTAGTAGTGAGATTTAGTAGATGACACCAGGTTTTACACTGAAATTCTTCTTGTTTTATTGCTCCACAGAAGGAAGAGTTTCCCAGCACATCAGTCTAATTAGACCACTGTTTTTCTATCCAGTCCAGAACTACTTTGTAAGTTACTTGCTTGTAAACTAGAAATTATAAGCGGAGTAGAATTTGCAAATGTGATGCTAATGGCCTCCCTCCTCCTATCCCTTCTTCCCTCCCTCCCCAGCACCCTCCTTCCTCTCTCCCTCTCTGGCTCTGAGTTTAAGCTTTCAGTGCACTATTGTATCACTTGTATACTATGGAGAAACAACTCATTGATACTGGAAGGAAGGTCAGAGAGCTTGTAGGGTCACTGAAGTCTTTGTAACCTGATCCAGTAACATAAGGTAGCTAAGACCCAAAAGAGACAACTTTATTAGTTGAGGAGGCAGCTTGAGTGGCAGTGGAGAGTGACTGTGGCATGTGGGATATGGGCTGTTGCCACGGGAAAACTGGTGACTGGTAAATTCTGAGATAGCTGATAGTAGCATTATTTCCACAAAGAGAGCCTGCTTACTTTGTGAGGAAGTAGTCAGGGGTTATGACCATGCAGATGGCCAACTTGTGAAGAGGAACTTCATGAAGTAGCAGGTGAAAACAGATTTCTGTACAGCAGGGCTGCCCAGGCAGCTAGTGGGATTCCAGAAGCACTTCCAGATTGCAGGTCACCTTAACAAAACCATAACATATGTTTGGCACTTGCCTAGCTTTTGTTTGGTTCGTAGCAACCTCAGTAATTCTCACGAAAAAATCACGCCAACAAAAAGATCAGCTAGATGTTCCATCTAGTTCTTGCTCTTTCTAAATAGGAGACATCTTCATGATTGAATTTTGAACTCTGCTGATATGGATGAGTGTCATGCAACACTGGCAACAGATGAAGCTACCGAGGTGCAAAGCATACAGATTAATAAGAAATACTGGATCAGTGTCCTGCATTAAGAGACTTTTTTTTTTTTTTTTTTTTNATCTTTAATTATATAGGTCAACAGCTATCTGAGATTTCAAGCACAACGGAATCCTTTTCCTCCGGTCATAAGAGTTGTCTGTATCAGGGTAGTTCAGTTTGTTGCTACCTTACCATGGCTCTTACAACCTGCTTACTTTAGGAGGTGTAGGGTAGAGAATAATGCCTAAACTTTTCACCGTAGAGGAGATGATGTGCAGTGAATGTTTTAGGGTTTCTTTAGGTTCACGCTGGGAGATGTGACTATTCCTCCAGACAGTTCCTTGTGGTGCACATGAATGTCTCACTCCTTTATATCTGTTTGTCATGGAAGCTCATTGCTATGGTCCCTAAGTAATCTATTAGATCTTGGAGAAATCAGGATGATGTTCAGTGATAAACTGCCAAACACTGGTGCAGCCAGTCTGCCTGTATGCTCTGACCTGCTGGATCAGTATCACCAGGGGCTCTGGATCACCAAAGCAAATCTCATTGTGAGCACTGCAGAAAGTTTGAATCTTTCTTTTCTGTCAGTACTGTGCAGAAAAGTTTGTGCACACCCAGCAGTGAGAAAAATGGGAGTACTACTTAATACAGGCATTACCCGGATGTGCCTTTTTCATCCATAAAATTGTTTCAACTCTAGGCCAAACAACTCAGCATTTTCTGATCTCATAGCCACAGAAAATATGGAGTTGGGAATATACCAAAGGGTATTGCTCTATATTTTTTTCTCTTTGCCATTGGATGTGATTCAAGTATCACTGTTAATGCGTAAACTGAATCTGTTTATGTTGTTATAAAGCTTAAATAAGTGATAAGAATGATTGAAAAATGGCATCTTTTTCCTGGGAATACAGCTAGTGCTAGGCAGAGTTTACTAATACATACTTGAGAAATTGTGGGTGGATGTTGTATTCCCAAAGGGTGAAATAGTTGACAATAGCATGGCAACTGGCAAACAGCAACAGAAGATTCTTTTGGCATTCATATGGGCTAAAGAGAATACACACTGTTCAGAAATCAAGTGGATAATGAAGTATTGGGCTGTGGTGGAACAACATCCAGGCGCAGTTCAGAAAGCATTCTTATTGTTACCGAGCTTCAGGGGTTGTTTGGTGCATATGGATGCATGCATGAGTATGTATTTCCTAAATGAAAATACATCCCTTTATTTAAACTTCAAAATACCAAACACGATTAGGTTACATTTGGGCTTACTTTTAAATTTAAGTGTTATTTAAGAAGTATAAATCAGTATTTTAGTATCTATTATCACTATCTATTCTATTTATATAAAAACAAACAAAACAAGCTGTAGCATCTGAGTCCAGTGCGAAGTCTCGTAACAAGATTCTGTGGCCTATGAGGGTTTATCTTAATCAACTGTGTTTGCATTCTGTAATTAAACCTTAAGATGGCCTTGCAGGCTTTGAATATTTTGTGTGCAGCTCAGAAGCATGTCTGAACCTTTCTCAGAATCATATAGTTTTTTTTCACAGCAAGACAGAGAGTGGAAAAACCCACGCGTGAGATCCTTGCAATACAGCAGCTATTAGTGAACTTTGTTTTGTTTCATGTAAGCACACAAGAGTGCACAGTGGTTGAGATCTGTTTAGTGCAGAAGCTTGCTGAAAATAGTGGAAATGAAGGCTTGTATTCAATGAGCAATTTTTAAAAAATACGGAGTTATGTTGCTATGTCTGGTGTTTCTTGTATGATAAAATGACACAGTGGCTTTACAACAATTAACAAACTCCTTGCTTTGATATGCCCTTGGTGCTTCAGGGTGAGTTGCCTAGCAATGTCAGCTGCTGATACAGCCAGAGCTTTTGCCTAGGAAGGATACGTACGTCACCTTTCTGTCAGATGTTACCTCTTTTGGTCCTGAATTTCCTTCATAAATGCTTAGATGTTCAGTAGTCTTTTGTGGATTTTTTTTTTCTTTTCTTTTTCGCCTTGCAACTTCTCTTTGTTACAGTTAATTGTTCAAAGACCAGAATGGGGCATTTTATTGTGGTCAGGATGAGTAACAAAAGCAACTAGGGCATGTGGTTTGTTACAAAAACTTGAGTACCCCTTTGTGAAATTTAACATCAGTTGCTACAAAAAAAAAAAAAAAAAAAACTTCCCTTTCTTTCTGTTTATCAAGTATATTGTACCTTGATGTTCTCTGCTACAGGCGGTGTTTTGTATTCTGTTTGCTGAGCTGGTGAAGTCTAAATGTTTCATAAAAGCCTCGTGGGGAGAAAGAACCAAGCAATTTCTCCTTCATGCTCCTAGCAGGGTTATTAAGGCTTCATAACTTCTTACTTTCAGAGGTAGGAGCCAGAGAAAAGGAAGGTGGGCCAGATTTGCAGAATTAGGCAAAACAAACAAAAATACACAAGCAGCAATTTATTGCTATAGTCCTAAGCTAATTTACTGAGTCATTCTTTTCGCTGAAAGGTTTTGTGTTCTCATGTTGCACTGTGTTTCAATGGTTTTGAGGCCATCATAAAAATGAAGGGAAGCCTGGGGGAAAAGATACAGAGATAGGCGTAGGCAGCAATCCCACTGCTGTCCCTCCTCAGACTTCCATGCCTGGGTTCCAAGGGTGGAAGTTTAGTCAGAACTAGCAGATTAGATTATATATCTGTTAGCATGGCTTCATGTTATTTAGAGCTTGCTCATATGAATGTAATAAATTGATTATACAAACTCATGAAAGAAAAGCCCACCAAGGAAACCATTTAACAGAAAAATACTGCCTGTGGCTCAAAGCTTCTGAGCAGCAAAATGCAGGGAACATTGTAAGAAAAGTGTAGTTACATGCCTGGTCTGATCAGATCTGTTCCCCTAGGTACCACCTCATGGCCACCGTTGGTGGGAGAATCTTTATTAGGCCTTGTATGAGCATTGTATTGGTGGGTGGATACTTCTTTAATAGTTAAATCCAGTGGTTTATTGCTTCTCTTCTTTTCCAGGCAAAAATAAAAAATGCACAGGTGACATTATATCCTTAGTAAGCATAAGGCACAGCATACACCAGACTACAGGGAACTCCTAGAGGGAGCAAAAGGCATTTCTGTCCAGCATTTGCTTTCCTCTCTCATGTTGGACAAACTCTGTTTGTTGCCATCCTATGGACTCCATCCCTGTAACCAGTAGTGAGCACAAAGGGGAATGTATTTGGTCCCTCCACAGTGAGAAAAAGGTGAGAGCCCACTGTGCCCTCTCAAGATGGATGCTTGCAAAACTGGAGTCCTTCACTCCTTAGGTTTTGATGAGTTCACTCCTGCCCCAGCACTTCAGCAATAAAGATGCTACCACACAGGTGCCCTGTTATTTCTTCTTGTTAGTTGGAGAAAGGACGACCTCTCATCCTCTTTTGTGTTTCCCTCGTAAAAGAGTAGGTGTGCAAAGGGCCTGACATTTATGCAGCATGCAAACGGCTTGTTTGATGATTAACTGAAGCTTGTGTGGAGACAAGTGCTAGCAATGACTACACCCCACCCTTCAAAGACCTAGGGTCAAGGCCTCTGTGGTCTATCAGATTGGTTTCCTGTAATACACAGCGATGCTCCCATTCAGTGGCGTGTTGGTGTCACCTATGAATTGATGTGGACCTCTCTGTACAGACACTGCGGGTCTCTAGCGTCTCACTTTGCTGCTTACTCACTAACAAATGAACTCATAAATTCAGACAGTTACAACAGAGATGTTAAATTAAGGTATCAATCAGTCATCTATCAAGTTCAGCCGTTTCTGTCTAGTGCACTTCTCCAAGCTGCTGCGGTAAAAAGCAAGCAAACAAAACAATGTCAACAAACCAAACCCATGCAGACTTGACAGCGTACCTTGGATGTTATTAGCAATCAGTGGTGTTACTTGAGTTAGTGAGCCTGTTAACAACTTGGTCTTAAGATATTTCTGTTCTACCATATTACTATAGTATCTAAAAACCAGCCATACAGAGAGCTTCAGGATCTCATTGGGTTTGAAAGTATACAAATACACTGCCAAAGACATGTCCTGCCCAGAACTGAAATAAACTGTGACCAGGGAATGACTTGTAAGAGTTAAAGTTGGGAAGGTCAGACCTAAGGAAGTAAGGGTGTGGTTTTCTGGAAATGTTTAAGTACTTGCAGCTGTGAGTGGAGGTACCTCATTTTAGGATTGAATCCTGTAATTTTCTGTGTGCTTGTTCAGACTGTTGAAAATGAATAAAATAAGTAGAAACCCTTATATACCAGTTTAGGTTTTTTTTTCCCCTTGTTTTCTTTTGCCTTTTGCCTCTTTTCTTTCACATCTCACAGAAAAATTATATGGCAATTTAATTATCCTGGAAATTCATAACAATGACTGGTTTACATTCAAGAAAGCAAGTTTATTTAGTGCAGCATGACACTTGCAACGACGCAAGTCTCAAAACTCTTAAGATTATTTTCTCAGTTTTGGTCTATAAGAAGTCTGATTATTTCTATATGTGTATAATATATGCTGCCTGCATGTATACAAATGCATATTTTCTTTGTGGAAACAATTTGTGTACATGGCTTCTTGCCAAGAAAACAGCTGTCCTGACACTTAGTGTATCTGCATGTCTCAGTCTGTCAGTTTAACTCAGCACAAAACATTGGCAGAGGACCTGTTTGCTAGGTAAAACATCTCTTGAGTAACACCTTGACCCTGTGCTGGGGACGTTAGTCACAGAGGCTGGCAGTGTTTGCATGGAGAAGGAGGAAGAAAAACCCAACACAAGCCATCTGGTTGCACTCCATTTAATGCAGGCATTTCCCTGATGACCCCCCAAAATAAATACTAATAAATACTTTTGGAAAGGTCTTTTTGCTCTACTCTGCTCTCTGCTTGTACAGGAAAATGCAGATATGTAAATGGATTTTCAGGAGGCCGGTCTCCTAGTTTTTATCATCTTCTAACCTTCAGTGCAGACCTATCTTTTGTTGCTTCTTTGTTTGTCTGCATCTTACTCTAGAAGTAGGTAGATCTTTGAATCTCTTTATCTTGGACTCAGCTGGAAAAATGGTTCAACTTCTGCATGTTCTGATTATCAGGAATGAAAGCTTTATTTCATAGCAGCCATGGGAATTGTAACTCTTCAGCTGTGCTCACTGGTGAAAATGTACAGCCAAAAAATATGAGCTATAAGATCTTTTGCTGGACTACTTTTGAGTTGATCTGGGATGACAGAGCCTATTTCAGGCCAACAGCCATTCTAAGGTTTCCATGGAGATTAATGATGTCAGAGGAGCAACATCTGAGCGCAGTTTGCTAAAAAGCAAGGCTATATTATGCTATAGTGCAGAAGTGTTGTCTTTTTTTTTTTTGTAAACTCACAGAATAGTAAAGCACGTTTTCTTGGTGGATTGCAATTTGGTTTTGATTTGTGTTGACTTTCAGCTGAAGTAATGCTTCTGCAATGTGGTTGTTTTCCTGCAGTTCACCTCAGTGCTGTAAGTGATGATTTCAGACTCTGAGATTGTACCATCTCATATACCATCCATTTTAGCTTTGATTGCTGTTCTCTTTGCTTGCATATTTTGTGTATTCTCATATTACCTTATTGAACTGTCTGGCATTTTCTGCCTGCACTGAATTGCCTTGTCTTAAGGGTGATGCCTCGGTTTCCCTGTGAGTATATTTGCAATGCATGAGCATCAAAATTAGAGTAGTTTACAGCTCTGAGTTTTCTGAAACTTAGGAGCTGCCATGAAGGATAGTAGGAGTAAGAGGGGGAGAAGTGGCAGAGGGAGAAAATACAAAAGTTGTAAGTATAATACAGACATAATTTAAAGCTAAAATGTGACCCTTTAGAATTTGAATACTGTTACCATTGCCTGCAGTTTTATGTAGATTAAAATGTCTCTCTGCTATGGAGAGATTACTGATGAGGAATTGTGCATTGGAATCAATACTGGAGATGGAGCATTTTCTTATGGGGGACTTGCAAAGGGAAGGATTAGGAGATCTCAAGGTACCTTGGGCCCACTGAAATTCCTGAATAATAACCCTGTTATAACCTAGCTGTTCCAGTTCCACAACTGTGGCTTTGATGTGCATTATTTCAGGGGTTGTTGTAAAGTTAAGGTTATCAAAAATAAAAGTCAGTAAACACTACTTAAATTTGGCCAGTTTTCCAGGTTTGAGCAGAAAATGAAGAAGAGTTCAAAATTAAAAAAAAAAAAAAAAGAATTTTAAGATTTTTTTGCTTAAGTTGAATTCAGTTTTATTACTAAGCCACCTGTTGCTTCTGTCACAGTGTTGCCTATAAGAAGGTGCTTGTGCATACATGCACACATACTGAGGCACAATCAGAATAACATGATCATAAACAATGTCAAGTCTCTCCTTTGCCTGTTTTTTTAGAAGATTATTAAACAGAGAACACTCTGTTCCTGAACATGTACCATGCTTCAGTCACTGTACTTGCGTCTTGTTTCTTAACTGTAGGTGTAACAAACATCTTTTGCGTAGCAGGGAAACACCAGACTATGTAAACTTGCTTTTATGACTTGCACAAATTAGCAAAACATACTCCTTTTTTAGAGAATTGATTTCTTAGAAAGCAAAGTGACAAGATACCTCTGAGCTCAGATCCTTTTATGTCTGAGTTCAGCAGAAAAGGAATTTTGCCTCCCTACTGTCGGCCAGTTTCTAAATTCCTGAAGTGCAAGCTTACACAGCAGGAGAATGGTCTACGCTCATACAGACCAACTGACAGTTCCTCCTGAAAAGCAGGACCTGTTAATACATTCCACATGTTCTCTGTCCCAGTTTTTCAAATTGATTATTTTGAAAAGCTAAGTAAGCCTATCTTTATTTTGCAGGAAATGTTTGGTGCCATTAGGCAGCAATGCTGTTGAAAAGAACAAAGCTGGAACAGCTTTTGATAATGTCCTCTGAGAAATGGCCAATTGCTGTACCAGTGATACGAACAGGACTGTTTGTTCTCACTGGGAGCTGAGCACTTGAAAATTCAGGCACTTCACTCATAAGCCTAAAAAGGAGTGAAATTCTCTCTAAGCCTTAAGAGTTGAGCAGCTTTAAAAATCTGGCCCTCTTTGTTTAGTATGATGTGTGTTACATGACTCTTGGTACAGTAGCGCAGTTGTAAGTGTCTGACCATTACCCAGAGGGCTCAAGATTTCAGTTATTGCCTGACCCAAAAAAGGGAAAAGCCTGTTCTGAGATAGTATCCTATGAAGCAATACAGTCTTTTTGCAGGTCTGGGCATAGTGGGTTGGTGAGTTTCACACTTGGATAGCAGGAGTTACCACAATGTGGGAAGTGAAGCTTGGGTGAAGCAGCTACAGGCTGTAGTCTTGTTATTTCCTGAGAGAGATTAAGGTTTAATGAAATGTGCTGTAATCCATAACGGTGTTGAAGCACCTTTGTGCTTGGTAAACGGACAGAAGTGTGGAGTAGAGGAAAGTTATGGAGAAAGAATATTCAGGAGAATAATTTTTCACATCTACTGCGTCATGCAGATGGTTGCATAATTGACTGACATTTTAAATGTGAGTATCCTCCCATCCATCTAAATCCCTCCCTTCACACAATGCCTTTTCACTCAGTTCTGTTACTGGCATACCATGTTTGGCAATGTTTTGGTATGCTGAGTTTACTTGACCAAATACAAAGTTTATTCAAATAAAAATCAAATAGAAATTAAATCAAATATAAAGTCGTGGCCTGACAAACACAGAGATAGGAATCCCTAAGCTTGCAGCAGAACATAGCATCTTTTTTAATATTGCTTGTTTTCAATATTTTGCTGTAAAGAAGAACAGTCAGATGTCTGTTTCCACCTCCTTGTCATCTCATGAACTGCCAACATTTCTCTTCTTTCTCTTTGTCTGTCATGCCAGTGGCTTTGGCAATGACAGAGCCTTGTGTAGGTACTGACCTCTGTACCTCTACTGGTGGGCTGTCCAGTACTGCAAGGCACCTCACCTCGTGGGAATCACTGAGCTTAGACAGAAAGAGAAGACAAGGGAGGGAACCTTCCCCCCAGGCCAGGCAGACCAAGTCCTTCAATGTCTGTGGGTTTTTGTTGTTTGTTTGTTTTGGTGTTTTTTTTTTTTTTTTTTTTTTTTTTTTACTCATTTCCCTTTTCCCCAAGAAGCAAGAGGGAGTTTTTGCACAGGAACCTCACAAAACTGGTATTTAAAAGGTAGATGCATAAATCGCAGACTAGAAAGGAATGTCTAGAGACTGTCTGCATTAAGCTGCAGCCACATCAGATCTTGGTTGGCAGGAATGAGGAGGGGCTCTAATTGTATAGGAATGAGAGCTAGAACTTAGAGTTGTTTATCTCACATGGACAGTCTTCAACATGAGGATCATAAAATTTCCCTTTTTCACTTTAGAGGCATGAATGTTGTGCCCTTCAAGCCCAGCATTTATATACGAAAGTAGACATTTGTAAGTGCACACTGCAAATAGCTGCATGACTGACTACTTGTTTATCCTTAGCATGAATGTCTGCATGCAGAGTTTTGCAGGTGCAGCCAACACTCAAACATTTTTCCCGTGCTCTTTGGCCATCCCATTCTTTCTATCAGGGCCCTGTAAGTTGATTTCTGATACTGTTTTGTTAATTTTGCTATGCCACTGTAATAGTGTTTGTTTGCTGATTGGCTTTTCACTTTTAGGATCAAATAATTCACTTAGTCCATGATTTTCATATTACCTACATCATGAAAAGTTTAAAAAAAAAAAAAAAAGTCACCTATTATTTACATATCCTTAAGAAAGAAGTGTTATTTAATTAAGTATTGTTTGATTTGTGTCTTGATGTAGTGGCATCAAAAAGACTTTGTTTATATGTTCTTCAATTTATAAATGAGTGTTGTGCTTCTGTAGAAAAAATAGAAGTTAGTAAAAGGGCTTACTATTTAGAACTTGTTCCACATTAAGAGTCTTGATAGAGCTCTAACATATGCAGAATGAACAGTCCCTGCTCTTACAGTTTGTACTCAGTGAGGTGGTCGAAGTTGTGTTGAGTCAGTGATGTCCATTTCTCCGTAGAAAATCACCCAAGTTTGACAGAGTTTTAAACTTTGAAAGACTGTTCCCGATATGCTCCGTTTTACACCTAAATTCTCCAAAGATTTTGAATCAGTGAACATGCTTCAGCCTCTCTTGATCCTCATAGTGCTACCATTGAGGTAGGAAAATAACCCTGTATTTCTGCTGTAGAACTGCAGCAGAACCAGGGTTGCCTGGAGTGGCACAGGGCCTGCGGTCAAATTGGCAACTGAACCAAGGGCTGACGTGAATCTTTGTAGGCCTTGCCTGTGAGGCAAGCCTCTGTGCCTGATACAGTTTTAAATGGCTCGTGAACAGTCAAAGGTAAAGGAGGGAGAGCAGAAATTGCAGTAAATGGTGGAGTCAGAATTTGAAGGACATTAGCAATTTGTATTTAGAGAAGGGAGCAAGGAACAAAGAATGGATGATGCTAAAGGAGGAGAAGATATGAGATGGGTATGTGAGTTTGGAAAGGAGGCAAAGTGGCTTGAATCACAGCAGTGGAACCCACCAGTTCAGCAAGACGGGAGGTCTGTGAAGAACTGGGGAATGTCTGAACAGAGAAGAGGACAGACAGAAAAGGGAGATCTCCTGGGGAAGGTGTGCAGAGGGCAACAGGGGTTGTATGTTACAGAGCTCGGGAACGTGAGAGGAGAGCTGCCTTACCTAGTGATGTTTGATAGTAATTAGTTGCAGTCAAGTTAGGATTGTGATTTATCATAGAAGGGTCCCAGCTGTTAAGTCAGTGCTTTCTTCTGTGCCTCTGTTACACTTGCTGTAGAGAATTGCCGGCCTCTTCCTAGGGCCTGTGAGGTGTGGCTGCAAACATCAGAAAAATCAGCAGATCAAGGACAAAAAAAGCTCAAATATAATCTGCATTTAGCTTCAACTTTGCTATTTCTCTTTCAGTTCTAAAAATACGGCTTCCAAGTCCAAAAGCTTTTCTGTTTTCTTTTCAGCTATTCTCAGTTAAAGAAACTGGATAAAATCTGTAAACTTCATCTCACTGTGCTAACTTAATCCACAAACAACATGTAGATAATTAGAAGCCCTGGAAGAAATATGTAGATTTTCTTTCCTTCTGCAATGTAACTTTTTTTGTATGTGTTTCTTTAAAATCCAAGCGTACACTTCTGGTTTTGGAAGTCTATGGGAAAACAGTGAAGAAAACATCAGGGCCACATGAGGGAATTCCATATTTATTTTTGGCATTTAATTTCCTTGAAGGGGAGGATCCTGTTGACGCAGAACATTTCTTTATTTTTTTGCAACTTGTAAATGTTAAAGCATTAGAAGTTAGTTCCTTGTTGTCAAGATTCCAGAATGAATGTTTGCATAGTAGATTGGTTGTAATATTTGTGTAACTTTGAAAACAGCTTTTGGGCTGGTGTTTCATATGCAGGATGCGAAGCTTGTATCATCAGAAAAAAATATTACTTCTGAAATGCATGTTGCGTGTACAGAATTGATCAGCTTATAAACAGATGATGTACCACAGTCTTTGAAGTGCCATGCACAAAGAAAAACAAAGGTACATGCTGTTACAGCTGTTTTCCTTTTCTATGTAAAATATGGTTCGTTGTCACTAAGGACTCAGGCTTGACTTACCGTGATTTTGCCCTTGCAAATCTCAGAAGGACTAGACACAAAACTGGAGAATTAGAGCTTTGGAAGATAATACATCATATACAGGAAAGGTAATTGTTGTATTTGAAAACAAAACCCTCACCTGCAACATCTGAAAAACCGTAGAGATGATAATTTACCACCTGTAGGAAATGACTCCAAAACAATAATTTCTCAAAGAAAACTGGCAGAAGAAATGCCTTTGCTTCAATGTCCCATTTGTTTTAAAAGAAAATATCAGAGTAACAAATAAGCATTAAGAGGTCCTTTGGATTTCATGGCCACTTTTGTCTCCAAATGGTGGCTAAGTGAGCAAAGTCAAGTAAGGTGGCAGAGCGTGTTAAAATGTTCGGTCCTTTTGAATGCACAAGTACTGGGAGGCAGATCTGTTCCGAGGTGGGTCAGCACAGTGCTTACCAAACCCCAAGTGTACCCAAGGACTTTGTACTTAAAACACTGCCTGGGAGACTTCCTCTGTGTTGAGAAATGATGGAGAAGAGAAGATCAGATCTCAGCAGGCCTCTAATCTGATGTGAAGCCTGGTCCCCATACTGCAAGCTAGAAGCTTGGTGGCAGAGGCCCAGGCCTGCATACACACTGGTGATTGCTTTCCTCCAGCTCTGCCTGCAGGAAATGCTGCTTGCTGTTGGGATGTAAATTGTCCTCCCTGAAAATGAGGTTGGATGAACATACATTATTTGGTACCTGGATCACTGGCTTAGGGGTTACTGTTCCCTGATAGATAAGTAGAGAAGTCTGCAGTATTTCCAAGGGCTATCACAGCATCCATACAGGCTGCATGTTGCTCCATAGCACCTAAAACAGATCTCCCGAGTTCAGCTTTGACTGCCCTGGTACTTTTCCTGGTCATGAACACAAAGACAGTTAGATAAACACAAGAACAAAGTCTATTTTTCTACAGGGTATTTTGAAGGAGGGATGGATTCATTGCTTCTCTTGATCCAGCTTTTGCAGTCCACTTAAATGGGAGTCTGATTAGATTCTTTGTGAGGAAATTACACATTTAACTGCAGATGTAGCTATTTTCAGAAGTCTGCCAACCCATCCTTGTACAGCTAAAAATGGTTCCTCTTGCCACAGAGGGAAGACAAGATAAGCAAGCCAGCTAGCCAGTCAGGCCGGGCTGTCTTGCTCCTTAAAGATTATATTGCTGGAATTCTTTTAAATACTGTTCTTCATAGAGTCCATGCAAATTAGCTAATTACCAGCCTCTGCTTAGGCTTCCATGAGCGCTGAATAGTGGAACAGAATGATTTAATTTCTCTAACATATTCTCTTGGCACTTTTGCATGCAGAATATGTTGCTCTAAAGTATCCCTTGATACTAGATCCTTGGCAGCATTCCAAAAGGAGTTCAAGTTTAAAGCCATTCAGCATAATTCAGGGTTTGGTAAACCTGGATTTGTCACCTTCCCTGCAACATATAATTTTACTGTCTGCAATATGGACTTTCCTCTTCTCTTACAGAAATAGAGATCATCTTATGTAAGTGTTTAAACTGTGAATCAGAATGTATCTGGCACTGATTGTGTGTGATATTCTCTTGGGAAAGTAATTAAACTGAGGTGAAGAGATTATGTGAATCTTAATTTTTGCAAATTCATTATGCTTTTAAAAATGACTATATAGAGTTCTCTGTTACTTCAGTAAATAAGTGTGATTGTCCTTCATTGTGATTTTCAGCTTTTAATTGTGCTTATTCTGAAATGCATGCCACTGTCAGACTGTAGTAGTGTACATTAATTTCCCATTGAAATTCCTGCAAAAGAGTTTGTATGTAGGGTAGAAGAACATTCTGACTGGCTGAGTGTAAATTATTTAAATTACAAAATTTTGGGATGTGGCCAGATTTAAGCTATCAGAAAAAGGAATTTGGTCAAGAAGTTGTGTTTCTACTCAGTAGTTGAGTCCTAATCCTAGAAACACTTTCAGTATGTGTTAACTCATTTATTTGGTAGTTGCATTAAAATTAATATGAGTGTAAAAAAGCATGCCTTGAGCCTCGGGCAGGCAGTAGTATCTACATGTTATTTAGAATAGGCCTTGGCAATCAAGAGGAAGTTGTAGATCAACTAATTAAATGTTGGTTGCCTGTCTGTCATCTTATTACAGTGTTTCAGTGACTGGTATATAAATTTTCAGAGATACCATAATTTCTAATTGAGAAAATTGATTTCATTTTCATTATGTTTAATAGTTAAACAATAGCGTTTTCTTCCAATGATACAGTAAACATAGAACAAAAGTACAGATCAGTGTACTGCACTCATTTCTTTGCTTAGGAGAGGTTTCCTTTGTTGCATCTTCAAAAAATCATGGATTAAGACCCCATTTGAATTTATTTCAACAGCATCAATCTCAGACACCAGCATAAGCAGAGTGGGGGGAACAAAACAAAACACTCGAATAGTTGTGAAGTGAAACTAGATGTAATCCCTGTAGATAACCCTTTGTAGATATCTGTAGATCATAGCATTGAGGTCATAGTTGGACCATGGTAACCACATCTTTGTTCAGATGGGACTATATGCAGATCTGTTTCGCAAAGCTCATTCTTCCTTAATTCCTTGCATCCTTTTAATCTAGGCTGAAGCTGGATTGAAAATTTTAGGTAGTAAAGCTCATGCAAGTAACTTATGTTGATGGCATGATAATAGCGATTGTTTGGAAAAGTGCTTTGGTCCTACTTGTTTTCTGTTTTAAACAGTTAAAAGCAGCAGTCTGGCACTAAGCTAAAATTAAGAGTATATTGCAGCTCCTAAAGAACTTTGTTCCAGTTCTGGGGGCATCCTTATTCTTTTAATAAGAATTATAATGAATTTCAAATCAGACTAAATATAAAAAGGGAAAGTGTTTCAAAATTCCGTAAACTGGAAATTATTTAAGTGGCAAAAACATCTATGAGTTTTCTTTCAAACTTTGAATGGCTTATCCTTTAGGCAAAATATTCCCAACTAAGTTGCATAAACTGAGAAAGGGCTTTTCAGGATCACTTCTGTGCATTGTCACAGCATGTGCTGCTATCTTAGCCGTCACAATGTGCATGTCTTGTCATTTCTCACAGCTTGCACATCTGAATTCCTGATTATAGGTTACACTGGAAATCAGTATTTTTAATTACAGCATGTGTTTCAGGAAAAAAAATATATATATATATTTAAAGTACTGTGAACTTTCCAGAATTCTTAAATTATCTACTGCTGAGTTTTCAAAGAGCCTGAATGGGAACATAGCTTCTCTAGGCTTCTTCAAGGAATTGACAAGTCTGTTACTAAAGCTGAAATCATGCCTGTGTGTGTTTTTTGTTTTGTATTTGTTTTTAATGTACTCTTCCCTGTGACTTCTGAATGAATGGTAATTACTGGAGTTTGTGCGTTTCCTAATTGGTTATGTTTGAGACTCTAGGAAGGATTTGTTGGAGTATAGTACCTGGTGCTGGGCACAGTACTTCAGAGGAAGTGTGGTACCTGGGCAGAGAGTTGAAAGGAGAGAGATGGTATTGATTATAGTGTGAAAAAAGGAAAGATTGATTTAACTGGAGTTGTTTAGCCCAGGAACAATAAAGTCTTCACATTCAGATTGTCAGTTGGATTTTTAATTTTATCCAGTCATGAGTTAGGATAACTGATAGCTTATCTATTTCCAGTACTACTACTTGTCTTTTGACTTCCTACACCATTAAGATTGCGAAGGGACAATACCTGTTGAGTGGCAGTAAGTGTTTGCTAAGCAAACATGTTCACCTCTTTTCCATCTTATGCTTCTACAGTGTGACTTGTAAAGCACAGCACCAGCCAGCCAGCAGGGCATCTAGTAAGAAACTGCTTTTAAATAGAAACAGAAAAACTTCATTGCTTGAAGAGTTTGTTTCAAATTTGTCATTCAAAAATGTCTATAATTTAAAACAAGAAATACCAGCCATTCTAAAACAAATGTAGTCATTAGAAAGTCATTAGATATTATCATGTTAAGTACCGTACTACTGTACTACCTTGTTTTGCCCCCCCCCCCCTTTTTTTTTTTTAGGTTTCCCGAATCCTGACCTTATAAGCAGGTCAAAAATCAGAGGAAAATTATTAGCAAGCATTTGTGTTGATTAGAACAGTTGACTGGGACATCCAGGTGAAATTCTCACCCCCAGGAAGAAAATAGTACTGTTCTCAGTACATTCAGGGGAATCAGACTTTCGGGGACCTAGCTCTGCTTTGATGTGCCTTTAACTTCACACACTCCTGGTAGCAGATTTACAAGTGTATTTAAACATGTGGTAGTGCAAGTAGTGGTTTACTGGAGTTTACAGAAGGGTGTGAGTTAGCTGAGTCGCAGAGTTAGCTGAGTCGCAGAGGTGATTCTGGCCATTTCACTAAACAATGTTTTTGGTATTACTATATCTCTGTGCTCCTCTGGAAGTGTAGTTCATGGTCTTCAAACCTGTACATCAAGTAACTGTGTTCACGCAAACGAGCAGACTTGTCCCAGCTGTCTATTTATGTATGTATAGGTGCTAAACCTGTAAGCACAAGTGCAGTAGTTGCAATGTCAGATTAGGTATTCTGGTGAAATTAGACCCTCTGGTATATAAAATTAATACCATTCCACAGCTCGTGGATGATAAATAAAATTATGCTCTTAGATCATCTCTGTTTTCTGCCATTCATAGCCTTTGTTGTCTATGAAAGGTGTCTGTTCTTCTTGGGAGCTTTCTGACCATCTGATGAGCACTGCAGTATATAGTCAAGTTTATGACTGTACCAGAATTTGAATTTTAAATCCTGAAGAGATTTAAAGAGGATCTTTTCTCTTCTACCTCTTCGTCTTTTTTTTTTTTTTTTTAAAGAGTTGAATGTATGTACAGTACGTAGAGACTTTAAGGTAAAAATATGAAAGTCCTTTTTGATTTAAGATCATTGATTCCCCCTGCTGTATACATAAATTTTAATTTCAAGAAGCTGATTAAGTATATGTCAGCTTATAAACAAATAAGATTTAGCAGTCTGTGGAAAAAAGGTAGGATTGTCTTATTTGTTACAATATTTGGGTGGAGAAAGTCTCTTCAAATTCATTAGCATTGTCTATTTTTCTTCCATCTTCTTTTGTCTTTTAGCATTTGTTGCCATTTTCTGTTTGTCGTAAATCTATTTCAGTAATTCTCAATAAATAACACAAGGCTTTTAAGCACTGATTTTGTCACTATGTATTGCTATGAAGCAGAAGAATGTTATGTTAAACAAGAGTAGGAAATTAAACAAGTTAGCTTTAATTTTTCTCTTAAGAGGTAGTATTAAACATGGTGCTACATAAATAAATACTACACATTCTGTGTATACAACGAGGATTTATCACCAGGAACAAAAAACAAGGTGAAATGAAGATGTTATATATGATCACCTTGTTAATCTTTAAAAATATAATGTATTATTTCTGAGTGCTTGTTAACTAAACTACATTCTCTAATCTTGAATGATTTTTCTTTTGTAAAACATAAAGGAACAGGATGATAGATGCAACTGGTGTCTAGCTAATAAAAACAGTAGATAGATTCTGTGATGTTAAAATACAGTGGATGTGTAATGGGTCCAAGATTGTAGTCATGTTATTAGTTATTTTTAATTAGGTTTGTTCTGCTGTTGTCCACAATGCACAGAAGCCTTCCTTAAACAATATCTTTGTGAGTTAATTCCGGCAATATTCCTCTCAGTTCTTCTCTTTTGCTGTTTATTATACCTGCTTAATATTGATATTAACAATAATCTATTACTGTTGCTTATTCTTTATTACTGGTTATTTTCTTGCCTTGCTAATAGGAAAACAGACTGAGATGTACAAGCAAATAGTTCATATGATTGGGTTTAGCCCAACTTGAACTTTTGGATTTTGTACACTTTGAGGTACCATTCTAGTGTATTTATCTACACAAAAGAGGCAATGAAATTTAGTAAGACTTTCTAGTAAGGTATACATTCTTTTCATTAAGCAGGTGGGACTGCCCTGGGAGGAAAATCAAATATTAAACCAGATCATCTGGTTCTTCATCAAGGCATATGTCCACTGGCTTTTCAGTGCCTTTTACAGCCATGTTTTCTGTCATTCTTTGGCTCAGCATCAGAACACTATTTTTAAAAATACCTATTGACTGTATTTATGTTGAAACTGTACAAAGACTTTTGTAAGTGACATAGAATTAAGAGCTGGGCAAATTTTTCAGAGCCAAACCAGATGATATTGGCTAATCTTTATCTGGAGATTTCCCAGGTTAGTGAATCTGGATTCAGCACCTATTTGTCCTTCTGACTAGGTGTATATGTGTATGTATATCTGTGTATGTATATGCACACATATATGTATATTTAAAACCTATAAGCTGCCTTCTGTGAGATTCGTTCTGTGCTGATCCCAAATGTTTGACAAGCAACTTTTCTTCCTTCTCCATCAGAAGATGACTAAAATATAATTCTAATGATGCTTCAGATGGCTTGTATCACTCAAGACATGCAAGATGCCTCAGAGTTCATTATACTGATGAGAAATGCCTGTTGCTGCTAGAACTTCAAACTCAGCAGCCAGAGCTGAATGAAACCCTGCAAACTGCTAGAGAAGAACTGAAAAGGATTAACTAAAATTTGTGTTTGCATTCATTTATTTGTCTCCGATCTTAATGATATTTCAGAGATAATCAAGTCAGATTTTTTTAAAAGTTTTATCTGCTCCCATGTGGAAGATGGATGCAGAGATTCTTGCTTAATCATGTACTGTCAAGGGCTTTGGGAAAAGCAGAAAAAGTTACAAAAATTGTGATGCAACTTCAGTGTCTCGCACAGGGTGCTACCGGCTGATCCTCTGCCAGCAGAGCAATCATGACTTGCATCCTTTGCATCTCCCAGGTGTCCCAGATCATCCCACTCCTGTCACATTGTTTATAATCGAAGCACACTGGCCTCTTCCCAGAAGTTGGCCGAGTTGTTTCAGTTTCATTTCATCTCTGTATGTTGACTGTTATCATTTATAATTGTTTGCTTATGTCTCTTACAGAATAAGAAAACATTAGGTTTGCTATGCCATTCAAGATGTTCTTCAGATGGGTCACTTGCACCTAGCAAGCAGGTTGAATATGATGAAACACAACTTGCAAATGTTTTATGGGATTCTCATAGTTGTTCCTAAGAAGTGGTGTATGAGCTGAGTGCGCTGCCATTTGAGTGCCTTTTCAGTGGGGAAAAATGTATACTTTTTCACAGCTGAATTTGCTTCAGTTTCCTGAGTATCAGTTTCAATCTAATTTTTAAACAGTGCTTTTATTGAAGTAAACTTTTAATTTTAAAGGCTAGAGTACAAACCTGGGGTTTAGATTTCACTTGTGCTTTGCTGAAGTAATCTTATCTTGTAGCACACTAGCCTGGAGAGGCTAATTGTCAGAAGAGAGAAATCTATTACAGAGAGCTGAGTTTTCACTGTCTTGATGTGTTACATAGGAGCAGGTGCTGTTTATAGATGGTGAAAATAAGTATTACGGCAACACTGCCAGTATGGAGTAATTTATAGAGGATTCAGTAACTGCAGGCTGTTATTTGAACAAAGACACGTGTTAGCGAAGAGTCTGTGAAAATATTACTGCAGTCTAAAATAATCTCTGCTTCAGAGATTGCTTTTTGATATTTTAAGGCTTTCAGCCAGCCTGTTTTGAGTGACTGTAAATGTCCTGAAAACAGCATTCACACTACAGTGCTGCAGCAGAAGGTATGTTTGCCCTACATACTGTAATGGGTAGAAATCCCCAGGATCCCTGGGCAAGCACTAAATGAGCTGGAAGCAGCCTTGCTGTAGCAGCGTGGAGCTCTGCATGGCTGAGAAGCAGACTAGATTAACCTGCACAGTGAGGTTGCTTCTAGCATCCCAGAAAGCTCAGAGCCAACTTGCACATCTACATGCTATGCTGCGCAGCATAAATGTGCCCACTGAACATTGGAATAGGACATGCATGTGCTATTGTAGTCTGAGCTGTTTATTCTCTGTTACCAACTTGTCTGTCGGAACTACCTGATCTTTGACCAGTGTTACCGCTGAAGGACCACGTAGTTCCAGCTGGAAGTGTCAATTCATTCACGCCAGAAGATTTTTTTTTGCATCCTCCAAGAGTCCTCTGCACTCTTTTTGCAGGAAAAAGGGATGTGTCTCTTAATACCAGTGTGTGTGTGTGTGTGTGGGNCTTGTTTAACATTGGCTCAAATTTTTAGAATTTAGCAAATGTTTTTCAGGAATATTTTATTAAGTTAAACTGGTCTTACAGCATGTCATCTGTAAAGCAGTTCTGTGGGATCCCATCTTATCTTCAGCCACAGGTGTGGTTACAGAGCAGTTGGGTGGCTTTTCCCTGCAGTGTAGTATTGCTCATTGGACTTTGCATTCCTCAAGTTCAATTTGTGGCACATGCTAGAGACCACAGTCGCAAGGGTTCAGGTGGCATGTCTGGAGCTCTTATTTATTGTTGTGCCTTTTTGCTAGCTTTGGATCTTGTGGCAGTTTTATCCTGGTATCTATTTCATACTTGTGATCCAAAATGAAGCCACGCCTTCTAACAAAAGCAGATTTGGACAGAACTGACTTTGCCATGTGCCTATCAGGACCCAGTCTGAACAAGAAAAGAAGTCAGTTTTCTTTAATTGAAACAACACATTGTCCATTATAGAAGCTTGAAAAGAGTGGCCTTTGTTTCCTAAAGTTTTGCCACAGTGATAGGTTTGCATATCTGAGTAACTTGTTCCTTCTTATCTCATGTATGAATTTGGATTTCTGAAGGAAAGTTCAGTTTCTCTACTTATCACATCCAGCACCTGCACGATCTTACATTCAGCCTGATTTTCAAGTATTGCCATCCTGAACTTTAAAATCAGGTTCCTCATAGCTCCAAAAATAAAAATTAAAATAAAGAATAAATTGTCCTTCTGCTGAATAGTTCTGCTGTCTATGGTCACACAGGGTTTATTTAAAAATAAAAAATAAAAAGTAGATCTTGAAAATGTTTCAACTTACCAGCTAAGGCAGCAGTAGCTGTGGGCTCTGGATTTGTTTTCTTTTTTCTTTTTTTTTTTCTTGCATTGCATTACACAAGTTGTGAAACTGCTTTATAAACAGGTAAATTTAAAGCAGAGTTTGCTGTCTGATGTAAAATTTACAGAAATATCAAACTTGTTTGAGAATTGATCAGACTAACAGTCCTGACAAAATGGACTTCAGAAAAATCAAAGTCCTGAGAAGAAGCATACTAAAAATCAGCCAGTTACCAAAATCACAATGTTCTTTCCCGATAGTGTGTGTTAGATGAGATTGGCTGGCCCAATATCACAGTTTGGAGCCACTGAAAAAGTTGGTGCTCTTGCTTCTCTTGGCCACACGCTGCTCGTCTTAGTACTGAAAGGTACCACTGTAAGATCTGCTCTTTTCTTCTGTGCCAGCCACTTCTGTTTCAGGAGACACAACGGCCTCTCTATTCCCCGTGCTGCTGTTGTCTCCCATCCAAAAAACCTCCCCAGCAAGCTGTTATCCCAGTAAGTACAGACTGGGTGCCTGCCTTCAGGAGGCTCCTACCAGCTGCTCAGCATAAAAAGCTTGCAGAGCTCTGGGTTACTCAGGATGGCATGGGGCTTTTCAGAGAAACACCGGCTGGGCCTCTTTGCTTTTCCCTACATGTGCCATTTCACTCAGATGCCCAGAGGAACTGTGCGTATATGGAGCAAAGAAAGGACTTAATTCAGCACTGCCATGACTGTGCAAAGCACCCTCTGATGTGAATGGGAACTGTGCAGGCACAAGGATTGCAGGAGTGTACTGACAAGGGGAAAGTCTTATTGGCCTAGAAAGTATATTAATAGTTTAAAAAAATAAATCAACATGCAACTGTCCTGATCCAAACTTTCAACTTGCATGCACAGTTGTTTCACAGAAATCTCTCTTCAAAAATCGGCAGTTTGCTCAGTTGGTTCCCATAGTATAGTGTCTGAGTGCTTCAAAATCAGTAAAATCACCTCTGGCGATGCTGGAAAATCCTATTCTTGCTTTTAACTGAGGGGAACGTTGTCTTGCTCAGCAAAAATGGTACCTTGAGGATGGAAAACAGAAGTGCTCAGTGGTGGGCCAGTACCTCCACTGTACAGGTCTTTCTGCCCACAGATTTTTAATGTGGAAAAGCTGCAGCTTTTTTCCCTTGGAACAGCCTTCCCATAGATATTCCCAAGCCCTTGGCTGTTCTCCTGTGGAGTGGTCAGCTGTCTCTTCTTCAGCACCTTTGACTGGCAGTGCACCTTATGGTCTGATCACAGAGAACAAGCAGTTTAGGGATCTTGGATGAGAAAGAAGGGCACTTTAAACAAAAATTCACCCTCAGGATGTTAAGACTAAGCTGATCTGGGAACAAACGGGGTACAGGAAAATTGCAAGTGGGACTTAATATGTTTTTTGACAAGCCAGTTGTGACTGTGCCAAAGAGATGTTTCTGTCACATCACATTGTCCGTGAATTCTTTTGGCAATAGTTGTATTTCCTATGGGAGTCAGCTACAATGAGTGGTGTCCAGGGATAGTGTTTCTTCTCAAGCTTTTTCCATGGTATGCAGCTTAGTTTCCAACACACAAGTCGCACATGCTGACAAGAATCAGATGCACCTGTTCCTTGACCACAACCCACTCCACAGATGCAGATTTATAGAGCCTAAAAAGAAAGGGCTGAAGGGTGTGTACCAGTTGAGCTGGGTAATTTCACTGCCAGAGGTTATTTTTAGTATAAATTGTGTACTTGCATCTAAGTTTAGTGTGATTGTAATTGTGTCAGAAGTTTTGTTACACAAAAATAAGCAGCTGCTAAAGAGTGAGGGCAACTAGGGACCATAACGTATTCAAAGCACTGATTCACATTTGGCAATGCTTTTTCTGATGTGCCCACTGGGATTTCTTGCCTATATTCTACCTTTAGTCCCTGCTTTAGCAAAACATCTTGCTCTCTATCAATCTTTACAGGGATTCCTTTGTTATGTTTCTGCTTTTGTTCACTGGACTGAGAGGTGCTCTTTCATCTTCTTTCCTTCAGCAACATTTGCACTTCATTATGAGCTCCAGAGTTTTCCTTGCAAAGTAACGCTGTACAGCATTGTAAGTATATACTGTGTGTATATTCTCCACCTTTCAGTGGGCTTGTCTCTAAAATCTCAGAAGATTTATAAAGGTACTGGAAATGAGTTTACCATATGCAGAAAGTGTGGCCTGCAGAAGTACAGCATGCACATTACTGTGCTTACCAGGAAAGGAGCAAAGAAGGGGATTGCTAGCCAAGGGCAAAAAACTCTCTTCTTTAAGCTTTCAGTCAAACAACAGTCTAGACATTTTTATCACATTAAAGAGTCTGGAGCATTTAATAGGGATGTGACAGGAAGAAAAGCAGTCTGAACTAGCTGACCAGTTCTCTTATGGGAAAAGCCTGCTGGGTCTAAGATATTATTCTGTGCAATGGTAATTACTACGTTGGAAATGCTTAATGGTGATATATGGAGCAAAGCTGGTTTTAGGCACGTAAAAATGTTGGTTTTACCTGCAGGGTCTGCTGTGCTTTGCATGCAACGCTGCTCTTGATTTTGGTGGGCACTGTGCTCGAGTGTGCGTACCACTCGGTACTAAGTTGTAGGAGAGCAGGCTGGATGATGGCAGCATTGGTTAAGCGCCACAGAACGCTTCAGTGTAATACAGCCCGTGCAAATGGCAAAATATTTTTTCTGTCTCTGCAAGGGTCCCCTTATCAGGTTTTTTTTTTTTTTTTTTTTGATGTAATGAGTTGCATCTGTTGATTCCCGTTGCATCTGATGACTTCCAAACTGACTCCTCTGCCGTTGACATCCACCCTGTGGTCTAGAATCAGTTCGTTCACCTTCCCAGGCATCTCACCCACACGTCCCCTCAATTTGTCTGCAGCAAGGGGGAATGCTGAACTCCTCGTCTCTGGGAGCCCTGCCATCCCCACTCCCGTGCTGCCGCAATAAATAACCCCACTCTGCTCTTGCCTGGAATGTTGGCACTGTTCTTGCCACTTCTTTCTTCTTTACCCCCCACATACAGACACCAGCATTTTGTTTTGTTGGTCTTCCCTGGTATATATTCCATTCTGTCCCTTCTTTTCCAGCACTATTGCAGAAACCCAGCTTCATACTTGTAGCAGTCTCTAAAAATAGCCCTGCTTGTGCTATCCCAAACCATTTCCATTTCAGCTATTCCAAACTACCCACTGTTCTTCTCTAGCATTGGGAAAACGCTGCCACCTTCCCTTTTCATTTTAGCTCTATTGGCCTTCTCCAGTACTTCCTTATTCTGTTGTAGCCCCCATCAGTGTCGGACACCCTATCCTCGCTTTCTGCATTGTTTGTTGTTGTTGTTGTTTTTTTTTTTGCTAGTTCCCTCCTTCTCTTTTGAATTCTTGATCTTTTCTCTACATATCCCTTTCATTTATTTCTCTCCAAGTGGTTGTCCATAATCAAGAATGTCTTCATATCCCAGCATGATGTGCATATTCTTGCCTTTCCACAGAAGCACTGCTTATGTTCCTGCCTATGTGAACATGTTCCATTATATACCTGTCTCAGCATGAGGGTAGAGGTATCTTCTGCTCATGCTGTATGTGCCCCTTTTCACCTCAGTAGAAGTAGTGACAGCTACTATGACGTGACAAAGAGAACTGATGAGGACATTTACTCTGTACGACAGGCTAGGACAGGTATCAGCTCCCCCGTTCCCCCTTTTTTCCCTGCTGTGCAACGCTGAATTGCATCTTAATGTTAGGAATTTAGAGAAAGTAAGTCCCTTGGCTCTGGTGTCTCCAGTTGGTCCAGAAAAGTCTGAATAAATTGAATCTCTCAGCATGCTGTAAAGCCTGCTGTTTATTATGAGATGTCAAATAAGTGTTCAAAATAGGCTGTGTATGCCAGCATGCCATACCAGCACTCCTGACTGGCAGACTGGCTCTCCTTTTTGTCTCCATAGTGGACAAATAGGTTACATACCAACACTTTTATTTTTATCCCTTTTGGAATACTATGTCAAATCATCCATTTGGAGCAATACAGAAATTGAGCTGCCTTTCCTCCAGAAAGGTTCATGTACATTATGAGTAGTTGAACAAGCCAAAATGCATCCCGCAGGAAGATCTTGGAACACCCCCGCCCATCTCTTCAGCAGTTGGCATGGCTGGTTCTGCCCCAGTTTTTGAACAAGAGTACATTAATGTTCAGAAAGACATTTTAGGGATGTTGTTCTCAAGTAATGTAAGCAATTGAAGGCATCAATAATGAGTGCATTAGCACTCCTGAACTGTTTTGTCAGATAAACTTATCAGAGATGTCTCCTGCAGTCTCATTTTACCCCAAAGAGACAACTTCTGTCAAGTCAATAATGACCGATGTGACAGGAAGCATACCACAATGTCAAGAGAGTTGTTTTGATATTTACTTAGTAGAAACATATATATAGACCGCACTGTTTTTCTGAGGCAGGGATTGGTGAAAGAGACTGTGATACCGTGTTTTATGCACTCCTTTCATTCATGTTTAACTATGAAAGTATCAGCTAAAGTATTGGTGACATTCATTTTTGTACGAATGCACTCTCTTCCCTGTTCTGTCTCCATTGCTTTTAGAGCTTCTGTGCTGTGGCACAACAACCGTTTGAATAGAGCTCTGGCTAAAACAAATTTACCAGAAAGGTCCACTCTGCCACCTACCTACAATAATAAAGTAACAATAATAATAACTTCAAGTTCAGAACCAGTTTCATTTCCTCTTGAATCTCTGTGAAATTAAAGCTATAAATAGCTGATAACTTGATGCATCTCAAACATGGCTGTCCGTAGGTGGGCAGCTGTCCTGAGGCAAAGAGAGCTAGGTTTCCAAATGATGGGTAACATTTTACTTTTAGCCTTGCCTAGTTGTGATACATCGTGTTTCAGAACTGTGGCAGTCTCATCTTCAGAAAAATGACCAGTTAGGTATTAACGAGTTAATACTGAATGTTCTTGGTGTTTAAAGGTGTATAGCATTAGTAACTTTCAGTTCTGGGACATCTTGCTGCCACTGCTTTCAAACTCTCTGTACAGATGAAAAATTGGCATCAATAGAAGTGTAATTAAGAGAAGTCTTGCTAGGCTCATTTTGTAGAGGGCTAAGAGGAAAATGGCAAACAACAGAGTGTCCAGCCTGGACTCCAGAGCAGCATGGCTGAACCTCAGCTGTTACCCAGGTCCCTTGACTCCCAGCTAATCCAAAGGGGCTGTGACTTCTTTTTTTCTCTGAACAATTAGTAATGCATATTGTTACTGCATGCAACAGGGAAAGTGTTTGGGAGTGAGGAAAATAGAGACTGATCCTATACAACAGTGTTTAGGCCAGACGATTTGATTATCTTCTTCCATCTGTTAAATGTCATCCCAGTTCATAGATTTGCTTTTTGCAAAGTGCTGTTGAAGTGTATGCCATGAACACCAAGTATCTTTCTTCTCCTGATACTGACTGGGAAGAATCATAGGAAGAGCCTTCATTAAAGACAATTAGTATGTTCTGTTTCTTTGTGATTTGTTTGATTTGAACCTAAAATCTTTGCAGAAGAATACGATTAAACCAACCAACCAGAACACTAAAGCTCCGAGGGAGCTGCAGTCTGCTCCAGCCAGGTTACAGCTGTCCTGCTGCTGCCCTTGCTTGAGCTCAGGTTGTGTCACAGGACTAAGGAAGAAAGGCTGTGCCTACAAATCTCTGCTGCCCAGGCTTTGGATTTAACCACAGCCACTGGGGCTGGATGGGTGGACAGAAGGGGATGATTTCCATTCTGGCCAGCTGGTAACGCTGTGTCTGCATTTGCCTGCATTTCCCTGCCTCTTGGCTGAGAGTTGAATCAGGGCAAGCGCCAATGTGAGAGTGAGCAGGAGAGCAGGGGAAATAAAGGGTGTTGAAAACAAGAAAAAGGATACCGTGTGCAAGGAAGGAAGGAGCGTACTGATCCAATGCAGATACTAGATCTATGTTTCCTATTTTTCATTCTGTATTACCTTTTATTGTTTATAGAAGGGGATGCAAAAACCTCTATCTCTAGGGTGCAGGGTAGGTGCTGAGAAGAAATCTGAGCAGTGTTAAGGCTTCTAAGATGCACACAAAAATTTTGACCAGTGCTGTGGGTTAAAATGCACAACAACAATCTCACCTAAAAGTATAAAAAGCTGTATTTTCATGGGGATTGTAGTTTATAGGCTTTGTCCAGGCTAACAAGAAATTTGTAATTAATTTAAACTTTCCATAAATAACTACTTTAACCCTACCCACCCAAACTATCAAATAACGAATGCAGGGTTTTTATATTACATTTTAGATCACCAGAATGATCTCTAATAGATCGTCACCTTTGCTTTTGTCTGACGTTTTAAGCCAGCATTGTGGCTCTCTCCTGTTTTCTCAGAAATCATCTCGAAAACCAGTTAGAATTGAGCCCTGCAGATTATATTGTCGCTTTCCTAATTTTAGATTTTAGAGTAACATCTATGTTCCTTACAGCTTATTAGTTTTTAAAATATCTGTATATTTTGAGCAAACTCCTATTAAGTCATGTCCAAGCTTTATTAAAGTTTGGTTTGAACTAATGTATCTGACTGTGGAAAGGATTATTTCAAACACACAGAGATTTAGAAGATATTACAAAAATGTGATCTTGACCTTTCATTAGATTTTATTAATACAAGGTTTGAGTCTGTGTGAATGTTTGGAAACAGACAACTGTGTCCTCAAGACGTGTTCATGGAGCAGCTGATATTTGTATTTTGCTTTATTTTTGTTTGAGGTACTAGCTTGTGTTATTTCAAAAACTTTTCCTTGCATTTAAAAATGAAAGACTGCTGGTATTAGTTTGGTTTGGAAGTTTGTGTTGCCATTTGCATGATATTTGTAGTTAATAATTTGGTCTTAGACTTGCAGTTGTTTTATGGCCTGGGATCCCTGAACTCTTATATTCATAACAAGGATACTGCTCTATTAGGGTTTATTGGTGTTTCTCCATACTTCCACCTGAATTCTTCCTAGCATTTTAATTTTAAACTTTTATTTCTGTATTCCTATCACATTAAAGTACAGGAATCACTTCTGTTTGAGACTTTTTAGAGCACTTAACACTAGGAAGAGGCTACAAAGAAGAAACGGAAGTTCTAAATGTCAAAATTGCTCATAATTTTAATTAAAATAACTGAAACACGTACTTCATACAGGTGTACTTGAAAGCGAGAACCAGTATTCACAGATTTAAAAGATGTGTTATCTGTCAGCTGCAGATTAAACAGCAGTAGAAATTAAGTATGGTGTTAATTGCCCAAATAACATACTGAAGACTGTTTTTTTGTTTGTTTGTTTTTAATTCTGATGTCTCTTTCCTAGAGGGCTCATTGTTGTAATTATATAAGGTGTCAGATTTTGAAGGACTGTAAAGAAAGAACCTGGGGTCAAGTAATTCAGGAAATTCTTAATGTTTTGCAAGTGTTACGTATTTGTTGTTAGAGGTGTTTTTTGTTTTAAGTTCAGTGAAGTAGCCTTTGTTTTAACACTCTCGGTTTGAAAGCCAAGGAGTGAAGTAATTAAAGTTAATAGAATTCATTGCCTCTTAAATCGAGATACATGGTATACATACATCATATGCTATAGCAATTCAGAAAAGATCTTGACAACAGTTACACAAACCATTGCTTTCATCAAAGCCCAATTCACTCTCTATTACTACCTGGGGAGGAGATAACTTCCAGGAAATGGCATGTTTGTTATTATACTCAAAATACTGAATGCCTTTAACGCTTCTGCTATTTAACTAACAACAAACCTGATGTCTTCAACTTTTTAGACAGCTTAATTTTGTGTGGTTAGTGTTGATTATTAGAATGAGACAAAACAGGTAAGTTCTAGGAAAAGGTTCTTCATAATATGCTCATGTTACAAAATCAAGTTCACTTGACAGGTCAGAAGCAATAAGGTACTGTTAGATGGATACTGAAGAATACATGTAAATGAAAATTAATTATATCTTTTGAAGAGGCACTTTGCTAAATTTTGTGTACAACTGGCAGCATTAAGAGTAGGTCTGTTCTTGATATCATTCTTTGGGAAGATCCTTGCCTTTTGCCTTCGCTGTTAAAAATTTGGAAATGTAAACATCAAAATTTCCATCACCAGAGAAGGAAAGAACAACAACAAAAATTAGTAAAGTTTATGCTTTTGTATGATTTTTTTAACACTTAAATTTTTACTGACTTCCAATTATATTAAGATAGCTCTGAATTTTGGTTTACTATTCAAAACATACTTTTCCTAGGGATGTGTATAGATGAGCTTCTGTTTTCACTGTAGGAGTTTCCTCGTGCACTATGAGTAAAAATTTACCCTTTTTATTTTAACACTTCGCTGTTGAAATTGCCAGGTTGCTTTTATTTTTCCAGGCATTTCAAGTGGCCCTTATCTAAAGGCTCATTTCGGTCAGCGTATAAAGCTAATAGTTTTAGTTTACAATGGTGACACATGAGGACGGATTCCACTCCTGTCAGAATTTGGGTGAAGAGTTGAGATGACTTCAGTGATCCCTTCTGAATTGATCCAAATAGAAGAATCTGCTCCAGTGGCTCTGTGTTGCTGCTGAGCTTAGAAATAATTTACCTTTTTGGGACTAAGAGTATTTGCTTTAAAGATGAGATGGCTTAATTGTCTTTCTGGTTTTTGGTGGAGTGAGGAGTTAGGCTTGAATCATCTGACTGAGAAGCTTTCCTTAACAGCTTGATTTAAATATATTTCTAATAGCCAGACATGGTCTTGTTATACTGTTGCAAATGTACTTTACCCAGATAAATTTCTTTACATACCAGTATGTTTCTTTACATACCTTTGACTTCTCAGAAAGTGTAATGCCTCTCGAAAAAGGATGGGTGGTAAGTACCTAAGGCGTATAATGAGTGTTGGAATGAATGGGAAGACTGGGCACCACTGTAGATGATAGCAAACCAGAAGGGCCTTGGGACAAATAGAAGAACAGCTAAGGAAGCAGGGAGGTCATGTTTGGCTGCTGTGGTCTATCATAGGAACTCTACTTATTAGAGATAATGGCTGTCATCAGAGGTAATGACTGAAGCACAGTTCAGACCCTAAGTTGAGGCAGGGTCATCGCATTTTCAGCACTGTGGCATAAGCAATTTTTGTTTTCTGCTGTCAGCAGCAGAGAGACTCATTTCTTAGCCTGAAGCAGAGCGAGCTCTGCAGTGGGCAGCCCCACTGACCTTGTGTGAAACGCTAAAGGAGAGGTTAGTGACGAACAGGCCGCTTCTTGTCTGGGGCTAACCTCTTAGCTGCCCCTGCATGCCAATGCATTCCAGCAATTAAAACAAAATGGAAGACGAGACCATTACTTAAACAATACATTTTCAAGTGCCTGAGCTCTGTTGTATGTCTTTTGTTGCTTCTGGACCTTGCTTTTTGGGATAACTGTTCTAAGTTACTTGCATTAGCTGTGGAAATAATGTGTTTAAAAATAACCCGCTGAAAGAGCACTCTTTTAAAAACAAACAAAATTTGACTGTGGAAGAGCCTGGAGAGCTGTGAAATCTTGGAATTGCGTTACAATATAGTATGGATGCTGCAGAAATTCAGCAGTGTGGCTCTTACCGTTACTTTTTACATAGGACTTGCAACTGTAGTGGCTTTTATTTTCTAATTTTTCTTGAAACTCGCTCTGAATTTTAAGTTCTAGTGTAGAAACTAAAGTTTTTTGTTTAAAAAACAGCCCTTCTGTGCATTTTTCATATGATAATGCTGGCACATTTAGGACCAAGTAGATTTGACTGTGAGGAGTAAACACACAAAGATCTGACTCTTCTTTCCACGGAGCTCTAGAACCAATTGTGATATTTGCATGTGACAGTACTTCAGAGCCTCAGTAAAAAATGGACGTGGCATTTTTATACAGCAGCTCCTGATCAGCAGGAGCCTTGCACAGCTAGTTTCTCACTCTAGATCACAACCTGCAACTATCGCCCTGCAGGTAGACTTTCTGGATTGGAATGAATACCACAATAAAACCAAGAAGTTGCACAGGCCTGCTGATGTGGATCTGCTTGTCTTTGTTATGATGAATCCTGTTTACCAAAGAGGAGTGGTGGTGAAGGATGTATATGCTTCAAGAGGGGAAAGAGTAGGAAATTCATTAGTTTTATTTTATTTTTTTTAAGTTGTTTCCTTGTAACTGTAAGAAAAGCATGTATGACTGAGCAAGATTGCTAAATGTGTTCTGTGGCTGCTTATACTTTGCCCTTGAAAACCACAGGGACAGTAACCAGAGCGCTCTTTAGGTAGTGTGCTTTGAAGAGGTGAGTGGTGAAATGGCAAACAGAGCATGGAGCCGCCTCAGCTTTCACTCAGCATCTCGTGATTCATTCCAGAGGCAAAAATAATAATTGCTAAAGAAAATTGTACAGGTATTGTTATAACGCTTGGGGCTAAGCAAACTGCGGAAATTGTGAGTTACTGTGTTTTAGGCTGGGGGGGATCAGTTCTAAGGAATACTGCTGTCCTTTCCAACAGTGTCTCAACATTGACAGGATGTTTATGGGATCCAAGGAGTATCCTATCCATCATGCTAGCCAGCCCTGTGGGTTAGTTTAGAATATCACCTCTTTCCCCAAACATTTGTCTGGTTTGTATTAACAGAATCCTTTCCTCCTCCTGTTCAGCCACACCTTGTCCTTCGTTTGGTCAAAGAATGAAAAAAACAGGATTTATAGTCCCTTCACCTCCCCCCCACCCCATATTTAGCATAGTACAGCAAAGCATATAAAAGAGGAAGACTTCTGTGTTAAATACTGCTGTTCTGGATATGGTTAATTTTGTGTCCTAACCCTTTGGGTACTCCAGGTGAATCAAAAGGTGCTTTTTTTCATGTGACCCAAATTATGACCTCAGGCATAAATCAGTGATGAGGGGAAGGGAGATAGCTCAAAAGGCATTTAACTACTGCACTTGAGAGACTTCACCTGCTTCTCCCTTGTGGTCATTGATCAAGTCCTGAGGTGTATTTTATTAGTGTTTTTTTTTTTTTTCCTCTTTGTGAACGGTATGTATTCAGAGACATTTTTATACTTAAAGAATCCTAAATCAATGAAAATATTTTGATTTTAATTTTTAAATGCTGTTTAAAAGTTTTAACTGAGTGAAGTTTTTCAGAAATTGACTGTTTTTAAATTTAGTTCCTAAACCCTGTATCTGTCCTAGTTGAGTCTTCACACTTAATAGTTACTAAATTTTGTTAAAGAGAGTACTTCTTGATTCCTGTCCTGGCGATGGTGTATGCATGCATATATTTGCAGTCAAATGCATGTTGGAATGTTGTGTTTGCTTTTTTTGTCTGTTTGTTTTAGCTTTGCTTGAACTGCTTAGAAATTGATGAAGATTCAAAGCGTTCCAAAGAGTGACAAGGGAGTATTTTATATTTTATTTTGGTGATCTTAAAAGGTGTGAGGTTTATGGAAAAACAGATTTTTGAGAGGCGTGTAAGAAAAGTGAAAGACTGAAAAAAGCTTTTATAAAAGGAGAGAAGATCTTCTTCACCTTCAGCTGCCAAAGCATATGGCTTAAAAATCTTGTTTGTTACGATTTGTCTGACTCCTTGCTACGTGTAGGCAAGCCATCTTTCCCTCACATTTCGTCTGTCTCAGTTCATCCGTAAACTGTATCGACCTGTGAGAGAGTAGAGCTAGAGAAGGGACTGGTGAGGTGGTAATAACAATGAGCTCGAGTCCCTGACACAGAACTTGATTGCTTGCTAAATTACCAGCAATCAAATGTGTTTTCTTGCAGCTAAATGCAAGGTCATGCAAATAAGAAGGGTGATAATTTTGGCTTGTATGATAGAGGGCTGTGCTGGGCTTCTGTGACCTGGTTCAGACCCCCGACTTCAGAAAGGCAGCTGGGAAACTGGAGAGGGTTCAGGCTGACTCCAAGATTTGTAAAGTGTGCACTGCAGCAAGAAACTGAAGAGCTCAATCTATTTAATTTCCGTGATGAAGTAATGAGACAACTTCATTGTATTAAGTACCCAGACAAGAAGGTATCTGTACAGGAAGCCATGTTTCAGTGACTGGATGATGAACTCAGCAAAATCGAAATTGTCAATAAAGTGCATGTTTGTAGTGCGAAGGTAATTACTCTTTCTGAAAGATAGGTGTCCACTGAAGCACTTGTTATATACGGAATTCAGAGTGCCAGATGTTGGATGAAATCTTATGATGCATCTTATACAGGGGTTCAGAGCAGTTGCAGAGCTTTCAGGTTTTAAAATCTGTCTGTATGGGGTTCAGTGTCAGTTTGGAGAAGAAAAAAAGTAAAGGTTGAAGGCTGTGGATATAGTATAGGGACTGTGGAAGAGTATTCTTCACAGCCTTAGAAGTGTCATCACATTTCTTATGGTTTAGCACACAATACATCTGCCTTTCCCAGAAGGACTTGACATGCTGGCAGTGTGTATTTTTGCACAAACTACTTATCGTATTGAAGTGACTTTTCTTCTTGGGAATGTGCTGATAGTAAAAGTAATTTAAATAGATAAAAGTATGTTTATAAAGGAATGGTTAATATGCTGTAAAAATGGAGTGTTTATCACTTCAGGTGTGTATGTTTTTAGTTGCCTTTAAATCTAAGGGATATTTTCCCAAGATCTTTGAGTTGTTGCTATGTAGTATAGAGTTTTGTTGGTTCTGGTTTCAACTTTTGCTGTTAATAAAGGCTATGAAGTAAGAAAACTGCTTTCTGAAGCTGTTTCTCTAAATGTAGCTCTGTTGTAAGAACAGCACTGAATTTTCAAGGTGCTGTGATTATCCTGAGCTACTTTGTGAAGTCTGAGAACTGCATAGAACAAGACGCTGTCATGCTACTGTAATGGGAAGTCTGTCCTATTATGCAGCTTCCTCCATGGAATGAGGAAGAAGCAGCTCTGTGCTGACCTAAACTAGAAGAGAACCTAAAACTATAAGTGTATTTTAAACAATAATAAAAATTCAATAATTTGGCACATTCCCTGAAAGGATCTCAAAACATCTTAATCCTCATGAGGAAGATATTACTGCTCTTTTACAAAGTGATAAGAACCAAACACTTGGGGAGGGGGGTGGGAAGGCTTTTTGTAGGGTAATAAATGTAGCTGATCACTTCTTGGTCCTAGTTCTTTGCAGTCTATTTTGTTCAAAGCATCTCTTCATTAAAAAAAAAAATAGGTATGAGTATTTCAACAGAAGGGAACACTTAATGGTGCTGTATATTACTGTCAAATTGTATTTTTGGTAGTCGCAGGGAATGAATTCATGTAACTTACAAGGAAGCATGATATGTATCTTTGATGTTTATACATCAATGACCTAAAAAGGGCAGGAGATGAAGAGATGGGCAGCATTAAAATGCATTCTGCATTTTTTTAAAGTAGGGATATTTGTTTCAATATAAAACTGTCAAAAGTGTTCTTAAAGCCAGTGTTGGACAGAGTCCTTTTATAATATCATCTGAGTCCTTTTATTGTTTTTGTTTTCTTTTCTTGCTAGAACATCTTTGATAGGAATGAGAACATGACAGAGAAGAAGGGTACTGCAAAATTCTTTTTTTTTTTTTTTTTAAACACTTGTATCTATTCTGAGTTTAAAGTTCAGTCAAAGTAACCATCTCAGTCTAAGAACATCATGGAAGTATTGTTACCTAATCAGTAATATTTTAGTCTGCTACTCAGGGTTTTGGCATAAGTAAACACTACAAAGATGGTTTGCATAGCATAGATTACCCAGGCTGTCATGCTTTCCCTTTAATTTTATGTATGCTTTTTGTTCTGCTCACTTAGACAAACTCTGTTTGGGCTAGGTGCCTGCACTACAACAGAGTAAGAATTGTGCTGGCTACACTTAGCTCTGTATCACGTTGCTAGTGATGGTCAATAGTAGATGAATGTAAGACTAAGGCAAGCATAAAGAGATCTTTTCCCCAGGATTTGCTTCCTGCTTCCTGAAATTGTTAGAGGTTTCTGACCTTCATCAACTTGTTGAACCTCATTTCAAATACACCAGGAGGGAGAAGCAATTTCTGTTTCCTGGGCTAACCCTTGCTTTGAAGGCAGGGGGTTTCACTGGCACCTTCCAATAGCAGTACCCTCAAGGCAGTGAGGACAAGGGAGCAAAGTGTGGTGAAAGGGCAGGAATTTGGGATGGCAACTTCCTCCTTTCTGTACATCTGTCCAGCAAAGGTAAGACTAACCAGTGCCAAGTTTAGGGCTGGTGAAGGCTGCTGTTTCATGGTGCAAAGGGAATCAGAAAACTGAGTTACAAGTTGCAGCCCTGAGTTTGCTTTTGGAGCAGTATGGCTTCAGATGGTCTGCATGTGTAGGATGGACTTTATCTGCTATGGTCTAACAGCTGTGTGTTGCTTTGTTGCGAAAGACCCATCTTTCTCCTGGTGCAGTCTCTGTGCAGTCTTTTATTCGTACATTGTATAATACCTCTTCCTGAGCAGCGTATCTGGAGCAGTTGTCAGAGGAGGGTTAAGCCAAGCCCACAAGAACAGGGTAAGGTGTTCGCCCGTGAGACAGGCAGTAGCATGAGAGGTCATATTATTTTGACCATGTGCTCCATTTGTCTTAATATATTGTTTCATGGAATGGATTTGCTGAGATCTGTGAGTCAGTCCTATCTTGCTGCTGCCAAGTGTATTCCCTCTCACGCAAAGATCTGGTCTAGTGTATGAAGGAATAACCAAGATGGTGTTAGTAAGCAGGCATGATGCAGATGCTGTTTAAACTTCACAGAGTATGCAGAGTATGTAGCTGGGACATTTTGTAGTGTAAAGCAACATGACCTAGAAAGCACCAAGGTGTTGGAAAGGATACTGAATAATTTGATAGGCTTTGTTGTAAGGTCTATATGTTATGGCTTCTGTATTGTATTCTAAATTAACGGTTTCTTTCATTCACATTCCCAAACTTGCACAGATGAGCAATGCTACCAGCTACTTTCATTTAATGCTCTATATTCCTAAACATTTTTTTCCCTATGAATATGGACCTATATGTTATCTGTACTTTGAGTTATGTATAAAATATCACTGCAAATACCCAGAACTTTAATTAGTATAAATGGATTTTGAAATACAAAACTCAGAAGGGAAAAAGATGTTTTGCCTATGTAGTATTCAATTTAGAGTGTTTTAAGGGGAAAAAAAAAATCTATCTGTGTAGTACCTGATGTTTTCCTTGAAAAGAAGTACTCCTGTGTATTGTTGGTTGTGATATTTTATGTCACCTAGGGCTGCGTTAATCTCAGTCTCATTATACTCTGGAGGTGATGTAACAGATATTTAAACTAGGCAATGCTACAGTGTCAAGTGTTTTTTCAAATAATTAAGTTGACATACATTTTATAATAATTTTTTTGTTTGAGTTATGAAACAAAAATATTCTTGTGAGGAAAACTCTTCATTTGGAAACGCACTGTGACTTTTTAATATTCCTGTGTGAACGGAAAAGCTAAAAGTCACTATTTTTCCTGTTTAGACTTTGAAATACTCCTTTTAAAAGACAGCAATTGAACTCTGCTCTTTCATTCCATTTCAGGTTTTTCTTCTATAATCATGGCAAAACCTTATGAATTTAACTGGCAGAAGCCAGTTCCCTCTTTTATGCAAGATGGAGCTGTGTTTGATAGATATGAAGAGGTAAGAGGCCAGTTGCATTTCATTTGCTATTCTCTTTTAAATATGTAGATGTTTCAGAATATTTCATGTTTTGTTTTCTTTGTACGCAAATTTTCACATAACTGCAGAAATGTGTTTGGGGAGGAAATATTACACTTCATTGCTATACGGATTTTTGCTTTTAACAGAAATAGTTTGCAAATCAGTGGGATTAATAAGCACTGAGCAGGAAAAAGGGAGATTTGAATCAAAATATTTATAATGTTTATAAAGCTCTCATCTTTGCAGATCCATAAAGCATATTACTGAACAAAGTACATCTTTCCGTTTTACATGTGTCAAATTGGGGTGAGGGGAGAAGTTATGTCCTTCTTAGATATAAACTGAGGACCTGCATGTTGCATATGAAAGTAAGAGAACACAAAGCATTTATATTCTGATTCAGATGCAAAATTTGAGATCTGGAGTGGTTTTAAGTCCTTTAGAAAATCAACCTGTAATCTATCTGAAGCGTGATTACTGTGATCCCGGTTTCGACTGTGCTTTAATCCAAATCTATTAAAGGAATGCAAAACAGGACATTTTAGACAGACAGCTAAAATAAAGGGCTGAGACACTTACCTTATATTCAGCATTGATATACCTGTGAGAATAATTTTATCAGGGACTATTTTTAATCTTGTTTGGACAGGAAGTTATCTCAGTGAGTGCCTTCAGGGATATTAGGATTTTCCTTTTACCTTTTTAAATGTAGGTAAAAGGTATTTTTTATTATGAGGACTGCCAAGATAGGGACAGTTGTTTTACCCTGTATTTTCAGTTTTAGGGACAGATAAACTAAGAAGATACTAGTAGACATTGAATGCCTTAGAAAGGAGGTTCCTAAAAGCTTTGTTTTTCCTTCAGTAAATGCTGTTGCAGAAATTGTCTGAGCATCCAAGTGAGGGGGTACGGCCCATGGCATTTCTCTTGCACCTTAGATGAGAAATGGAGAATGAGCAGATACAGAGAAGAGTTGAAGTGCTCAGATCTCGGTGTGGGATCAAGAATGCTCAGTGAGGTACATGGGTCCTTGATGTAGTGACAGGGAGAATGAGACATCTTGAAATGAAATTCTTTTGTACTGTAGGTTGGTGTGCCCAGCAGGCAATCATGCAAGACTAGCCAACAGATAATGCTGTGCAGACGTGGAGTTAAATGGTAGAACCAGAAGTCTTGGTCTTTGCAGCTGAATTTATTGCCTTCCAAAACTCCATAGAAAGGGGGATTGTACTTGCCACCTTCGGAGCACAGTCTTGTCTGTCTGTCTGTATGACATGCTCCATCTACATTGCTTGCTGCAAGTTTTGCTGCAGTTCACTCTGGGTTTGTTATGGTACAGTTGGAAGCCTGGTTTGTTTTATAGAAGGGGACTCTTCTGGAAACATTAAAAGGCTTTCACTTGGGTAACTAACTGTATATTTCATCTGCAATTTTACAAGGAATCATCAAGGGCTGTGAAAAGTAGTGACTCAGAAGTTAAGATCTGTAGCCTGTAAACAGTGAACATTAGATGGTGTAGCTGTTTGATATTGTCAGATTCATGATATACATAGGCAATGATTTAATTGTGTTGTAGTAGTAAGTAGATAGCCTACCTAAGAGAAAAACACCATTGCTTTAGGCATGCTATGTAAGCATAGCAGATCCAATTCCTGTACTGTAGGGCTTGCAATTTTCAAAATAAGTATTTCAGATCTGGCCTTCTCATTTTCATTGAGATTCTGTACTTAATTCCCCAACCTTAACAGCAAGACCATGTGGGCAAAAAGATAAATGGTAGGTGAACTAAGGTCATACAGCAAGTCAGTGCAGAACTGGGGCTCAGGAATCCTGGTCCAGGGTCTGGGTGACTGAATAGCTCTAGTACAGCATGGGAGGTCTTTTTATGTGCCCCAGTTTTGTTGAGTGGCTAGAAAAATCTGGGTTATTGTAATATGGAGCAATGTCTTGATCCATCTTTTGCTGATAGGGGAGTCCCTGAGCTGGCAGGAATACAAAATGACAGAAAGATATTTTGAGCAAAGCATTATCATATTTGACTGCTGAAAAGTCTGAGTCTAGAACAGGACTGTTTCAGAATATAGGAAGAAAAAATCAGACATGATTAGGAACCTTACTAGTCATGTTGCATGTACACGATCTGATGGTAGGAGCTTTCTTTACAGTACAAGACAAACTGCAGAAAAAATTAATTTAGTGAAAAGAATCAAGGCTGGGGTGGGACATCAGTATGAATGCAGTTTACATAAATACCTTTGTGAAAACAACATTTTTGGTGTATCGAGAGCTTTTTGATAATGTGGACACAATAAATGACAAAAAAAACTGCCTTTTATTGTGTGAGTAATCTTTCTGGAAAATGCAAGAGGCACTCGTTTTGATCAGTAGCTAGCTGTGTTTTTATATGAAACATCACAGGACTCCAAGGGCTGTAAAACTAGTAAATCTGCGTTGTCTGGCAATGAGTACATTTCATGAGGGATGAGTGCTAGGGTGGAGGCAGGAAAATAGAAGCTATGGTGGAGAAAGATGGGCAGAGCAGTGCATGCTGGAAACTCATGCGTAGTGGTGTTGGCTCAGACTGAGCTGCAGCAACTTTCTATTTTCTATCTCAGTTCCCCTGCCTGTAAAATTAACATGGTTGTTTGCTACTTGGATGGAAAACAACGATGTGTCAGTCCTTAAGTTCTGTAAATCTCATTTGAGGACAAAAAACGTTGCCCAGAAGTGGTAGACACCATTCAATAGTGAATGTGTCCAGGGAAAAGGAAGAATTGTCCCAAACACAGCATAACCCCTTTGGCTGCCTCCAGCTAGGAGGGTTCAAAGACATTACCCAACCCTGGATCCAGGTATGTGCTTGACTTTGTGCCCAGTGTCAAGTCAGGATAAGACCTGACCGGAATGCGAGTATTCCTTAGCCCGCCTGATGCCCTTGTTGCATGGCAGACACCAAAAAGGCTGCGGTGGCTGCCCCACGTAGTCCTGCATCCCAGGTTGAGCTGGGGAGCTGCCTTAGAGTCACCCAGTGAGATGAGTCTGTTCTGGGAAGAGTTACTGACTTAAAGGTGTGCTCCAAGGACTGAGGGCATTGGAGTTTTTGTCTGTGTTGTTACCTAAATTCCGATTGTTCTGTGTGTAAGACCTTTGACTCTGAAAACACCTCTGATGTGCTGGCTAGCCTTGTTGTATGCTCAGGGGAGGACAAGGCATATCAGAAAGGTACCTCAGTCTCTGCTGTTGAACAGCGCATCGATCTCTGAAACAGTAAGCAGTGCTGTAGCCTGCACACATGCTTGTTGGTTTTCAATTAAGGAAGTAAGGAAGTCCTGGATCCTTTTTTATTGAAAAAATGAGTGATTCTGCACAGTGTTATCCTACGTTTTAGCTTAATTTATGATGCATTAATTGGGGCTAGAGGTGTGTGGAGGAAATTTCTTTTTTAATTCAGCTAATCTGATATTTTGCCTTGTCTAGTCCCTCTGGTATGCTATCCTTTCCTCATTTCTCTACTGATCAATATCCTTCAAATTCTGCTTGCCAGATATTCTGGCTAAAAAAATATTTGTGGCATAGATACTGTCATAGTCTAACAGAAAAGGATTTCCTGATTTCTGAATGTTAAAATAAGATGTGGTTGTTTGATCCTGAAGGTAGTATTGGCAATTACATAATTTTAACCTTTACATAGTTTAAAGTATTCAGTTTTCAATAAATATTTTTGAAGTTCCATTTCATTAAGATCTTTCAGGTACTAATCACTGCTTTTATTAAACAAACAAAAACAAATTGTAGTTGCAAACAGAAGTATGAAAACATTAAGTGCATCCTAGTGTTTCAAATGTTGGCAAAAAGACAAATCACTAAAAATGATCATTTTTTAAAAGCCTCCCTCGTCATTTCTGATTACTTAGGAATGGCAAATTCTCCAGGAAGGCATTTGGGGAAAAATGTAACAATCTTCTATTTTTTGAGAAATAAATTAATCTATGACATTTCTCAAACTGACTAAAATAATGATCTATATTTTCTTTCTATAGGAATCCTTTGTCTTTGAAAGCAACTGTCTCTTTCAAGTGGATGAGTTTGGCTTTTTTCTGAGCTGGAAAAGTGAAGGAAAGGTATACTACAGTTATGTCAGGAATATATATTACATAGTATTGCACTTGGTTTATATTCTGCCTAGTCTTTAAAAATATAAAATATTGTGTTACTTTATATACAAAACTAGCCTTAGTTCTGTTCTTTCAGAATTTACAGAAGTGAAGTACTTAAAGAGGGAATTAACAGAAATAAAAGGGAAATGTACTGTTTAGTGTTAATTAACAGTGATTGCAAATAAAATCCATTATTTTTGCTGCACTTCCTAACAGACCTTTGAACTTGTACTTTTTTTTTTTTTTTTTGCCATTTCAGGAAGGACAGGTATTAGAATGTTCCCTGATCAACAGTGTTCGTTTTGGAGCTGTACCAAAGGTACTCTATAGCCAGTTTATACTCTTACTTTAAACAAAGTTTAAGTTCAAGGTTCAAGTTGCGTCAGGGGAGGTTTAGGTTGAATGTTAGGAAAAACTTCTTTACCGAAAGGGTAGTTAGGCATTGGAATGGGCTGCCCAGGGAAGTGGTTGAGTCACCATCCCTGGAGGTCTTTAAAAGACGTTTAGATGTTGAGCTTAGAGATATGGTTTAGTGTGGGCCTTGTTAGAGTTAGGTCAGAGGTTGGACTAGGTGATCTTGGAGGTCTCTTCCAACCTGAACAATTCTGTGATTCTGTGAAAGAATATTTAAACTGAAGGTGAAATGCAGAACGGAGTTCATTTCTTTAAAAAGTACCAGCAACACATCTTTTCTTTTGCAATCACAGTCTAAAATTTTAAGTTTTTAAATTCAAGTGATTTGGTGTGATTGCACTGGGAAGATTCTGTAATCTGGTCTTCCCGATTTAGTACAGTGTTTAGCTTAGGATGCTGTGAAAGCTGAACAATAGACATTAAGTGTATGTATTAGGAGTTCTTAATTATTTTTTTAATGTTGTATTGTGATACATGTTTTACAAATCTGGAAAAAAAGCTTCATATTGCAAATTTTGTTCCTATCTGTTTAAAATTAGTTGTTTGTTCTTGTTTCATTGATATAAAGCCTAGAAAGTTTTGTTTGCATCCATGTTTATACAGTTAGATGGTTAGAGAGGGCAGCGGTACCCAGGGTCAGTGGTCACTGTCTGCAGTTTTGAAGAACATCAGCAAAAGGACTAGCTAGGGTTTCTGTAAAAACCCAAAACTCTGGAAAGATTTTAAATGGTATTCTTCAGAAAGCATAAGCAGAATTTTCTGAGATGAAATTTGGGCCTCACTCCTCCAGGCCTTTAGTTTAGAAAATTTGTTGTGAAGCAAGGTATCTGTTAACACCTCTGCATTTCCACTTTCAAGTGCTAAGTGTTTCTGTTTTAACTGTCGATAACCATCCCTTAGTAGCTCTCTTGGGGCTTCATAAACTAAAATGCTTCCACCATAGAGAAGGGGCATGGGAAGTGGTGATGCAGACAACCCCATGCTTCATGTGCAGACAGCCATATGAATATGCTTCAGACTTCACCTCTGTTTTTACATAGGTAATTTGTTCTTTATGCCCATTAAATCCATAGCCCTTGGCCCTCAGCAGAGATACCAGCTTGTAAGATGTATCATTAAGAAACAGCCAAAAAGTCACCCGGATCATAACTCTCAGTAATTATAGACGTAACTAGATAGGAATAATTTACTTAGAGATTAATACTGTTTCTCTATTTCCATTCCTTGGAGTGATTCATTTTTCTTTTTTCATGACTAAAATATACATAATTTCTAATTTAACTTTCTGAAATGTATTTAAAGTACTTCATTTATGTCTAAGCTTTCACACTTATGTTCATAATTGTTAGAATATATTGTTTTCTAGGTTTATACACAATGATTCTAAGTGAAAAAACTCATTTAATATGATTGGCAAAGGTTTAAAGGTGTTATTGTATATGGAGATCAAATAACATCTCTACCATAATGCATTGCATAACAGAAGTATTGCAAAAGTAACAAGCTATTTATTCTGTTTAACAGGATCCCAAAATACTAACTGCACTTGAGGCTGTTGGAAAATCAGAAAATGAGTTGGAAGGACGGATAGTGTGTGTTTGCAGTGGCACAGATCTGGTGAACATCAGCTTTACTTTCATGGTAGCGGAAAACACAGAAATAGCCAAGGTATTTCACAGTTAAACAGTGTGTGGGAGGAAGAAAAGGAGAGCTCCTCAGCAGTACGCGATTGTTTTTCTGAAGTAAGTCAGCCTGCTTGGCTGACTGAAATACCTGTTTTAATGTCTGCTGCCACACTTTGCAAAAGGACAACAAACATCCATTTGCAGCACTCTGTAAAATGTCTGTGTGCCATGGTGAAAGGAAGTAGTGATTTACCAGCCTCTGCATGCATGGTAATTTATGCAGTAGAGAGACGTATAGGACGCAGCATTCCCCCTAACTGTTTAGCATCTCTGCAAGGGGCTTGCACAGCAGACTATGTGGAGATTATGCAATAGATTTGTAACACATAATGATGCTGAAGGGAAGTGCAATTACTTTTATTTCCATGGTGGGTGGAGCTCAGCCCTCCAAAATTTTGTTCAGCGATAACCTAATTGTATCATGTGGTTCATATTATTTGAAAATACAAAAGCAGGAAAGAAAATTCTATACAGTTGAGGGGATTCCAGTGTACCCATGTTCTTTTCTATTTCCCATTTACAAGGAACAGTCTTAAGAAACCAATGGTGCTTTTTTACACGTCATCTTTCCTGAGAGTTAAGGATTGCAGTTCACAATGCAAGGTCTGTGACTCCACCAAGGCCTGGTACTCGATCTATCTTCTCTAAACTACTCTGAGAAACTTGATCCAGAGTACTGCTAATAGCTTAGATCCAAAGATTTAAGGGACTTTTAAAAATTCACATTTTTTTCTTTTTCTCTTCTGATTTTCTATACTTATGGTGTATTATACCCTGTTTTGCCTCTGCGATACATACTGAATAGTGATGAGTAACATACACCTGCTAAATCCCCTCCTTTAAAACTGAGTGTCTGTTGAATGCAGCATCATTAAATCCCATGGCAGACCTGGTTGATTTTTCATTGCTTGGATCCATATACCTTTAAACACTGAGAGTACTGAGTAAACTCCATGAAAGGAGACATTCTTGTATAACTTACATGAACACACTAAATTGATTTTACTGAGTGTATTTTAAGCAGGCTCTCAGGGAAATAATGTACTATGGTTATGTTCTGCAAACATTTTAAGAGCCAAAGAAAAAGGAGATGCTTGCAGCATTCACTTTTATACTTAACCCAACAATGTCTCTGATTTATTCTGGAAAAAAAAAAAAGGTATAGTTAAGTTTGATAGCCATCTTCAATCTCCATAAACTGTACTAGACTAATTGGCTTGTGAAGAGTATGTTGACCAATTACATAGACTGTCCCAATAAGTGAGGTGATTATACCATCTAAAATATGTACTGCTTCATTAACCACCAACATGCTCATCAAAAATGATGTCATATACTGCAATCTGCTTGTGGGGAGGTTCTGAGAGGCCCATAGATGTAACAGTTGCATTTGGGAGGTTTTCCACCAAAAAAAAAAGTATATATTCATAACTTGTCAACAATGGTGATCCACCTGTTCTAATATGTTTGAGACACAAGCGAGATAGTAAGGTAGATCAAGCCAAAAATGAGGTAGAGCTTTCTAAGTTGCACCTAAAGCTGCAACTTTGCTGGGGATATGGACATACGGGAATTAATTTGGTCTGTACTATGTTCATCTTTCATATATGATGAGTGCATCAACTTGCTACCATAGCTCTGTGCTGAAATAAAATTTCTAGGAGTTATCTGCACATAGAACAGTTCCTTTGTAATTCTTCCTGTTTTGTTCATGAGAAAGCATCTTTGTTCTGGAACATAGTAAATCTCCTCTAAAATCAGTGAGTCTTTCCATGTCATTAAGTAGCAATGCAGCTACTCCTGCAGTGTAAAATTGGCCTTGATATAATCCACATTAAAAAGTAAGCTCCCACTGTGAAATGACAGAGGCAAGAGTTTGGAGAAAAAGGGGCAATGATTGTGGTTTAAGCAGCCCAGATATGGGTACGGGATGCGTCTGTGTTTGTTTGCTGTTTTCCCCCATTGCCATGAAGAAAGTGAGCATTACTTGCTGCAGAAGTTTTGGCCCTTCCTCAGATAAACCAAGGTCAGGATTGGTCGGCACCTGATTGGGATACTTTAAAACAAGGGAATTCGGTGACAGATCCAAATGCAAAAGCCCAGAACCTTTATTTTAGGGTGACAGAAAGAGGGCAAAAAGATATTCTGCTTCTGTAGATAATACTTTCAGATGAGACAAGAAGTAATTGTTACTTGTTGAAGGCTGGATTGTAAATGGGACTGATTAACTCTGACAAAGAAGAAAATGAATGCGAGTTTCTGCCTTCTTCAGGCTACCCATGTCATGAGGAACAGCATCAGTGGGAAGCAGATTCTGCCAGGTGGATAGGACAGAGTAGCAGAGTGTAGGGACAGTCCCTTAAGAGTGCCCCAACTCGCAGGTGGGCAGGGATGCTGCGGGATGCATGGGCTGCTGCCTGCTGTGGGCAGCAGTTAACCCTTCCCTCCAGGCAGAGCTCATCACAGGCTGTCTGTAGTGATCTGTCCTCATCTCTGCACTTGGGCAGCCCCACGTTCCTCTGCCTCTTGTGGTGATGTGCTCAGCAGGTCTGGCCAAGTCATTGCTGAGCTCCAAGTATAACTATTCCAACAAAAAGAGTGTGTTTATTATCTCCCCACTTGTCTCCAAGCTCCAACTCTGGTATTTACATTCTATCTACTTAAATTTTATTGGTGTTTTCAGCTGAGAAATTGGTTTTCATTTCCACTCTTAAAACAAAACAACGACAAAATAGGGTGTACTCTGTCTCTGATTGCAAGCAGCTGTCATGGTCCACTCCTAAAGCAACTTCAATGTGGTAGTAGAGAGTGACTGTAAAAGATGGAATTTAAAATCTAGTGTTTGGAATCCTGATTAAGTCAGGTTATATAAATTATTGTGAGCTAAAATTAAAGCACACACACAAGGTGTGTAAATGTGTTGGTTTTTGTTTTGTTTTGTTTTTTACTTCCTATATGGACTTCCTGCCACCTAATAATCTGATAATCTGCTTTCCCCAGGGGAAGACATTTGAAAGGGCCAGTGGGTATTTGGAGGCAAATATCCTCAGTGCAGAAGCAATGTAGTGCTGATGTGAAGGCACTCTGGCTATAGGCTGCCTATCCAAAGTTGGTGAAAGTCCAATGAAGCTGTTGTAGTTTAACAACCCAAAATCTGGACTTTGTCTTCTTTGGTCATCCACTTTGGCAACGCACTGAGGATTTTAACATGAAAGATTATCCTACGTCAAGTCAGCTCTTTTTATATTCTTTAATAAATGGGTAAGTTTGTCCTGATGGTCATTCTTTCCCAGGTTCAGCTGTGCAGCTGGGAAGACCATGTCTGCCAGAAAGTAGTGTTCCCACTGCTCTGCTGGTAGGGGAGTTTGTGTGAGCACTCTTAATTCACTTCAGTTAGTGAATTACTTATTTAGGGGTGAAGCTTACACCAATGTTTGAAATAACCTTATTCAGGGAAGTGCTCACGCACACCCTTCTGCTGGTGGTAGGTTGGGATGGGAGGCAGTGGGGGAAGGAGAAGGGAGTAGCCTTTTACACTGGCATAGCTGGACTTGGTAGACAGTGGATATTTTCTATGATTGTGTTACTGAGACATTGAATCACCCATTGATGGCTAACTGGTGAGGCACCGGAATGACTAGCACATACTGAAATACTTTGTTACTCATGCTACAAAGCAGCATATAGGCAAAATGCCAGCTTTATTATCCAACTAATAGTATTTGGCATTGAAGATGATTGCAGTTGAAAGCATTTCATTTTGATGTTCGTAAATTTCTCAGCTTTTCAGTTGGAGTAGTATTTTTTATTTTTGAATTGATTTCAGTTTGTTTAATATGGTCAAATGGACCACCATTGTTATGGTAAGGTGAAGCTCTTCAGACTGGTCTTTTTTGTTGCTGTTCTACTATATGGCTCTTCTTTACTTTGGGGGAAAAAAAAAATCTGTTTCAGTTGAGCCTGATTATTTTTTTTTCCAAGAAACAAGCTATTAATTATTTGCCCAAATCATATTGCTAGGAGGACAATTAGAGGATAGCAAAAGATTCCCACAAGAATATCCCACAGATATTTTACAGAAAGGTTCTGTTTTCCCATAGCTTTGGTTTGCTTTTACGTTTCAAGACAAGTCTTCCTCAAAAAACTGCAGAACATACTTGAACATAACTCTAAAAGTCTCCTGTGGTTCTCTGTCTCCAGTTATGTTAGTATATGGGTTATGTCTCATAGCCTACATGATAAACATTTCTAAACTATAACTGTTTTAAATATGACTTCTGCTTACATGTTCAGGTAGCCCTGTGCCAAGTATGTAATACCATGTTCTCTGGGGAAACCTTCATATCCTGGCCAGCCTGCAGTTAAATGTCTGTGATTTCCATGTGCTTGCATTTCTGCTTTTTCGTGTTCTTTCTTGGCTACACCACTGCAGAGTTATCAATAAGTTGAAAACTTCAGCCCTGGTTCTCCCTAGCCAGGAGGTCTGTTTCACTGTGTAAATCTCCACTTTGTTTGTCTGAACCTGCATAAAGAAGCAGCAAAAGTGAGTTTTCCAGATGCTTTCAGAGTAGACCCCTCCAATGCTGGAAAAGTCATTCCAGGGTGGAAAGCTTTGTTGAAGGGTGGAAGCGATCTGGACACATCAGGCAACTCGCTATACAGAGTGTTTGTGTGAGCCTTGGCTTTCCAGATGAAATACCTGAAGTAGGAAGAGGCCCTTTTATTTTTGTAACAGATTTTTGTAGCACTATATCTGACAAATCTGTGCCCCAGTTGGTCAGGTAGGGGATGGCTTTTGCACTATCACTAGTCTAGTGCCATGGCTTTTCCTGTTTCATGCTGTAGAGGCATGGTAATTTTTATAGAACAGAAATGATTGAGACACCTGTGTTGAGAGAAGAGGGACATCTGCTGGTCACAGCATCGATGGATGAGGGCAAAATACCAGGGAATCCTGCCAGACCATTTCTTTCTCAATAAGATTTGAGAAACATGGTTCTGTTCTGCATGGGTTTCCTAAAACTTCAAGTGATCAAGCCCTTGATTCCAACAGCCAGTCATGGGCACTGAATACTGAAATCAGGGGGAATGCCTCCTTGCCTCCCTGGCTTTCCCACTGCTTGAATTAAGCAGAGTGCAACTGTGGAGAGACTGCAATGAAAAAGTGAATGTGAAATCACCTCAAGAGGTCTGGATAACACTGACCTTGTCTATAAATAAGCCACGGATGACCTTGTCTGGAATTGCAAGAGCTGTAGATTACAGTGGTTTTTAGCCCTTCATAATTTTTGCCCTTTTTAACACTCCTAAATAAAAGGTTGATGGCTAAAAGAAAGCTGAGAGATCAAACTTATCTGTGCACCCTGCCACTGCTGCCTGTGTTTCATTAGTGAACCTCAGCTAATGCAAGGTCACTAAGTGCCTCAAGAGTGTTTGAGTACTCCAGCAAAAACTGAGAGAGTGCTTCTCCAATAAATTTTTCATGCACCTTCTCCTTATAGAGATATTTGACAATGTTGGATCTTGTTAGAGAAGAAAAAAAGACAGCTTGCTTATAATTCCAGCCTACAGCGTACTTAGATTTTGGCCTCTTGTGTCAGCCTAAGGGTCTGTGTTTAAGGTATCTTTTTCTTCATATTTATTTCTTTCCATGGTTGTTGCTTCTCTAAGATCAGATAGCAGAGCCAAGATTCCTCTTCTATATGAATCCAGAATAATTCTTAGTATATAGAGAGCCATTCGGGAGTTACATTGACAGGTTAAAGGTACTAAGCCATATTCTGAAAATCTGAAAATATTTAGCACTAGTGTAAATGAGAACCAAATGTATATGGTATTTCTATCAAAAACATTTTGTAATTCCATTTTCTGTAAGACTGAAGTGAAGTGTTTCCTATCTATCTCATTTCAGAAGTTCATCTTGTTATAGGATTCTCCTCCTTTGGAGGCATAGTGGTTTGAAGATGCTGAGCACAAAGGAATAAAGTTGAGGATCTTTATCCCTGTTTACTTGGCATAGGTTTACAGTTTTTTCACCTTCATCTATAAAATTAGCAGTGCTCTCATATCACACAAGCAAGGCTGCTGCCATGTTCTTCGTAGTGTGCTAGCTGGGAAAAATCTGAGCTCTTCTTTCATCTCTTTCACAAGGTCAGCAGACAACTGTACATTTAATCTGGCAATGCTTTGCTGACAGGAGAGAAGAGATTGCCAGTTTGACTTTTGTCATAGTATTCAGGCTTTGGATATTTTATGAATATCTGTGCACTGGACCTCAGTGCCTTAAAAGTGATTGTGGAGATAGTTATTTGAAAACTATTCTGGCTCAGAAGGATGTTTCATGTTGACCACTTAACAAAGAATTTGAATGTATTGCACTGAACCTGTATATCAGTCCATAGATGAGGAATTTTCTTCGTCTTATGTCATTTCTCTTCTATATAGTGTATTCACAATCCAGAAGTAGGTTTTTTTCCTCAGCTCTCTTATTTCCAGTTTTAATTTGGGGCCAGCTGGTAGCCATAGAGAATATCTGATGAAACACTCTGGAAACTACTTTAGCCCCAAACTGAAGCGCAGGCAGCCAGATTCTACATTGTCGTGCAGCTGTGTGGTGTGGCACAGATGAGAAAGTGTGGCTCTCGAGCTGCCGTATCCTGCCCAGCAGACATCATGCCAACATAAAGATGATTCATAGATGGGTGGAGATGCTTAGGTTAATCTCTTGCTTGGTGCCAGCAGAGATGTGATGCTTTTGTGTTTTATTGGCATTTGGCTGCAGTTCTTGTGTCCTCAGCATACATGAGACCAGTTCCTGCTTTGGCATCTCTGTCAGGAAAGGGCCTTATCACTACATGAAGATTAGGGAGTCCCTCTAAAGTAGGAATCATCAGCAAAATTCCTGCAAAGAAGTTGCTTACTAAGTGGTTAGTGTATTGATTTCTCACTGTATCTACTTTTTTTCTAGCAGTGTTTTTTTGGCAGCTGTTCTTGATATATAGAAGTAACTTTGGAAATGAATGCTGGGCAACCCTACTGCTAAATGTTAAATTTTGTTATATCTGGTGTAGTTGCAGTCTGTTGCCTTCAAATCAGAATGGATCTGTATGTGTTTATTTCCTCAAATGGAAATGGTTGAAATGGTATCATTGACAGTACTGTGCTGATAACTTTTTTTTTTAGCAGAAATAAATGCTTTTTTTTTTTTTTTTGAAGGTTGAGTTGCTTGTAAGGGACTAGAGAGGATAATTTTTTATACAGCTGTGACAGTGTTAATGTAGCAGTAAAGTGACATTCTATTGTAATTTATTAAATTAAATAAAATAATTGGTAAATCAGAGTCAAATTTCCACAGTTCCAGGCAATCAAAATATATATGAGACTTGCTTAGGCATTTATCCTGAAATTATCGCAAGCAATCTTCCTGTATCATCCTAGGTGAGGGAACTTTTGTAGGAAAAGATAAGTGTTCCCTAAGTCTGTCAATGGCTTCCAATTATATCAGTTTTAATACAAAAATACTCTCTCTTCCCATGAACCTTACTTTCTTCATATCCCTAGACAGCACATCCATACTCTGACTACTAAGTCCACTTATTCCTGAAGCTGGGAAAAGAGAAATGGAAGGGCAGACTGGTGGGTTGTTTTCAAGCACAAGTTTGGAAGCTGCTTTAGAGGTGACACCACGTCCTACGTGTCTGGGAGTTGAGTGGGGGAGGTGACTGTCTTTTGCCCTGGAAGGGACTTGCTAAGCTTGAAGGCATAGGGTAGGTTGGGCTATTAGGGCACGATGAGGCAGCAAGGGCAGAGCAAATGTTACAGGGAAAGAGAGAGAAAGAGCAGTGCTCGGATAGAAGAGTAACTGATGATGGAGTGTCCCCTTGCATTACCTCACTGCCTGGTTGTCTGTCTGCTGGACTGGCTGCTTGGTTGTGTAATGTCCCCTCACTGTAAGAAGTCTGTCTTTATGCAGTATCTTGTGTATTTCAGATGTGATAACAAAATCAAAGGTAAATAATTCTGTGAATTATAACAAGAAGAATGCTTGAAAAGCATAAAAACACACCTGAGAAAACCCCAAATACTGTGCTTTTCTCCTAAGTCAGACTTTTATTTTCAAATGATTCTCAGATACACAATCTATTTGTATGCATACTTTTATGCAGTGTTTCCTAAAAAAAAAAAAAAAGAGTAATTTTAGAAGGAATATATAAGTATTAATAAATATCTTAGTAAGTGGCTGATTTTTCCAAAGCCAGATAGATTTATAAGATTCATTTCAAGGGAGTCTGACAACAATTTGTTGTTTAAAAAGAAGTTTGTGATGTGCTTGTAATGTGTCACAAGTACAAGGGTCTGCTTAAATGTTTATTTGCTGAATTGACACCTTAGACCTTTTTTGCATTATTTTAGCCAATGAGGATTCATTACATGCAGTTCACATTATGCCATTTTCCAAAGCCATAAGTATTCCTCCTATATAAAGGCTGATTTTTTCATCTGATTTGCAGATGTACAGCACTCATTCATGAAAATAAAAATATATTCATCTGCATCTATTTTTAAGTGTCAAATTCTGGACCCTGCCCAAGTCAGTTCAAGCAGCATGCACAGAATTTGGCCGGAAGCAAGAAGCTTTATTCATAAGGTTGATGTTAAGCAGTGGACCAAATCCCATCTCAGTTCCACCAGTGTAATTTATCTGTTGAGTAATCCTAGCATTACAATGGCATAATTGAGATCAAACTTGGCCTGTAATGCTATCATTTTTTCTGTTCCAATAGCTTTATCCTGCCAGGGTTCTCAGTGAAATCAATGAGAGTTCATGTTAAGGTCTAATCCTTAAGCTTCTTCTATATAGCACTACTAAGTCTAGGTATAAGCTATAGTAGAAAAATAGATCCATAAAAAGGAATTACACAAGTGCTGTAACGCTGCTGTTGGCTGAAAGTCGTCCCAGTGATTACTGGAATGTTTTGTTTTTTAAGGATGAAAGCCAGAAAGAAAGCAGGACTGAATATATAACAGGGTGTTAGGTAAGGTCAGCGTCAGAGAGCCATTGTTGTAACTCCCTGTGGTATGCTCTAGCTTACTAATATTTTGTTTCATTCCTTTTCTAACTCTGGACCAATTAAATATATCATCGCATATTGTATAATGTTGCTTAGTAATAGCTAATATTGCCAGCAGCGACTGAAAGGGAGGCATATATTTATATGGGCTATAAATAGAAAGCTTAATAAATCAATCAATGGACTGCTTTCCTGTGCTGGCAGTAAACTGTTTTAATAGCACCGCAGATGCTGTGTGTGGTACTTGGAAGAATGGAAAGCACAATCACTTTGTTTAGTGAAGGATAACATATTAATGGGTAAAATGCGGCTGGACTTTTTTGTGGTGTTACAGGCTATGAAGTGGGCAGGTTCTTTTCCTTAACTCAGAGTATTAACGTTATCCATAGCTGCAAGGAAGAAGAGCCTTCCACCAAGACAAACTTTCCAATTTCTTCCCTCTACAGTTTCCCCAATTTGATGCTTCTGTATTTTCGTGTTTTTCAGCAATGGGTGGAAGGACTTGGATCCATCATACATAACTTTAGAGCTAACAATGTCAGTCCAATGACATGTCTCAAGAAGCAGTAAGTTACCTCCTTTCTTTCCCTTTCTCTTTTATTTTTCTAGCCCTGTAATTTCCTTCTTGCATTTTTTAAAAATTTATTTAAAAAAATACACTGTAATAAAGAACACGGTGTTAAATTAGTTTAGGATTTATCTTTCATTGTGATCAGGAGAGGTTTCAAGTCTATATCTGGCACCTGCCCAAGAGAAATTATAAGAGTATTTATAACCGTTCATTTGATTTATTGATATTGTATGTTTTAATTATTGTCTGGATTGTTCTTTCACTGATGTATATGGAAACAGAATCCCATGAGTCTTTCTTCTTTTTGGTCTCCTGTTAACTGATGTGCTGATTCTTTTGGGCTGCTTTTTGCCCTTACAGTTAAAGAACTGCTCTGCCTCAAGCACTAAAAGGCTGCAGAGGAATATTTTTTATTACCAAACAATTATCTGTTTATACTCATTTTACAAGGATCTTAAGCTTAATATAAGTATCCCAATTTTAACAAATAACATTTTAAAAATACTTCTTTCTTAATTTCAGCTGGATGAAGCTGGCCTTTCTAACAAATACAAATGGGAAAATTCCAGTTCGGAGGTAAGCACAATTGGGTATTCAAGTTTTTATCAAGTGCTGGTTGTATAATGTTAATAAAAATTCTATGGCTTAGTAATTAAATACAATACCAATTTTATCACTGTCTAATACATTTGTAAAAACAAGTGCAGAACTACATATACTGAGCCAAGTTCCATGCATCCTTGGTAAACTAGGGAGGACTTCTTATCAGTGTAATAATTTTTCTCTTAGTCCTTTTTAAAGAAGATATGGGTGCTTGTAATTGTTTTCAAAGTCACTTAGAGCTAAGAGCATCAGTTTTCTCAGCTTAAAACTCCTCAAACTCTGGGAAGGGTTTTTCATAAAATACTTATCGAAAGAACTATACAAACTTGCAGGCCAGTTAAGTAGGGGACAAAGAGGTACATTGTAAAACGTAGTTCCTTGTTAAAAGATAGAGATACAGCTCTGCCAAAATTATTTCTGTTTTTATAGGAACCCCCAGGATAATATTTGGTTTTCTCCACGTGGTAAATGAATCATTGGGTTAGTTGTTGTCGGTGACAGAAAAGCTAGAATAGTGTATTTTTTTTCTGTACAGCTATTAACTATTTCAGGTTACTGATTTTCAGTGCTCTCTGGCTAGGCAAATAGTTCTCCACGCCCTGCTCTAGATGTTCTTGCTAATACATTGAGCTTCTTTCCTTCTCATCCAGTATGTGAAAACCCCACTTTTGGGGCATGCTGCTTTTTCATAAGGAGGGACCCACAGAAAGGAACAATAAGAAGGACTTTGTAAGATAAGCCGTACAGATTTTTTCTTCCAAGTGAGAAAGAGAGGATTATGCATCTATAGAATCTGCAAAAAGATAAAGGGTCTGCTATGCTGCCCTCCAGGTTTCTTTGGTTTCATGATTCGAGTGACACCTTGACAGTGTTAAGGCTGCTTCAGTGTATTAATTTTTCAGCTTTCACATTGCCAAGCTCCTGCTTATTCCCGAAACTTGAACTAAACTGCCATGAGGCATCTCCTGTGCAGAGGTCCCATGAGTAATATCAGCTGAATGGTAAAGATGACAGAACAGTACTAGAGGAGCAAATTCATTTTCAAGACTTCAGAGCTTTATGTCTGTTTGAACACAGAGCTTTATTCCTCAGAATTGAATGGTGTGCTAGCTTGTCTGAAACTGTTACCACCTTGAAATATTTTACCTTGTGTTGAGGAAGGCACAAGTTCTCTCTGCTGTGCTATAGCAGACAACTTTACTTATGCAGACAAGGCCACATATTGCTGATGAGAGTCCAGTCCACTGGCTCCAGGATATTAAATCATCCCATCAGATTTATAGTTTGGATTTTGGAGGACTTAAATGGTCTCTTAAAGTTGAATAATTTTTCTTAAAAGTGTTTCCCGTTCCAAGAGTGTCAGGTTGACACAGATTGGTCTCTAGCAGCTTAATGTCTTGCAAAAGTGGTTTGCAGTGTAAATTTGTAAAGGATCTGCAATTCCATGCTGTGCAGAGGGAAGCTGAATCTTTACATCTTCAAGGAATTCGTTATGTTGTTGCGGGTAAAATGTGGCAACCTTTTTGGGCTCATCTAGTAGGCACTGTATCACCCTCTGAAAGGAACAGGAGATCAATGTCAGTGAGAGGCCAGAGAAATGAGAATGAAAGGAAAAAATCAGACTGCTCTGTAGACCTATCTTGGAAAAAAAGGGTGAACCAGAGCTCTGTCCTCCCTTCTGCAGCAGAGCTGTGATGGAGGACAGTGAGATCATGAAAGTGGCCTGATCCGGCAACACCTACTTATGAAGTTGGACACAGGCACCCAGGTGTCTCAGAATTGGGCAACCCCTCCTCCTCTCACAAGCACTTAGTGCAGAGGAAGAGTATGGGAGAGAAAACATCAGTAGAAGGAGCTAGATGCATGAGGAGAAGGGTATGTGGGTGAGGAAACCAGCTGAAGGAAGACGAGCCAAGAAGCACTGAGGAATGTGGGCAGAATGCTTCTGCTATGCACCACGCACTGAATTTCACATTATTTACCCAAGCCTCCCCCCAAGTAACTCTTTCCACTGATTTAAACTACCGATGCTTCACATTCAACAGACCTCCAGATTGCTATGGGAAGTCATATACCTAACTGTTTTTCAATTCAGTGTCTTCTAGTCAGCCATGCTCTGTCAAACATCTACCTCCTCCTGCTGCTCAGGGACACCTGTAGAAGTGACTGTAGCTCTGGCGATACAGATAGGAAGGTTACTCTCTCAGAAAGAGAAGACCCAGCAGGTCTGTTAAGCTGTAGGAGTGTGTATCACAAGATCACCTTTAGTTCACTTTTACACAGAAATGAAGTAGAATCCTGAGGAAAAAAAACATCTCACCTGGGAAATCAGAGCTCTTTGCATTTCTTCCTAGGTTTAATACAGATTGTTGCAGCTAACACATGGGCATAGAGGATGACAAGTCTTGAGAAGGTGAAAATCCTTAGGCTGTCAGTGGTATATGGTATATATATTCCTGACTCCTCGTTAGTACTGTTGGGGTTGCAAGGTCATGAAGATTCATCTCAACTGCTTTTGGATTTTAACTTACTCTGGGGCATGTATCTATTACTATCAATGTAATGTGTTTGAGAGAGAAGAAATACTAGCAGTTGGTAGTATTGCTCTCCTAAAAACCTTAGGAGAGTGCTAGTTAAGATATTTTGAATTTTCAGATTTTAAGACTACTATAAACGAACCCTAAAAAAGTCAGTGTTTGTTAACATAAAAAATGTACTCTGTTTCTGCAGCTTTCCGTTGGCAGAAAACAGGTTTTCTACACGTGCAAGTTGTGCCTGTTCTGATAGAGCCAGTTTAGAAATGACCTTAGCTCAACCTATGGTCATCCATTGTATGACTACATTGAAAAGGGCTTGAGCTAGTTTACCATCTAAGTATGAAGATTTAAAAAAAAAAAAAAAAAAAAACAGCAAAAGGATTAAGTCTGTTTTACACTGGTTTAATTAAGGTAATTTGAAATTACACATTTTAGTAAATAAGGTTTGTATCAATTATTCCAGAGTGCCTGGAAGAAATGTCTGTTTCTACAGTTAGATGATGGCTGGAAGTCATCGTTTTAGATAATTTTTTATGCAGTGGTACTTCCAGTTCTAGCCAAACTGATAAATTCAGTGGGGCCAGAATAAATGATTGTTTTGAACAGTCTGTGTGGCTTGATTTTTGAAGTAATGATTTGAAAGTGGTAAATATTTGAAGTAACCAAGTTATTGAATCCATCAACAGGCAAGACACATTTATACCCCTCAGTTCCAGTATTGGGAAGTATTTTTGAAAAATGAGAAAGCATGTTGACATGTTGGTGCCAAAAAAAAAAAAAAGAAATCCGCTGTAGAATGTGAGGAGTTAACTCCTGTAGATATCTATCAACCAGTAACTTGCTTGCATCAGAAATAACCCAATTTTTTTCCAAGGTGTACAACAAGATGAATGTAAATATGCTAGGAAAAAGTCTCTTCAGATAGAAGAAAAATAGTTTTATTTACAGTATCCTTAGCAAAATAAAAGTGTCATGCTATACTTTTAAACTCTGTTTTGATTCATGTACTTGTTTCTAGACTGCTGCTCTCACTACCAATCATTGCTGTATTTGCTGTTATCTTTGCTGAAATAAAAGATAGCTTGATATCAAAAATAAGTTTTCTGCAGCCATGGGATCTTGGCTCTCAGTTTCTGATTAATTACTTATGCCAATATTACACATTTGACATGATATTTATTATTGAGGCCTGATTCATTAGAACAGGCATGGAATTTTTACAGGGCTGGAGACAGATTATAAATTATAGAGCTGACATTATTCTTAGAATTAGTAGAAAAATAGCTGCTTGAGATTATTATTTTTTTTTTTTTAAGAAACCACTGCTTAAAGTTAAGATCAGTCTATAATTTAGTGAAAATATCACAGTACTTACCAGCTTTGAAAGTCAAATAACTTATTTATGTGCCTAAATAGGGACATAGAAATCTAACTGTTCTAAGAATCCACTAAAAAAAATGGCCAAGATAGGTTAAAATATTATTTTATCATTTAGATCTTTGGCTTCCTGATCTTCATTTTGTTAGTATGAAAATATTTACATAGGAGTCTCAGAGTGTTTTGGAGAGTAGAACAACTGTGAATTGCTATGGCAACAAATAACAGCAACTGTTTGTTTCACATTTTTCACCTTGTGTAATTATTTCGTATGCATGAGACTAACAAAAAGTCTCAGCAAATGATTGTCTCAACTGATGATAAAGAGCAATGTATTCTCATCAGGCAACTGTAGAGTCTTTTCCACTGTACAGGTTTTCTTAGCATTAGAAATAGATGCTAGATACAGACTTCAGTTTTGCCCTCCAGTTTGGGACAATCAAAATCAAGGGGTTGTGGGATGCATCTTTTTAGCTTAGACCCTGGAAAGAAGGAGGGAGAGTGTCAAGTTTGGATTTACTTTTCCAGAGTTAGAGGTTATTCCAACTTGTCTCAAATGGAAACAGAAATAAAACAAATGTTTTCACATTAATCATACCAAATAGCTAAGCTTTAAATGGATTTATTTCACTTTGAGTGAAAACAGTTTGTCAGTCTCAGGCATGGTGAAATCATTCCTGTTTTGTGTAAGCAAATGGATGTTAATTAGTTTGGTGGAAACCTACTTAAGTGCACAATATGTCTAGAACAGGGGCATTCATAATGCCTATAAGGCAAGGGAGCATTTGAAGGGAGGAGTGAACACTGCAGCTGGTGAAGGAGCAGGGAATGAGATTTGATACGCTGCTGGGAGTCTCTTGCTAGCAGAGACTGAGAAGGAAAGAGGAAGGAACCTGTCGTTGGGAATGGTTCAGGTGTGTGACGTGGGAGGCATAAATTAATGCCTGGAAAGGAAGGGAAGTCACCACAACCAGGAATGCCTGGAGACACAAGGCTCCTCACTTGTAGAATCTGCTACTTTTTAAACACAGTCATTTAGCTATGTATGGAGGTGAAAAGATCCAAAAGAATAATGCTTTGCACAACTCCATATCCCAGTATATTGAAAAAACAACAACTCTTTTGTTCTTTTTGCAGTTCGTTATTTTGATATGTTTTCTAATGGATAGCTTGCAGGCAGCGCACTGCTGCTCTGTGAAATGTAGAGCACTTTTTCAGTTGCACTATTACTTGAAAGATGCTTACATTCATCAGTTGAAGTCAGAGGAAAACGTTGGCAGTAAAAAACAAGAGACAGAGAGAGAGAACTGATTGTTTAAAAAGTGACTAACATTTTTCCTTTTTTTTTCCTCACTCTTTTTTTGTTTTAGCATTACCAGAACCTTTGCATCAGGTAAAACAGAAAAAGTGATCTTTCAGGCACTTAAGGAATTAGGTCTTCCCAGTGGAAAGGTATTTGGCAGTTTTGAATAACTTCTTTGTATACTAATAAACTGATGAATCATTCATATTCATATCTGTGATTGAAGTCATATGCATCACACAAAAACATACCTCTTGTTCACAAGTAGCTTATTCATCACTGAAGGTTATTTACTAAAATCAAAATGTAATTAAATCTTTATGACATAGCGGTCCTTAAACTTCTTAAACGAGTCTTCTCTTCTTTTCTGTGGTAACTGCCTCTCCCCCTGCATTTATAAAGTACATGAGTGCAGAATATTGTTGCATGCTGCCCTCTCAGTACCATTTCTTGGATTCCTCCTGCTCTTTGCTCCCTTCCATTGAGGAACTGCTGTCCAGCTCTGTCGTGCTTGCAGCAGGAGCCCCTGTCTGCAGCCCCAGAGGGGTGACAACTGGCTACAGTCGTGGTTGGTTTCTTCACCTTCACTCTCTGCCAAGTCTCCCTTTTTCCATTGTGGAGACTCCAGCCCAGAGTTCTTGGCTTGGCACCTGCCAAGGCTGGTGGGAGGCAGCCCTGCAGGCTCAGCAGCTCGCTGTCTCCAGCCGGGGAGGGGAAGTGTAGAAAAATGTGGATCCCCAGCGGTCGCAGTGCCTGACACCGAGGATGATTTTTTTCCTCACAGCTGCAGTGCTCATCTTGTTCAGCCAAAGAAGGGCATGATACTGAATGTGTTGTGTTGGTTGTGCATTCCCTCTCAAGGAAATTTTACGCACCCCTGTATGAGAGCTGTTTCGCTGTTTAAAACCATTGCACCAGACCTGAGACTTTTTCTTGAAAGACCTTGGCTTCATATAATATCTTGAAGTTCATACGCTATTTTGGACTTTTTTTTTAAGCTTCATTAGAATAATAAACATTGGATTCCAGTTCTGTATGTAGAATTAATGTTACTATGAGGTCAGAATATAAGAATGTCTGACAGATCTGTGATAAAGATGAATTGAGAACTGTTTGCAGAAAATACAAAATAAACTAGGTAAAGTAAATGTATACTGGGTGAAGAGCTAAAACAGTACTTGATTGCTTTTTCTGCTGTAAGATATGCTCTTAGGAAAAGAGCATATAAGCAGTCTTTGGTGAATAAATGTGCCTTTGCATTTTGTTGCAGAATGATGAAATTGAGCCTGCAGCATTTACTTACGAGAAATTTTATGAACTCACCCAAAAGATATGTCCCCGAACTGACATAGAAGACCTCTTTAAGAAGATGTAAGTTCAAATTTAATATAATCTTGCTTTAAACTAATTTTACTGTAATTTTAGTCCATATCTAATAGTGACAGAACGCTGTTAAGGTTGTCTAACCTTGAATCCTAGTAGCATCAGCAGTATTTTAAGACAAATTTAAGTCTGTTTTTCCCCTTTCTTCCCTCTCAGATTGTTAATGTAAAAGTTTGCTCTATATTTAGAGCAACTTTTACATGAGTTAGAGAAAGCACCTGGAACTTTTTTTTTTTTTTGCATTGGCTTTACTAACTACTGTAATTTTAACTTGCTCCTTTAGGTGATTAACACAGTATGTGAACTAACTAAAGTAAGAAATTTGAAGTTTTAAAAGTTTCTTCCTTCAATTTATTCTCAGCTGGAGGACTTACATGTTGTTTTATGAAGTAATGTCTGTTAAATTATAAGAAGTATAGGAGATATACTGTGCCAAGCATAGACTGTTTGTTTTCTGTGACTGTTCATTTTGAGATTGTAAAGTTATTTTAGGTAGAAAAGTAGAAGGTTTTAAAAGTATTGACAATGTCAACATGTAAATCATACCTACTGTAGCATCATATATGAAAACTTACATTCTCTAATAAATTTCTTTTCAGCAATGGAGACAAAACTGATTATTTAACGGTAGACCAATTAGTGAGCTTTCTAAATGAAGTAAGCTTTTTCATACATTAACTACCATACAAGTCTGTCTGCAGTGGCTTGCTTCTTCCAGTCTTTCCATTGCATGTATCGTGCCATTATTTGCTATGCTTCTGATCTGCTGATCTTTCCATTATGGTAACATCCAGGTGCAAAAATCAGCTCCAACCTTATACGTTCTTGTGCTTTCTACATGTTGGCTTTGCAGATTGCATCTGTTGATTACTTGCTGTTGTGTTATGTTGTGTTATGTGTGTTTAATACATTTTATACCATTACCTTTGATGCATTTTATTAAAAATACATCCAGTATTTTATTATAAGCAATTATTTTTACCTGAAGGCCACCAATAAATATATCTGCTTATCCCTTTGAATAACAGAAAAAATTAAGTAGGCTTTCAAAAACATTGGTTTGATTCTACTCCACAGTATATTTCTATCTATTACAAATCTAAGAGCTAAGAGGGTATAAAATAGTATGTGTGCAGCATAAGAGGAAATATTTTGCTGTATTTCCAGAATACAGTTGTTGGCAAGAGTTTTTAGTATTTCTTAAAAACATCATGAATGCACAAAGTAGCTCAATAAACAGTGAGTTTTTTTTTTTTATGGAAGACTGACTCACTCAGAATTGCAACAACAAATGCACTATGTAGATTTGACAAGAACATACACTTGGAAAATAAGTACGTTCTACCTGGGTTTGTACCAGTAGATTCTTGTCATCTGGAACATGGATAGCTGCTTTGCTTTTCTGCACGATCTTTTAGGGACCAGGAGCCTTACCAAAAATCTCTCAATCTAAAATTATTTTACTACTTACAGATCCACTTATATCAGAAATATGTATATTTCTGATACTGCTGTATGAAGATTCAAGCAATAAGTTCCCAATAGATCAAATAGATCATATTCAGAATTCATAGATCACATTCAGAATATAAGTTTATTTTTCAGTTGGGAATGCATGCCTTATTCTTCATCAAACCGAATTACATGTAAAAAGAGTATTCAAAAAGAAAAAGTAGTAAGAAGATTAACACTCCATGACTAATGGTTATATTTCCCTTTAGTTGGTGACCGGAGCTGGGAAAAAATAGTCAAATGGTTTTATAGAGTGGCACGTTCACTCTGATGACCTGAAACCAATGCCTTTGTCTCTCTGCTTGAGGTATTTTGGTCTCCAAATATATTTGGAATTTAAGGTTTTGGTCATTATTTGAAAGGCACTAAGTAAACCAGAATCTCCTGCCTGAAGTTATCGTTTCTGTCCCCTTTACAGCAGGCCAATACTGCAGTTAGTAGTGATGTTTAATGCTGGAAAATACAAAAAGATTATTTAGGAGAAGGGAATTGCTTGGCAGGGCAATTATTCATTAGAGTCTTTAACCTAAATTAATTTGAATTCCATAACCTCCAGGGCAGGCCACAAAAGCTGTAAGCATTACAGCCTTTTGAGATAGTATGAGGGTATGTTACTGGGTGTAAGTGGGGAGTGAGCATCTGTCCAGACAAACTGCTGTCTCTGTTTGACTTTTAAATGCTGCGGGCTGACAGCTGATTTAGTTGTGTATCAGTATTAAAACTGCTGGGAAGATTTTAGAAATTTAATTATTGTCAGACACTGAGTGCTTTGTCTGGGTATTTTTTTTAGTCAAATTTTGAGAAAAGAAAATGTAGTAGAAAAACAACTGAGATCACTACTATTGAGATTTGCTCCTGCCATTCATTTGCAGCAATAAATTATAAGCCATGTAACTGTCAAAGTGGAAATTCAGTAGTCTGACTAGGATTCATCCTTTCTCCTGGGAAGGAGGTATGAGGACATCCCTTTCTTTCCCACTGTCCCCCTCTCTTTCCCACCTTCTTCTCTCCCTTCTTCCTTTTTTCCCTCCCTCTCACTCATTTGCTCATTCTTCCTCCCTCCTTCCCTTTCATTTGCTTGCTCTTCTTGTCTCCCTCTACTTTTTTATCTCCATGAAAGGATGCCATTCTTACCCCACTGCACAGGACAAATTCATAAAGTGAAATTGGTTTTGGTACATGAATGGCTTTGCGTCTCAGTTCCTATCCACTCAAAGAGGAGACTGGAAGCCAGGCTGGGGAGGCTAAATGATCTTTCTCTCTTTCCAGAACTACACAGGAATTCTTTCTCCCCATGCTTTTAGATGGTTCACCCTTGTATGGTTAAGAATGTCTGGGGTAAGGGTGCCCTATTTCATATGGTAACTAGAACAAGCAAAAGCAACTTTGATGGACATACACAATTAGTCCAGGGACATGTTGTCTTTCTAGATGGAACTTCATGCTTATAGTTCTAGTCAGCTTTTGTGTTAGAGCTTTCCTGTGCCAACAAGCTCAGTAATGCCGAATATTTCCCCAAGAGACACTAGTAAGCATTCTTCCTTTTTTTAAATAACACTTCATCAGTTGTCAAATTTGCTTTTTTTTTTTTTTTTAAACTAAGTAAACATAAAGACATGCTTTTATTAAATAGGGAAGAAAAATGATAATGAGCAATGATCATTGCTACAAGAAGAATATTTTGCTCTTAGCTCCTTACGATGATTCTGGGGACTCTTTCTCTAGAGGAGGCTTTTTGCTTTATCCCATTTATTTTCTTCTGCTTGCTTATGATTAACTGTAGAAGAAGAATGGGGAAGAGCACTCTTCTTGAGTAAGAACCTTCCTTCCTATTTCTTAATTTTTTTTTGAAGTGGTGAATTGTCTCTAATGATATAAAGTTTGCCATTTGTCACAGTAGACTGTGCTGTTGCATGCCAATGTTGTATTGCTGTTCTGTGCTGCTTAGCAAGTTATGTCCTGCATCCAGCTGCTCTCATTTCATATTTCATCTGAGTTTTACTTAGATATCCAGACAGCCAGTCTGTAGTGAATGAAAATGCTATAATTTAGATGCTGCATACTGTCAGTAGCTTTACTTGAAAGATCCCTCCTTAACTGCATGATTAAATTGGCATTGGTTGTAATTTCTTGGAGTCAAAAAAGCACATTCATCAATGTATTGATTGTAAGAAAAGATAACAAGTGCTTATTTTTGATTGGAAATTACTTTTTTCCTGAAAAAATGTCAAAAAAATATCCATAAGGAATTACAGCAAATGCTGATAATGCTATGCAAGGCGATGTGAACACCATCCTGTCCACTCCAAATTATTGATCACCAATATGGGGGTGGCCTGTTACATTTCTGAATTTTGCTTAAGCTGCAGCTTGAAAACTGCATCTACTGGGGTAAAAGAGTGTTTTCACAGTCATATTTATTTCTTTACATTTTATTGCATCTGCTTACATGCCACTACTCCGTTCAATTCTGTTTTTAATTTTATTTTAGTGGAGAATCAGGCACACAGTGTGCAGCTCTAATCCAGCTTGGAGAAAAACAAATGTTATGTAGCTCAACTGTGAGCAAAACCATAAAAACTCTGAATTTTAGTGTACTAGAAGTCACTTCTAAATTGCATCTAGAGTACCTAGCAATACTAAATATATTATGAAATCTTAATACCGTAAATTACTGTGAGTTGAGGATACTATGAAGTTCTTTTAAATTGTACATGCTTTCTAAGAATTTAAGATTTTTTTTTGAATAGTTACTAACACGATGCTTCTACAATCATCAGTAGTTACATATTTCTAAATTCAGGTTTCAAATTCTGTATTTATAGTATAGCTTTATTTTACTTTTATTTTTTACTTCAGGTCTAGATATTGCTGAAGACATGCATTTTTGCGGAGGTGATACTGTGCCATCAGTCAAGCCTGTCAGTTTACATGATCTACAAAAAAAGATTAGGAAGAAGAGAGAGAATTTATGAAGACGAGTTTAGCTATTTATTTTCAACATTTCATTGGCACGTATACCACGTGCAGTCATTATTTTCATGAACAAGCAACAGTAAGACTAGTTATATGGTTACGGTGGATTTCTTTGGAAATACTTTTATAGTCAAACTGCCTAGGTTTCTTATGGAAGATAAGGTTTGTTTTCTGTCTAAAGTTAAAGTTACTGTTGGATAGTCTGAAAGATTTAGGGCTTTTTTTTTTTTTTTAAATGTCCACTTCTTTCTTTCTCATCTGCAGTAATGAAATGCTCTTGGATGATAGCCATGCACTATATTGTTTTGCTGAAATCCGTTGTTTTCTAACCTTAGCATCAACGAGATCCTCGGCTCAATGAAATTTTATTTCCCTTTTATGACACAAAAAGAGCAATGCAGATAATTGAGACATATGAGCCGGATGAAGACTTGAAGAGTAAAGGTAAATGTGGGAGGAAACACAGCATTTGCTATTTTTTAGGCATTTGGGGAATTTGTTCTGAAGCATCCCAACTTTTAAAAGGGAGATTGCTGTCCTTGTGGTCAGGGGGAAAGCACTTGCAGGGCTAAGCAGTGAACTAGACCAGGAAACTGATTTGCTGAAAAATATCCCCCCCCTCAAAATCAGTGATTTTTCAGAAGGATTAATTCCCTGATCCACATTACAATGTGGCCACAGAGACAGCCTGATACAAAATGGGAGAGGTTAGCACAAGGTTGGGATTGAGTAAATGGGGAACAACATGGGGACTCTTTCTAGAAACAGTCAAGCACATGCTCTACAAGAAATAGAAATATTAGTATTAATTACCTGATTCTAATTCTTTTTTTTTTTTAATTCACTCTTCTATGAGTCCTCTTGATGACAGTGAGTTTTAAAAGCTTTTCAAAGTAAGAAACATATACTATAGTATATGTTATATACTATATATGTATGTTTTATATATATATACTAGTATATGTTATATATAACATATGTTATAGTATATCCTAAACCACCTGTTTAGGATGAGGATATAAAATCATGTTTTATGAAGGTGGGACTTAATTGAGAACTGGAAAGTGGTGTTCACTAGTTTGCAAGGAAGAGGATTTTGCAAGCACCAAGCTATAGCAGGGGATTGATGTTGGCTTATTCTTCTAGCCAAGAACTGAGTCTTGGCTAATTATTTAGATTCTTTCTTTGACTTATATTTCTAAGAGGTTTTAAATACACATGGGAAATCTCCTGCAGGGACAGGGCTGTGGAGAGCAACAAGAGAACAGCAGTGTCCTCTTACAGTGTTCCTCCACTGATCTTATTCGCTGATGAAGATTTTATCCCAGTGCAATCAGTAGGATGGAGAGATGATTTCATTTTATAACATGCTGTTCCTTAGCATCTAAAGAAGGCAAGAATTTATCTCAGCGGTGGTTTTATCTCTGCAGACTATTCTCCTTTCTTTTTACATATAACTTTGCTGCTGACCAAAATAATTAAGCTCGACACATTGTTTTTGGTTGTTTGTGGTCTAAATGTCTGTAGGCATACCTGTTGTGCTAGGGTTCGTGTTCTGAAAGATAGTTTGAATACTGCACACTATAAATTTCTAGTAGTAGTTTACTATGATTTCTTCTTCCTTCTAGGTCTCATATCAAGTGATGGATTTTGCAGATACTTGATGTCAGATGAAAATGCCCCAGTTTTCCTAGACCGTTTGGAATTATATCAAGAAATGGACCATCCTTTGGCTCACTATTTTATCAGTTCCTCTCACAATACATATTTAACAGGCAGGCAGTTTGGTGGCAAGTCTTCGGTGGAGATGTACCGACAAGTGCTTTTGGCTGGATGCAGGTTGGAAGCAATAGATAGGTCTTTAATATTAGTGAATCTAATACCTTAAACCTACATAGTATACTTTGGCGATGATATACTGTATAATTGAATGTATAAATATATTAGTGTGGTAAATGAAAATATACATATTTAAGACTTTCTCATAAAAAAACATTGGAAGGTAGTGGACTGTAGAAATTGATGTCAGGAGATGGATTGTAAGAAAGATAAGTTTGATATCAAAATGACAACTGAAAAATTTCAGAGTGCTTCTTGCTTTGTAATTAAGAACCTTGTAAGTAAATGAGAATCAGTTTATGATTTCCTGCTTGATTTCTTGACATAGTATGTGTCACAGTTAACTGAATAAGAGAATAAATAGAAGAGTTATAGTGCTAAAAAAATTTTTTTGTTCAGGTGTTAATGTTACCCCACACATACTGTATTTAAGGTAGAACACCCAAAGTTATAAAAACAGTCTGAAATTACACGTATGCAGCCTAAAAAGAATTGTGTAATGCCCAAAATTGCTTGGTATCTTACTGCTCTGAACATCACAGCTCAGAACTTGTCCCCCATCGCTCGCCTGTACTGAAACACTAAGAATGGTGATATTTTTCTTGGGTCTTTAGATGTGTTGAGCTGGACTGTTGGGATGGAAAAGGTGAAGACCAAGAACCAATAATCACGCATGGAAAAGCAATGTGTACAGATATTCTTTTCAAGGTAAATGCCTGACCTCCTCACCTGGCAACAAATCCCAGTAGGATGCCTGGACAAGAATCCATGCAAGACACCCTTTCCTCTTCAGCATCTGTCACTGCTCTCGTGTGACAGACTGACAAATTGCATAGGCATGGTTTCTTGTCCCCAGATCTTAAGGCTCATTTCTGACTCGTGTTTTATGCCCATGTGTTACTGCTGCCTTTCCACAGAGAATGCAGGAAGCAGGCTTACTTATTTTGCCCCGTGTTTTCACGTCCTGTGGCTCTTTGAACAGCAGAGTAAATATCCTCTCCGTTGTCTGAGAAGCTCCTTTTCTGTGGAAACAGCCTGAAGATGCAGGATTTATTCTGGGAGTAGAAGTGCTTCCTGGCAAGACAAGATGGAAGTAGATTCAGGGGTAGCGTTGATGGGTTGTGGGTGAAACTGCACATGCATCGAGTGCCGTTGGGTGCTGAGCACAGGTTGTTTGCAGGGGGGGAACAGAGGAGAAGGAGCACACAGTTTTTTCTAGTTCTGGTTTCACTTGGCGTGTTTGAGACTCAGTTCTGTTTCTGAGTATAAGGATAAAAAAAAATCTTTTTCATTATGATTGTAATTTGATCTGTTCTAATTTTGAATCCTATTATTGCATTTTAAAGGATGTAATTCAAGCCATTAAGGAAACAGCATTTGTTACATCAGAGTACCCCGTCATTCTTTCGTTTGAAAACCATTGCAGGTATATAGTGCCCCTTTTTATTTTTTTATAGTACAATGGATGAGAAAGATGATAATAGCTCAAAAATGCTGCAGTTTGAATGTACTTGAAAACTGAAACTTGTGTAGGGCTATGCAGATATACTGGATGTCACTTGGAAGAGACTGTACTTTAATGTAATAGCTTTTTAGCTAGTTTAATAATAGCAATATTTTTTATCTGTGGTAAAGCTGTGAAATATATTTGCATGTTCCATTAGCTGTGTGGGATTCAGTTAATCTACTTTCTTGGTCTTATTAAATTCATCTCTGTCAGATAATAGACCTTTATTGACAGTTTAATTACAGTAAAGTAATGTGTCTCAGTTGAGAGAAATTGGGCAGTATATAATTTGGGATGTCTATGTTACTTAGTATTATTCTGTTTTGCTGAGTAATAGCGATTTCTTTTTTATATTTAAAAAATGAACCAACCTCATCTTTTACAGCAAATATCAACAGTACAAGATGTCAAAATACTGTGAAGATCTTTTTGGAGATCTCCTGTTGAAGCAGCCTCTAGAAACACATCCAGTATGTTATCTTCTGACAGTGTTTCTATTTTTTATATTAGCTGTGTTTAAAAGAGTTGATAAACTGGGATCATATCACCAATAGTTGGAGTGCTGATCGCTACCAGTCCTGTGCTTTCAAAAATGACTAGTGTATTTAAGTGTCTACGCTTTTTGGTAAAAACGTCCTTATCTGATTTGTTCAATCTCTTCTGTACAGGGCTCTGGCAAGCAGCCTGGGGAAATCCATCCCCTTGATGTGTGACGTAATATCAGCTCCTATATAAAATACACCGCATACATTGTATTTCCAGGTCATACATAACTGCAATTTGCCAGTCACTGTTGAAAAACAATTAATTATAAATTGCATGGTCTCAGATGAGGAAACCTTCTATTTCAGCTGCACTTTGCATGCTTCGTGCTCTAGATCAGGCCCTGCAGTCTAGGTGGCCCCCACTACTGCATTAAGAATTAAATTAAGCACAGAGAGTTCCCTGCAGTCTCATTTGGACTATCAAGTGCACTGTAATCTGCATGCACTTCACTCTCCTGCGTGGCAGGAGGTAATAACAGGCACTCCTCCACAAACACAATGTTTGAGGCTTTAATAGCTTGTTATCCACTGCTTGCAACTACTCCTCCAGTCCTTTCCTACTCTCCTGAGCAATGTGCTCACTGTCTGCCAGCAGCCACCCAAAACCTGCAGGCACTCTTCAGTGCTGTGGGAGATCATGGCAAACAGGATTCTGCCTTATCTGTCAGCCCCTGTTCATGTGAGGCCCTTGCAGGGGCCTCCTGGTATTATCATCTTGGGAACTGTGCTTTTCTTGGTTTTCCTTGCACGTTGCAGGGATGGCAGCTCACTAGGCTTGGTGAATATCAGGGCGTTGCTGTGAAAGGTGCATCCCAGAGAACTAAACCTGTCATATTGCCTGCTAATGTATGTAGCACCTTGCCACATTCCTCACAAATGATAGCTTCCAGCAGCTTTCAGGCAAGCCTAAAATAGAGCTGACCAAAGGCTACCACACTGCTACCTCAGGGCCCAGTATTTAGTCTCAGCTGCCTGTGCTCTGTAGCACTACTGAGCCTTCTGCATTTTGTGTCCCTTCCTCGTCGTGGGTGAATTCAGTCCCCAGCTGCTCCCAAAGCAAATGTTGCAGAGATGGCCGCAGGAGCTTGAATTGTGTATGAGTGCTTGTTTTCTGGTACTTCTACAGACTGAGGAGGACTTAAGAGAGACACGGCAGTGGCTGAAACAGATTTAAGTAAAAGCAAATACTTGTCCAAATGGGCATCCAGCTATGCCCTGTGTGGGGATGCCTGGGGATAAATGAGCTCTGCGGCACTGACATCTAGTGGAATTACAACCCAGGCACTTTCTGGAACAGTTGTGTTTTGTCTTCATCCACAACATGGTAGTTAATGGATATCATTACCTTCCTGGAGGGAGGTTTGCACCCATTCTTGTGGGGTTGGGTTAAGTGTTGTTTTTTTTTTTTTTTTTTTTTTTTTTTTTTTTTTTTTTTTTTCTCTTCTTTTTATTGGGTTTCAAGTTGTGGTGCTTTGTTCTTTTGTTTCTTTGTCCAGAATGCTGCTTCTTTGTAGCTCAGAGTTGGATTTAAGGATAAGAATAACTGAATATTTCTTCTAAGAATTTCCTGGTAATATTTTCTAGTCCCGTATCATTTATGGTTCACTGGGAACCATAGTGCATTATAGCAGTGACTCCCTCTATAATATCCTTAGCAAGGTAGAGAGGGTGTTACTTATCATATCCAAATCTCTGTTTCTTAGCCTCAGTGATGTGATGGGTCTTAAATCAGAGGATTTTTTTTTTTACTTTTTCCTTTTTTTTCAATAATATGTTTTCTCCTTCCCAGAATTGGAACAAAACCTTAAGTAGTACTTCCTGTGTATGTCAGGCTTGCCATTTGGCTTTCATAAATACTGAAGATGTGACCCTGTAGCCCTACTGGCAAAAATAGTCTTTGCCACTTAGCTAAGGACTGGGCAGAGTTTTCCATTCATCAGTGCCAGCCCATTTTTACTCTGTATGTGTGGGCAGCCTCACTTATATTATTACAGCTTGAAGGGATTATAAAAGGTGAGTTATTTAGAGATCAAATTATAAAGGGCTAAACTGTGACTTAGACTGCATGTGAGCTACAGGGAGAGAGGGAAAGTAGGAAGTCCTCTGATAAAACGTTGCGGGTCACTTCTGTGCCTACTGCTAGGCAGGAGAGAATGGGAGGCATTATGACCAGTGTAGATGAGGATGAGCACAGCTTTGCTGTGGGATAAGGAAAAAACAGAGAAGACAATGTAACTGCAGTCAGACTGCCTGCAAGGGTTGTGCCTGAGGTGGCACTGCTTGTTCACTGCCCCTTACCATTGCTGTCCTAAAGTCAAAATCCCAAATGGGGTTACAAAGAGGTCAAATAGCTGTTATTAAAGTCTTTTCTATAAATTATTTCACAGCTTGATCCAGGTAAAGCCTTACCTTCTCCTAATGACCTCAAAAGAAAGATTCTCATAAAGAATAAAAGGTTGAAACCTGAAGTAGAAAAAAGTAAGTAATCTTGTCAAGTATTAAATTAAACAAAAGTCTAGATTGATTTGAATGGACTTTGTTACTAAAGCTTCCAAATTGCTTGTACATTGCTGTTAAAGAATATGAATTATATGTAAATGACACTTTGTTTGCCCTTGTGTTTCATATGACTGCCAGAGTCTAGGCCTTGCTATCTGCATGCAGCATGGACATAGATAGACCTAGAAATATAACCCTGGGACTTTATCAGATTGCTGTTTGAGCTAAAATACAACACAGATAGGATCTCTAGTAAATTCTGCCCGCAGTGGTATGTTTACATTGCTGTGTTTTTTCCAGGATAAGCAAAAAATGAAATGGAATTTCAAATTGCTCTTCTTGTTGTTATTGCCAGTTCTGTTATTTATCTTCTTTCAATAATACTAATGTTGCTATCTTAGTTCCCAGTATGGCTGAAGTGATAAACCCTGGTCCTTCTCCAGTAAAAGATAAGCATGCAGACCTTCCGCTGACTTCAGTGATACATGATTGTGTTCGTACTGTCTAGGTGAAATGCACATGGCGACACAATTGAAAATTCAAGTGCCTTGCCTTTATTTGCATACATCAACCACCAAAGGGATTAGCTGTCTATTTATTCTTTGAAGAAATAATATGCTTGTTCCAAAGGCCTTTGAAGTTTATGGAAATACTTTCTGTAACTTCAGTGAGCTTTGGATACAGCTCTTACTGACCACTTTCCAGATCTAACAATGCTATGTGTCTAATGATGCTCATATTCTGTAAAATTTTATTGCTAACTGAAAACTTGATCTTAAAGATCCCAATTAAATAAAAGTAGCTCTTAGGATCAGAGAATCGTTTATGATTGTTCTGATGTATTTCATTGTTCTACAAACTGTTGATGTCATGACTGATTTCTTTTCATTTTTCTTATGAACAGAACAGCTTGATGCTCTGAAAAAGATGATGGAGGCTGGGGAAACTGCTGCTCCTGTAAATATCCTAGAGGATGATAATGAAGAAGAAATAGAAAGTGGTGAGGATTTCATAGAGAAGGGCTCTCGAACACTGCCTATTGTAAAACAGTAGGCTGACATCAGTAATATGGGCATTACCCACATGGGCACAGTCTGTGGCAGCAGCAGTAAGTGTGGGCTCAATGCAGGACCATTTATACAGACTTCTAGCCTTACCATCTCATCTCAGATAGATACCACAGTTGCTCCTGCCTCTATGTTCAGCTGTGGTAGAGGCATGAGCTCAGTTAGTACTAGTGGCAATTTTTAACTTCCACTTGCTGTTCAGAAATCATACTGGAGCAGCAACCAAGTCAATTTTCACTGTGTATGTATGTGTCAAGGGTGGGAGGGGACGAGGGGCCTGGTAACCTGTAAACTTTGCTTTGAAAACAGTTTTTGTCACTATTTTTAATGCTTGTGTCAACATCAGATTAGATTATTGCATTATACTTTATAAGGATAAAATCAAGGATAGGATTTTTCTTGCCAAACTTCAGATACCTTCAGTGTAAACGTCTAGATATGAGCAAGTGACGTGGAATGTGTTTATGGCGAACAGAGAAAAAAGAAATATCTAGGGTGTGATTCACCTCACCTATGTTCACCTTCAGAAGAAATAAATCATTCACTACCTACTAGTGTCTGTACCAAGGTACTGTCCTGTGATCCATCTGACACTGAATGTCCCAGCTTTAGCCTACCCCTTGATCCTCTCCGTGATTTTTTCCTAGCACAAAGCCACTGCAGTTGCAATCAGTAATGTTCGTTGTGATAGATATTCTTGGTGATCCAAATATGGTGTCCATCCTTGCAGTTCCAAAAGAGACTGAAGTACAGTGATTTTTTGGAGAGGCCTCAGTGTCTTTCTTCAATGACCTAGGAGCACAGAGGAGATTCTGTTGTTTGGCAGGCTGATTTCCATTGGAATGCTTATTTCTGATAATGCTATTATTAATTATGTGCTAGACTACCAAGAGGCTCAAATAAGTATTTTCTAAAATTATTGTTTAAGTCCAGCTGCATAATGTGGTTAATGATTTTGTGTTCATAAGGGACCTTTTTAGCTTCTTTGAGAACACCAAGTTCTAATGGAAAATCACCCTAAAAGCAAATGGGAAGGATCCCCTGTAAGAGGGGCACATGGGGAGAGACTGACTATGCACATGAGGAGTTTGGATGCGGGCAACCTTTTTCATCTTTATTTAGAGAACCATATCTTCATTTCTTGTTATTTCCCCAAACCTTTATTTATTTATTTAAATTAATAATTCCTTCAAAAATACACTAAATAAAATCTCCATTACTAACCATGTCAAAGCCATAAGAATCTCAGGCCTTCTCTGTAATTTATTACTACTAAATCCTTGGAAATGGAATACTCTGGATTTTATTTCTATATAAAAATGTGCCATAACCAAACCTGCGTATTCAACTATCATTTGTTTCATGTTTCACACAAAAACAGCAATTTGCTGTGTTTTTTGCATTGATCCTTCTTTCTTTTTTGTCCAGCTGACCAGGAAGAAGAAGCTCATCCAGAATACAAATTTGGAAGTGACCTTACTGTAGATGATTACAGTCAAAAAGAAGCTGTTGCCATCAGTGTCAAAAAGGTGGGATTGCTTCTTACTTACATTTCTTTGAAAGGTTTCCATGGAGGCAGGTGTAAAAGACATTCTGTTTTGTGGAAGCATCACAGCACATGTAGTCAGAAGAGTCAAACACAAGATCTCCACCAGATTCCTAATGTTTAGTTTCATGAGAAGACAGAATGGACCAAAATACTCTCTGCTTGTTCAGGTAGAATATTCATTTAGGAAACAATCAGTACGTAGGAAAACTGTGTACAAGAAGTTGGAGGATTTAGCCAAACATGCTAATTAAAGGCAGCAAGCAGTTTCTTCCCCTTGGCTCTGATATTTTGTATCTCAGTTCCAGAGCCCTAATGTGAGGTGAATATCAATAATTCTGATAATGCTCAGTAATGCTTTCTTGCAAGGCTGCATCCTATGTCTTTGTTTCAGGGATTCCCTGGATCATTCCTTATTGTTAACTCTTAGGGTAGATGCTCACTTTCCTCTGCAGCAGTAAAGGCAAAATAGGAAGATCACTCTCCAATGGGGTGGTAATGCAGTGGGGCTATAACAGAGAGCCAGATGGCAGGCAGGGTGACAGTCCCCTTTATTCTACTGACATTTGGTTTAGTGTAGTTTAGTGTTCAGTATCAGAATATTACTTGACAGTAATTAGATACAGAACATTGGAATTCAAAACCAAGCCTGCTCTGGCACTGCAGGCATTATTGCTGCTTGTTACAGAAAAGCAAAACAAAAATTGAGTACTAAGGTACCTTATCAGATCATGCTCCTCTGTCACTCAAGTGTTTTGGCCAGTTCTTCTCACCTGCCTGGCTACCTTTGGATCTTACTCCAGATAGAAGTGTAGGTATGGAAAATCTTTCATAGTACAGATTGCCCTTGGCAGTATGTCTCTCTTCAGCAGTATCACAGAGAAATCAGGTCTGCCTTCTTGGTTTCTCTTCAACTCTGCATCTTTGCTTCTTCAGGATTTTTATGGATCCTCCCACTGAACTGTTTAACTTCTTTGCTCTAGGGCTGTTTTCATTTGCTAAATCAGCTGATCCTTAACTACCTGAACATTTTTCTTTTTCTTTTTATTTTTATTTTTTTCAGGTTAGTCACTTATCCTCAGTATATACCCTTTGGTAACTTCTCTGCTTCTTTGCTGATCAGCGACTCAATCCTTATTCTTTAGGAATGTACATTCAGTGCCAAGTCAACATTTATCTAAGATACTCAGTAGTGGTGGTGTATAATTGAAGACAGACAGCAGAGAGGCTCACTTGTCCCATTGCAAATAACATCTTGAGATAGGCCTTTTCCAAACGTGGACATTTAAAGCACAGTTTACAGCAGTCTTAACCCTTAAGTTTTCAGAGTCTGGGCAGCCTGCATATCCAGATGATCCTTTGTGCTCTCTGGGTGTGTCATTCTTTCACTCTTCTCTGAAACTTCCTGTCCCTAGCATGTAGTGGTAAGCACTAGTTTGGGCTTAACTGTCTGGCATCCTCTCTCCTATTCTGTGCTAGCCAGCTGCTGAATTTCATACCTTCTGTACCCAAATTTGAAAAAAACTTCAAATTTTGGCATATGGGACAGATGAGCCACACAACAAAGTGGAAAAGGGTGTACTTTTTGCTAATGCATTAACTTTTTGAGGGTTTTTTCCTTACTGTTAGTGTTTCCTATTGCATTTTCCTTGGGTAATGCATATATATTTTTTCCCCTTAGGCTGTTGAAGATTCTGAGCAAGAAAACAATAAAAAGGTGACACATAGGCTGTTACATAGTTTGTTTTATTGCTTTGTATATAAAATTCATATTGCTTACCATGCATTCTTAGTGATTTAACAATTTTATGTGCAGTTTCACTGCACCTACTGAATATTTCTGAAAGTGACTCTCCCTTGTTTCCTCCTCTTGTGCTGTATACTGGGGTTAAGGCTGTCAGAAAATGTGGGGACAGACAGAAGTGCGTGACTTGTGCCTACTTAGAAGTGTCTGATCTCAGTCTCAAATGTCATGCATTGGGAAACAGCAGTTCTTTGGTGTTGAGATGCATCGTCCCTGGTTTTTTTTTTTAATAACCTTTTCCCTTACCCTGACTGCACTTTGTTTTCCTCTCTCTTTTTCCTCCTTTTGCTTTCCCTTGGGACTTCTGCATTTATCTTCTCCCAAGAATCCCTTCTGTAAGACTCTTCCCCCCTCCTTCCACTCTTCTCCATCCTTCTTTTCTCTCATTAAAATTGCTCCTGTTCCTTACCACACTTTGTTTTAGTCTATTTTGTTTTCTAAGTGGGTTCTGATTTTTTCTTTATGGGTGGGGAGGTATAAATAACCTAGAGAGATCAACTCTCCCTCTTTGTTTTCTCTATCCCCTAAAAGGGTCATGTGCTGTCGTAACCATTCCTTTGTCTCTGTAGGCTTTAAGAAATACCATCCTACCCCTCTAAATCATAGCTTTAAAGATCAAAATCCTTAGCTGTGAACACTGCAAAAAGCATAGCCCATTTACTCTAAAAAAAAATTGCAAGTCAAGGTAACTGAGATAAAATTAATGACCAGTAGATTGTCTTAGAACATTGCCACAGAGCTAGCGTGTCAGTAGTTTATTCATACAGCTATAGTCTGCAGGATGCTATTGTCTAGCACTAAGGCACACGGTATCCCCTTTGACTTCCTTTTCACTATGATTCATTACTTAGATGTTTTTGGATCAAGATAGTAAAATATGATTAGCAATTCTGAGCAGTCAGCAGAAGGCACATCGAAGGAGCCTGGTTTTTGGAAGATAAGTGGTCAGTTCTTCCTGAATACTGGCCTTCCAACAATGATGACCCTGAAAAGCACTAGTTCCTTTGAAGAAATTTGGCCTTAATTTGATCTAAACTTTATTACAAAATATTGACCTAGTAACAAAAAAGCCTGTATTCTACTAATAAAGGCATGTATCATTTGGTATATTTAGGGAACAAATCTGTAAACCCTCAATTTTTATTTGGATTCCTGAAAAGCAGTTGGGATGAGTCCTGGTGAGCAGCACTGAAATACAGTATCAGTTTGATTTCATGAGCCACTGGAAATTTAATTGTCTAAAATGCAAATAAAACTATGTATACCTGGACTCATTCTGGTAACTTGTCTATTCCATGCAGTCCTTGTGACTCTAATAATCTTATATCAGGGCATAATTTTTTTCATGGAATTCCTTTTTTGAAACACGTCAGCAGGTGCAGGTACATGCCCATAATACTGGCAAGTAGATTCACGTTTTCTTTACTTTCCCATTTCCTGAATAAAGGAGTTGCAGTAGTTTAGGTACTGTGGACTGCATTCTTCCATGCTTTACTGCTGTTATGTATGCTGACACTTACTGCCCAAGAAAGGACTTTGCAGTGCTTCCTGTTATTCACTGTTTGCTGATACAATGATGGAGGAGAACTTCATGACAAACATGGATTGCATTCTGAAAATAATAAGCTGTGCTGTAAGAAATTTTGATGATACTTAGTACTTCCTTGCTGAAGTTCACTGTCAGCCTACAGAATGCTAGATTTTTTGATAATTGGTTCAGTGGTAGGAGAACAAGCAAACAAGTTTGTGGGAAAGTGCTGTGAACTGTAAGCCTTGCAGAATTTGCTTAGATTCACAGGGAATTTTTTTTTCTTCTCCCCAGTGAAAAGAATGTTTCAAACTGATTTAGGGAAAGGAAAAAGTTGATGATAGATTGACAGGTAGACAGGTAGATCTGCAAAAGTTGGCAGGTAGATCCACATCAGAAGTGCTTCATATTGTGGTTTTCTATCATGTGAGATACTTGTAGAAAACTTTTGCAGTTCTGTTAAAATATAGTGCATCTTTATGTGAATGATGGATTCAGATTTTTATCCTTGTAAGTGGCCAGGGATATGAGTTTGGTGCTGTGTCTCTTGTTGGTCTTGTGACATGTATCTGTCCAATGAAAGTTGTAATTCCTATATTTTGGTCTGCTTTTATTAGTAATGATTAGCAATTGAACCAATTTGTGTTTTGATGTTGAGAAAGTTCTACTCAGCCCACAATGTGCACGACAGCGTACCACAGTTGCTATGAGAAAATGTATACTAAATTGCAATTCTTAGGAATTTATTTGACAAAGATCATGATCTCCCAGCATTGTTGAGTCCGTTGTAATGTTTATCTTTTATCCCCAAATTACCCTACTAACATCATGTAATATTTACCAATTGCTTAGGATCTTTTATATCATCAGTCGTCTTGCATGCATCCTGTAACATTGAGAGCATTTGGTGCATATATCAGCAAGAAAATAAATCATAATTTGTGACATGAATTTTCCTCTTTTCTTATATAAATGTGCATTTTCTTTAACTTTCTGCAGATTTGGGTATAATTTTATATCACATTTGAAAATCCAAACAGTATTTGCATACACAAATAATGGTTATTCTTTTTAATGTGTTTTCAGGGTTTAGTAACTGTTGAAGATGAACAAGCGTGGATGGCATCTTACAAATATGTAGGTGCCACAACAAATATACATCCATATTTATCAACAATGGTCAACTATGCTCAGCCTGTAAAATTTCAAGGTTTCGATGTAGCAGAAGGTAACATAAAAGGTTGAATGAAATAAAAGTATTTGTCTGCTCATTTAGGTAGTTTTTTTAAACTCTGTATTTCCTGAGATTAGAAATGATGTAAGATTTAGTTTTGACTGTCATCTGTCTCCCTGAATATAAAGTTAGCATGCTATTCTATTAGTCATCCACATGGAGTCACTAAATTACTGGGAGAATATGAAGCTGTTGAGGTTGATTATATTCCATAGGCCTTTCCTACTAAACTGCTTTTTTTAGTTCATCTTTCTGTGAAGTAAGGTGAGTGTGGTTGTCACAGTGGTCAGCAGTTAACTGATGCTTTCATATTGCACACTAGACCATTTATCATGCTGTTTTATCTTATCTAGCAACACAACATAGGCCCTGAATAGCAGTTTTCTCCTAATCAAAAAAATAAAGTTTTGTTGATTTCTCAGGAAGTGAAAGAAAATGGCAAGTCAGAATTAATACTTAATTTCTCTTTGGTATGATTTGATTCTGAGTGACAGATAATGGGGAAGCAGACCTGAATTTGCTATATCCTGCTATTAGGTATAGTGCATGATTTTGAATATGACATTACAAAAGAGTTTAAAAATGTTTTGTCCTTTCTTTCTAGAACGTAATATTCATCATAACATGTCCTCTTTCAATGAATCAGTTGGACTAGGGTATTTGAAGACCCATGCCATTGAGTTTGTGAAGTATCCTTTCAGGTCCTCCTGGTATTTCTCTATTAATGCTACAAATAAACAACAAATGAACATTTCTAGATTTACACTGTTCCATGTCTATAGTGGAACAAGGAAAGTAGCTTATAAGATAAGAAATGGTAAGATTAATGTAAGAAATATTGAAGTTACCAAATGTGGCCATACATTTCTATGATGTTATTTCATTTTCCTTGATGAGTTATACAGTTATAATAAAAGACAAATGAGTCGGATATACCCAAAGGGAGGCCGAGTGGATTCAAGTAATTACATGCCTCAAATTTTCTGGAACGCTGGCTGCCAGATGGTCTCACTGAACTATCAGACCCCAGGTAAGCAGCAACGACCAGCGAACCTCGATCCTAAAGAATGATTTGGGCAGTAACTCTCAAACAGATGCCATGGATTTGCTTCTGGCATTTTTTGAGGAAACAGACATATGGCTAAATAATATGGTGGGGGGGAATTACGGAAGCGTAAGATAAGGAGTAATGAAAAAGCCAGACTGAAGGAAAATTTAGTCCCCTTTCATGGAAAAATAATAGAGTACTGTAACTTCTCAAATGATAATGTTTTATTAATAAAAAATATTAATTGCAAGGGAATCACTCTTTTCAGAAAACACTGCTTTGGCACAGTTTTGTGCATGTCTCCAAATTAAAGATGAAGGGGTATACAAATTGAGATAGTAAAAAGTAGTGACTGTGCCAAATGCATTTCTAGAGTAGTTGATGTGAAGTGTTAGAGAGTCATGTGTTTAACATCAAAGAATGGGGTCTGAGATCACATCTTAGAGAACAACACCTGGGAATGTAAATGCCTCTCCACAGCAAAACATGAGAGGAGATCTATAGTTCTGTTCAATCAAGGTGCGAGTATAACTAACAGGGTGTTTGTTTTGTTTCCTTTTCTAATTAATCTAGGAATGTCTTCAGCCATATATGTAACAGAGCAGTTTTTCCATTTTCTTATTCTAGCTGCGATAGTACCATTGTTCTGTATTTTTTTACTTTTTTTCCCTGAACGGTGATTTTGGTACTGCAGATACTCCTAATGATCATGAGCTCTGTCCTGCAAAGCTTTGCACCCCTGCTGTAACTGATTTCTATCAGAGGAGGCAAGAGAAAGCTGTACTGGAATACACTGCTTGTAAACCTCTCCACTGGACATGGTTTGGAGATTGGAGCAGATATGCAACCTTCACTCTTCTCCCCATACTGCCTCTGCCCACCGCACATTGTTGTCAACCCCTTTGTATTGCAGAATAAGACTGTTAATTGTGTAATTGGAAATGAACAACTTTCCTCTGTTAGTCTTCCAAGATCCAACTGTGCTGGCAGGCTGAAGAACACTTGAGGAAATAGAAGCTAAGGCTGCCCAGTAAAGCAAATAATACCTAATATGAGCATATGAGAATCTCGTATTTTGTGTAACAGAGAATATATAGAAGAGATTTCGTTCCCATTTAAAAGTAGTCTGTGAGCAAAAGAAAACCTTTGTTATTGATAAACAAGGTTATTATATTCCAGTGTAATTTGAAACCTGCATGAAAGCATATATTTTATAAAGTTTGGGAGAGGGTTTGTGTTTACTCTTCTGTCTTTATAGACAAGTGCCATAATAATTAATTGAATAAAACTCAGACGCTTTAAAAGTTGAAAGTAAGCAATGCTGCTGTGATCTCTGTGGTTTCTTTTTGTGGCATTTTATTCAATTAAACCCTTAGAAAACCAGTGCAATATTCATCTCACCTTCTTTAAGACATTAGGATACAGATCTTTTCATCAGAGGTAGTTCTCTATGGTCTCTGTAGAGAAATACACAATTCTAGGATGTTCATTTTAGATGTCTACTTTAGAATGAGATTTATTGCACTGTTAAAAGTGCCTGTATCCCTATGTTATTTAAAGTGATTCTAGATCACTAGCAGGAATAGAGAAATCTGTACTGTAAATACCAAAAGTTAGATGACTGAAATCCCATCCCAGGTACTTAACATAACCACAGTCTGATGCTTCTCTGTCTACTGGCTGTGTTTGAATTCAGGGAGAAACTGTTTTCTAATCACAGCTTATGCTTCGGCTGGGTTGATGAAGCTGTTACCACTGTGAAGAAACCTGAAGTTTTCATATTGCTTCCTTTTGTTTTTTAGGTCTGTGTATTTTATATGTATTAAATTTAATTTTCATTTAAACTGATTATTCTGGTCACACAATCTTATTTTCTTCTCTAAAAAGGATTGTTCATGATCTACATTATTCAGGAGAAAAGAGTAATTTTTTTTTTCTCTCTTGACAGATTTAGCAATGCAATTGAATCAAGGAAAATTTGAATATAATGGATCATGCGGGTGAGTGATGTGATTTAAACTGTTGTCACTGTGCATCAGAATCCTTTACTATGGCTTTAATAAAATTTTGTCACTATTAATTATGTGTTACAAAAGAAAAATGGGATGTTAAGTGAAGAGTAGAAATTAACAAAATTCAGGGAAATGAATATGCTTTTTAATTATGCCCAGTTTTTAAAGATGAGATAGAAGAGGCTTTGTGTACAAATTATGAAGATGATCATGAATACCATTCACATTTACTTAAATCCATTGTGAGCTTCTGTTCTCAATCTTTTTTTGAAGATATGGTTCAGAATGGAGATTCATTGCAAAGTCACAGAATAGCAAATTTACCTGGACAGGTTGAGTTTGAATACATAGGGAATGTGTTTGTTGTTTTTGTGTTGTCTTTTTTTAGCCTGTACTTTATGTGGAGATTTCACAGAAAATACTGAAGTGTTTCATCTCTAAGTTCTTGCTCATTATTTTTTGCATGAAAAGGGGTTTTCAAGCAATGTTGATAGATTTTTCTTGGATGCTGAGTTTATACCTTAATAGGATAGACGGATCATTAATATCAAGCGAAGGGAGAAAGTTCGAGGAGTTGTAGGAAATGACAATCCAGAAACACATTAAAGTCTACAAACTCATCCTGGAGGAAAAAGAACTCTTTTACTCATGGAAGTCTTATTCAGAAGGAAAATCTGTGTAGGTGGAGCTTGGTAAAATTCCTCTTCTGCAGAATGGGCAACATAGTACTTCGCTTCTCCATGCCTTCATTTCAAATGTGAACTCTTCTGATAGAGGCTCTTGGGTTTCACAAAGGTGCAGTCTCTGATCATTTTGGTCAGAATAACAAAAAAAAAAGAAAAACAAAGCTTTTTTTATGGCAGAGTATGGTTCCTTTCTTATTTGATCCACAAGCCTAGTAGTAGAGCAACTATTTACTTTTGGCAAATTCTCTTAAGACAGGCATTATCAAATAAATTTCTTGATTCTTATGTCAGTCTTCTGGTATTACAGTAATATATTGGTAATAGTAATATAGTGGTAATATTTTGTAAATGTGGTGCTGTTTCATCACAGAGAGAAAGCACTCAGGGCAATGAAAATGAAAAATTACATTTCCTTCAGTCTGTACTCCTTTTATTTCTCTGATTTACACTTTTCATGCTGGTGAAACAAAACAGTCTAGCATGAACATTTTTTATTTCAGCAGGCCTGAAGCCAAGCCTTAGCATGTTTCTGATAGTTCCCTTCTGCCCATAGTCTACTTTAAATTAGTAAAACATTACGAAATCACACACATTTTTAATGTAAGATGAGTAAGGAATATTACTTTCCTAAACAGAAACCATGTTATGAAAAATGGGAGAAAATGCATTGAGAGTCTTTCTTTTGGAGTTTTTCCAACGTTTTTTAATTATTTTTGAATTCTGCGTAGGCTTTTATAACATTGTGTACCGGTGATTCTCTAGAGAGACTACAATATGGATTAAAAAAAAGATCTTCTGGCAACTGCTGTCTGTCAGGGCTGCAGAATTAGTGAGATTACTCCAGTTGCACATTTTCTTCCACCAGTGGAAGACAATTCCTGTCATATGTAGCACATCATTTTCTGTGGATCAGCTGCATTTTATTCTGATGGCAGAATCCTTGGTTTTTGATTCATCAGTGCACGTATCGGCTTCATTGATATGTTGATCCAGTGTATAGTCCTCAGGGATGTATTGTAAGTGTTATTATGGTAGTACCTTTCATGCTACTATAATTAACAATCTGTCAGTACTAACATCAGCTGTTTTCCCCAAGGTTTTATAACTGAGAAGAAAAAATTAGCTTCAAGCTGAAATTTATTGTGTCAGTCTTGACTCTGTGGAACTGCTTCATTTAAAAAATAAAATTGAATAAGCCCCCTGTATTTTTCAAAAGTGTTAAAGAATTAAATGAGAGCATATATTTATTGTTATATGATAACTCACTGTATTTTTAAAATGTATTACTAAATTATTTTGAAATGCCCTTTATTATATTGTATTTATTTTCCTCTTGAAATTCAGGGCTGATTTAATCCCTCAGAAGCTGGTAATTCAAAATTAAGATTAACGTTTATCTGTATTCTATGTAACTGTAGTATTTCCTCTTTCATTTCCTCACACTTGTCACTAGAATGACAGACTGTATTTTACAGTGCTGTAGGAGAGTTCATTGTTTAAAGCTAGAACATCTATCTTATTTGTAGTTAGTACAAGTTCAGTTTCCACACAAGAATAACTTTCTTCTTCTTTTTCTTGAAATAAGCTATCTGCTTAAACCAGATTTCATGCGGCGACCGGATCGAACGTTTGACCCTTTCTCTGAAACTCCTGTAGATGGTGTGATTGCTGCAACATGTTCTGTTCAGGTAAAACTGCTACAGACAAACTTCTGTCATCTTATGACATCCAAAATCAGATTTAAATGTGAATAGAAATAGGATAGCTGCAGAAAATGTGTTTGGATTGTGTGGATTTCCTCAGATTTTTTTCCTTTTTTTTTTTTTTTTTTGATTGCTAGCTAAGACATCTGTGTTTACTTGATCTGAATTGAACGTGATATAATTAGAAATGGTTTGTTATTACACATTATCACTGAATGTTAAGCCCCCTTGTGCTCTTCTTGATTTACATCAGCCCTCACAAATGAATAGATGAGTGGAGTTCATTTCTGTGAACAGTATGAAACTGTACAAACTTCACTTGTCACCACAGAGCAAGGAGGAGTATGGGCATATATGCACAGGATATTTTAAAAATAAGTAGAGAAAAATGGTTCGTGTGATGGAGGTCATTACTTCAGAATCATCTATGAGTACTGAAGTCTATAAAACTTCTGTTGTAGTTCTAAAGCATAGTTAGGCATCACATTTTGGTAATTGTAAATCCTATGTTGTGACTTGACACTTGTCTCTGTTCAAATACCCTATGTGCAGCTTAACAAAAGTTTGGCTTTCAGTTGTCTTTTTCTCTGTGTAGCATAGAGATCTCTCTAAACAAGGATTCATTGCGCATTGTAGACAATTAAGTTTCATTTGCAGCTCCAGAAGAACAAAAACTTAAAAAAATTTTTTTTTAATGATAAAGGCAGTATAATCTCTCCAAGGAGGAAGTGGGATCTGGTGGTGAGAACATAGTGCTACAAAACACTAGAAATGGTTCTTACATGAGTTATTTTGTCACTTGTTCTTCTTGGGTGACTAAAACTAGTGTATAATTCCATGCTTCTTCCCTGAACCTGTAAGAATGGAATAATAATGTCAACCAATGCATTCAGGAATTGCAGAGGAAAAATATAAAAGGTTTTGTTCGCAATGATTACTGCTTGGTGCCTACTCTGAGTTGGGGCTTTGCTGACGAATGCTGTGCACATTTGACACATGGGAAGATATGGTCCTTGCAGTGGAGGATGTACAATCTTATTAAACAGAAGACACACTCGGTGGATGTAAACAGCAAGAAGAGAGCACGGGGCGGGGCGGGGGGGACGGTTAGGGTTACAAGAGGAAGAATATGTCTTCCGCTGCTTCCAACCAAAGCTGGTGATGGTACCCCTCAGCCACATAATTTTTCAGATATGTTATCTAGAGTGTTCTCTGGAAGAATGTTAGATCATGAATAGAAAAAAATATCTCAAATGAGCTTAGATCTGCAAAATCTTGTTTCAGTGTTTTTCTTCCCTCCTTGGTCTTAGTAATGAAAACATTAGCTGTATTTTTAAGTAATAGATCATCTTGATGGAATAAAAACTTGCCCTGGAGTAATCACCTGCTGTGGCTAGATTAATCTTGACTTGGAGCAAAATCACAGCAAATCTTTATATACATAGCAATACAGAGTGTTGTGTGTGGTGTGTTTTTTTGTTTGTTTGTTTGACATGTGATTAGTTTAAAACCTGCACCAAAGTGAAAGCAGAGCAATAGGTTCCTTTTATGTCTTTGTAGTCAAGACATATAATAGATTTTGAACAGAACAGTTTAAAGCATATTTTGAGAGCAGTTGTGGAATAGAAGTGTCCAATCTGGTTGTTTCATTCAGCATATTTTATTAGTACAGTGAATGACCCTATAGACAGGAGCTAGTTTGGCTGACTTGCTTATAACTTTTAATACCATAACATAGTGAGTGCAATAATTTCTGTTTGTCAGATTTCTCATTTACACATTTTAGTCTGTAAGCTCATATAGTAGAACTAAAATGAAAATTAAGGTTATATTTAAGGTCCTATCACAATAATTTTTCTAAGTAAGTGCAATTTTAGCACTAATTATACCATTTTCATATGATTAAATAAATACCTGTTCTGTATAAAGCTTTTGTCAGACTACCTTCACTAAATAAAAAATTATCAGTATTTCCAGTATTCATAATGTGCTGTGTACATTGTATTGTTGATATTCTCTGTACTGCTTTTTCTTAATCTTCTGTTAATATGTTGCAGGTAATATCTGGTCAGTTTTTATCAGACAAAAAAATTGGTACGTATGTAGAAGTGGATATGTATGGTTTACCCACGGACACAATACGTAAAGAATTTCGAACACGCATGGTGATGAACAATGGTCTGAACCCTGTTTACAATGAAGAATCATTTGTATTTCGAAAGGTAGGATATTTGGAAAGCATGGTTTGTGGTTGCCAGCCCTTTTGCACATGAGCATCCTTGCTCACTTGAGCTACCCGTCCCTGCTTCAGTCTGACTGCTCACATGAATAAGTGCTGCTCCCATGAAAAAGGGTTTGTAGGGTTCCTGTTTACTGCAGTAAACAATCTAAAGCTGAAATAAGCTTTCAAGAGATTTTTTTTTTTTTAATTTTGCATTGTTTTGTTTTTCTAATGGATAACCTCTGTAGCTGTCACATGATTTTTTGTTTCTGTTTGGCTTTTCCCTCCCCTTTGCTTCCTCTTCCCACTCGGAGGTAGCCACCTCCTTCGTGGCCATGCCTGTGTTCAAGGTATGCAGTCTGCTCAGAATGAGCCCCCGCTGGTGGACACCATCATTCCTTGGAGATTTCTTCTTCCCTGCCCTGGCAGTGGCTGCTATCTTGCACTGTTCCTTCAGCCCAGAGGGCAGGTGAGATGCTGCATCCAAAGCTAAGGTCAATGTTATTACATGGAAAAGCTGGAAGGGTGCTGTGTTCCTCAGACGTGTTGCCAGCTCCCTCCTCCATGTGCATTATGTACCTTTTTTTTCTCAATAACAAAAGAAAAACAAACCTTTTTTTCTTAGTATGGGGGATTTAAAAAGAGAGATCAGTTGTTGTTGCCCATGTTCAGTTTTTATCTCTCAGTCTATATATATGATACACGCACATATATATATATATATATATATATTTTTTTTTGTCAGCTGGAGTTTCATCCAGACTACATGTGTTAGCAGTGCCGTCTTTGAGAGTGTCTGTTTTGCTTACACCTGTTTTGTTGTCATGCAAAATTGTTGCTCTTTTATTCCAAAGTGACAGACTTTGCTGTGTGGTGATACCACTTTACACTTGGGTATATGACACACGTCATCCACTTTCTAAACAGTGTAACTATTTTTTAATAGAAATGTAGTTAATGCAAGAGACTCTTCTGGACTTAAATATATTTTGAAATGAATGTGAATTCAAGTTCTCTTCTCTGTTATATGAGGAGGCCCAGGGAAAGTGCTTAGGTACATGACAGGCAATCATGCTGCCCATGGCTTGCTGGCCATATGGCCAGCATCTGCTGCTTTCCGATTTCTTAAATCAAAAGGCACATAAAGTACAGGGCGCACTCAGCTTCGGTGTAAAAGAGGGGGACGTGTATATCATGGCATGAATATAGTAGTTGATGCTAATATTCCTCAGACTTTATACTCTACTCTGCAATAAACAATTACATGGTCACACGTTCTCTTGAATAACTCGTACTGTAAGTCAGCCAAGAGATTATTTTTCTTCATCCCAGGTCATTCTTGTATCAGGCTCAGCACTGTAATCAAGACATACATTGATGACCAGGCAGATGAGTAGCGTAAGCACAGCAGGAACAGTTCTTCTAGTTGGAAGAAATGAAAATGTGAGGTGCACAGTGCTAACATGTCATGAGGGTGGGAGTGCCTTCCAGGATACCCTAGAACAAATGAACAGAGAGGGAACCACAACCTTCTTAGTCCCCACTCCTGCTCCCTAGTCAGTCTGAGGCCATCAAGTAATGAGAGATGTACTCATTTGTGGCCTGTAGAGGAGAGATCTTACCTGACCTATTTAGGTTACAGTGTTCTCCTCGAGCTGATGTTTAATCCTACACAGTTGTTCTCAGGTAACATGTTTGATTGTTCTTCTGTCATGTTTTGTTGTTTTTAATTAAAATAAAGCTTCAGTCATTTCTAACCAAGTTCTGTGTTGTCACTCTGTTGTGTAAGGGGAGATGTGGGTCAGTCCTGGTGGTAACCTGTGCTGGGAGTGTGTAGTTATCACTCATCCTGAGCAAGTAGAGCAGGACATCTGTGAATAGCTCAGGTGGGTTCAGAGACCAAAAGCATATTTTATTTTGTGACCTCTAAGACCTTAAATGAAAGTGGCAGGGGGAAAGTCTAAGGGAGATGGTAGATGCAATTTACTTAGGTCTTTTGTCCCATAAGCATCAATGAATAGAACCAGGTAGGGAAGGACTGGGAAGACCTTTCCCAGCATACAGTCAAGGCAGACTAACGCAGAGGCTGCATGTCTTGGTTAGTCTGTCTCCTCTTTGCTGCTCCGCACACAGAGGCAGCATCTTTTTTTCTTGCGAAGGCAGGGGATTTTTTGCTATTCTTTTGGTCACTCAAGGTGAGAGCTGACAGATGCAGATAGCTGGCAGCATCCCTGCCCACCATGCATACCATGTACCCTTCATGTCGTGAGTACCCCCTACTGCAGGCAGCACGCCATTTCAGCAGGTCTTTCACCCTGTCCTGCCCTCTGTCTGCTTCTCCACTTGCAGAACCCATAGTTCAGCATATGTCCCCATCAGCTCGTGCTCACGTTCCTTCCGTTCTTCATTGCCCTTTTGGATACATCCCAAATCCCACCCTTCTGTCATAATTCCTCCTGATTTCAGTGTTATCTACTCTTCAATTGCCATGGTATCTGCCATTTCCCAAATAGTATTTACCTGCCTGCTTATTCATGTCACCAGTCTCCAGTAACGTAAAATAAATACGCAAAATATTTAGCTAGAGTAACTGTAAGCTGTAGGATTGTGTATTCTGAAGTTACCCATTATTTAGGGTGAATAAAAGATTTTCTAGGAAAGCGTAATCTGAAAGTATGTGGTTTGCAGGAACTGACATTATCTTTCAGTGATGATAGTCTGTTTCTTGCATACAAAGTGAATGAGTAGATTGCTTCAAACATGGGAGGTGGGGAGGGTGCTACTGTATTAGTCATTAAATTTCTTCATTTTATGGATTTCCAGGTTATTCTCCCTGATCTTGCTGTCCTGAGAATAGCAGTGTATGATGACAATAATAAGTTGATTGGTCAGAGGATCCTGCCTCTGGATGGTCTGCAAGCAGGCTACAGACACATTTCACTTCGGAATGAGGGCAACAAACCACTCTCTCTTCCAACGGTTTTCTGCAACATTGTGCTTAAAACCTATGTGCCTGATGGTTTTGGAGGTGAGATAAACCTGTACCTCAGTGTACTGTAAATCCTGAGTGTTGTCTTGGAAGTACTGAAGTACTTGTGGTGTCAGTACGCCAGCCAGGAGTAGACATGCAACATTGGAGGACTGGAAACATGTAGTGTCTTTAATGCCATGGAAACCTCATGTGTTCAGTTAAGAAACCAGGTTTCAGACCTAGTGCAATGAAACATGTCCTGTTAAATTACAAAAAAAAAGTAAACTAATGCTAGAGTTAGCTCTATTTGGTTTTCTGTTTGCTGATGCTTTAGGAAGATTTAATTTTTTTTTTCTGACATCTAGGTTTGTAAGGATGACATGTATTTTAGCTTTCTTGTTTGTCCTATATGCCTAGATATGCATTTTTTCAAACAAAGCCACTTTTGTGGTCTTGAGAATATTGATGTGTTGTTAAAAATGGACAGTGAAAGAACTTAGCATCCGAAACCTTTCTGCATTTTTATCTCCCAATTTTACCTGTTTTTAGTGTGTTGTAATTATTTTTGTGTTTACAGGGAAGTTGTTTTTAATCTGAGCCATTTCCTTGATCAGTTTGGCAGGGACACTGTCATTTATACTGAGCAGTGGCAAATTGCCACATCTGGATAGGAGCAAACAACTGAGAATAATCATTACACCACTTAAATCTGCGTAACGTGTAAGTTCACCCTGAGGGTATACCTCTGTGAAATGTGTTCTTCACTGCAGATGAAATTCACTTGTGCGTTAGACAATATGTAAACCATTTAAAACTGCAAAATAGAAATTAAGTTAAATTTTAGTGCTGTGACTGCAGCAAAATGAAGCTCAACTTAAAGTTGATTGGTGAGGTGTTGTTGATAAAAATGATATTTTGCTCTTTGCAAAAACAATTTCAAACCTGATGTCTATGCAAAGAATTCCTGCCGCTTCTCTGAGTGGCATTTCCATAGTACAAACTGGAGAAAGAGAAGATTTACCTAGTACATTAGATAATGTATCTAAAAGACTGTTTGCTGGTGTGGTATATATCCAGACTTGAAAAAAATAAACAGGCCTAGACTTCAGTAACAGTAACTCCATGGAAAAAGCATTTACAGAAGCATTTATATAGGTCACATGTGAAACCCTGACTGTTGCAAGTCAGCTGGAGTTTTGCCACAGGTCTTGGAGCACTGCTGGGCCTTTATGCAGCATGTTTCATCAACAGTATTTAACTTCAGGGACTCTGTTTGAAGACAAACGTAAGCTTCTGCTTAGCTTGAGATTCTCAAGGCTGTAATTGAACCATGAATCTAAGGGACACATTTAAGCATGTGCTTTAATTTTTTTTTTTTTTTCTGAACTTAAGTTTTTGCCAGTAAACGACTCGGTTAAAATACTTTCTAAACTAGGGACATGCTTCTGATTTGGGATTGACATTTTCCTGAGTGATACGTCACTTTAAGAGTAGAATTTAAACTTAGTGGAGTTTGATGTGGCTCAAGTGGCTGAGTGTGCTGGTTGTATAAGGAGAAAATATTTTTTATTTTTTTAAAATGCATTATACAAATTCAAAAATGAAAGACTAATTTTTCAGAGAGAATGTGAACACTGGTTTAGAATTTGCAAATCATGTGCAGTTCAGTACTGGTTGATCTACATTGTCACCATTACTACAGGTGGTATATCTGGTGGAAGTGAGGACATACAAAAATATTACTACCCCTAAGTAACATTATAATTGCAGTAAAATGCTGCTAGAATGAGAAAACTGGCTGTCATATCTTAGTGTAGTGTTGGGAAAAACAGGCTTCATATTAATATGAATTAAGTGTGTTCAGTTATTCTCCTCTCCCTTCCCCAGATAGTTTTGATGTGTCTCATCTATTTTTCTCATCGATTATAGAGCAGGCTGATGAACAACTGAGAAATAACTTTTGACACTCAGGTAGAATCATTAATGTTCTCCTGTCATGTGTTTTTAAGTACTTATCATCTGCAGTGCACCTCTTATTGTTTTATGAGCTATCATTAGGATCTCAATGATTGTTTTAGCAAACCTGTAGGAAGGTATAACTTGATTCAATAGCTGCCTCCTTTCTTTTTACTTTAATTTTTTAACTTGTATGAGTAGGATTTAAAAACTTGTACTGAATAATAACTAGAGTCACTAATCTATCATAGACCTTAAAAGATGCATAATTTTATTTTATTTTTGTAGAATTTACTTTTTTTTGTGGTTTATCTGCATCAGCTACTCTGTTCCCAATAAAACAAAATACTGGTGCAAATTAATGCAAATGAAGTAGCATTCTCCAAAAAGAAGCTTCTATAATAGAAATTTGTACGTCACTAAGAATGGTTACTTAGGTTAGTGGTTAGAGTCCTCTGTAGCGTACTCTTCCCATGATTTTTCCCCTTCTATATTTAATTGGGATTCTTTTACAAAATGCTATTCCCTACCCCCACCTTACCTCACTGGGGAAAGAGAAAAACGTAAGCAGAGGACAAATGACAATGTGAAAAGCAGTAATGAGTCACATCCCACTTGTAGAAATGCTGAGCCTTTGGTGTAGTGCTCATACGGTTAGTAATACAATTCACAAAGGTCTCACTGTCCCAACCATGTTAGTCATTTTTACCTTGAAGTTCATGATTATCAGGTTCCATTTTCGAATGACGCATCATGTTAGCAGGGTAGTCCTGGGTTTTCATTGAAGAGTAAGTGCCAAGGACAAAAAGACGTGGTTACTAAGTTAGGGAAGGGAGAAGCAGTCAGTTCTAAGCTACAAGACCATTGGTATGGCTGAAAATAAATTCGACGTGTATTTTGTGTATATAAAGTACAATTTCAGAAGACATAGTTGGGTCACCAGTTATTGGAGGCAACCTATTTGGGTAGATAAACAGAGCCATCGAGGTTAATGCTATCTATATAATACAACTTCTGTGGGAATGGGAGCCCAGTCTGCTATTTTGCTTGAGAAAAACGTCCCATGACTTCAGAGGAGTTCACAGAACAACTTAGGTTGAAAAGGAGATTATATAGTCCCGCCCCCCATTTGAACAAGAAAGATAGGAAGCTTCCTCCCAAAGCTTTTGGTGGGTTGGATATTTTTTACAGACATAGTCAGTGGGCTGGCTTCTCTGTCTCATATTATTGTAAGCTAGTTTGGAAAATGGCCAAAAATATGACATGGAACATGGACAAAATTCAAATGATGAAAACTGAGTGTCAGAACTGTCATTGCAGAAATAATTATCTATTATGCTAGTGAGTCCATCTAGAATGTAAGGGTACAAAACCATTTATCTTTTACTCATAAGCAGCTGAAAATAGGGCTTTGCAGCATTCTGTAGACAAAAAGATTCCTTGCAAGTGAATCACCATCCACGGTCTCCCTAATGGTCATGATAAAAAGCCTGAGTTAATTAAATGACAATATTTTGTAGTGAATGATGAGTCAGGCTGCAGCATTTAAACTTCCTTTCCTAAGTTACTGCTCTGACAAGAGAGGCTTCTTAACTGAGACCAGTAACCCCTTTGTCCATAATACTGAAGTTAGAGTGTCAGAAGGATCATCAAAACAGATCACTGCTGTGGTCTCTGAATGCATTCTTATTGTGGATAGTGAACTAGTTTAATTTGTAAAATCATTTCTTGCTGTGGAGGGCCTCCTTTGCCATTTGTGAATTCTTTGACTGTTTTGAAATTAGTCATGGAAAGAGATTATTCAGTATGCTGGTAAAGATTCATGTATCTTTGTCTTCCTGCAGAACTATGCTTACACCTTTATCACTGTATATGGAAAAACTATTCTGTAATCTATATGGTTAAACTTACACAATGCGATTTTTAATTTTAGCTTTATAGATTTCTGTCACACTCCAGCAGGGTGGGATGGGCAGGAAGCATAATGTATTCACCCTTATTCCTGGCCCTAATTCTGAGGTCATGCCAGTTGTGCACTGACATGACTGGTGATGTCTAATTTTTTGGGAACATGTAAGGTTGCAGTTCAGGTAGTTCCTGTGCCGACAGCCAAAATGATCACAGTGCTGTACTCTGTCAGCTCATCCATGCAGCAGGCTAGAAGAAACGGTGCCAGCACCCACTACAGCCCTCACTCTGGCTTGAAATCCTGGAGAAGCCAACCTCAGCCCCTCGCTGTCCACTGGGAAGCAGAGGGTAGAAAAGGGTTACTGAATAGGAGGGAACAGGGAGATCCTTGCTGTTTCATGGAGCTTGTCTTTAATACTAACCCCCTTAGTAGGAGAGCATGAATAGTGTCCGGTGCTGGGTAGAGCTATGATACCACTAGCAGTACTGTGGCATGGGCAAGATTCAAATGTTGGTCATCATGGTTCACAGAAAAGCCATTTCGCAGCCTTCCATGTTGCAGGCGTGGAGCATCACAAAGGCAAGTGAGAGTGGATTTGTCTGATTACTTTAACCACACAAATGAAACTCCTGTTTAGCTTTGTGTTTGAACTAGGAAGTGTAATGGAGCATCTTTTACAATTCCCTGCAATCCCAGGTCAGTCAGCTCACCCTCAAATAACCAAGAGGCAAAGTTGTTAGTGCAGTGTCACTCAGGAGATCACATTCTGGTGTCAAATTCTAGTGTCATCAGCTGTGAGGAACTTAAGGTAACTATGCTCTGATGGAATCAGAATGTGTTTTCCTAAATAAACTGCCTGGATTAATATCACTCCCTTGGCATTTTATAAACTGATTTGTGTTCCTAATGTGCTCAGGTGCTGTGGTGATGAGTGCTTTCAGTCCTGCCAAATTCACTGTAGAAAGCTGGGCTATTGTTGCAAACCATGGCTGATACAACAGCAGTAAAAGATAAATTTCTAAACATCTCTGAAGATGATAAAAAGTTGATTATTTTTTTTCTTACAGATATTGTGGATGCTTTGTCAGATCCAAAGAAATTTTTGTCTATCACGGAAAAAAGAGCAGACCAAATGAGAGCTATGGGTATTGAAACTGTAAGTAGAAGTTAATGACAAACGCAGCCCATTTACGTTCATATTATGAAGGTTTTTTTTGTTTTGTTTTGTTTTGTTTTTTTTTTATATATAGAGGATGCAAAACATGGGTTGTGAAAAGATCACAGTCAGTTGGTCAGTTTTCTGCAAGTTTAGTTTGATTTTGGTTTGCTGCTTTTTTGGTTTTGTTTGTTGTTTTTTGTTTTAAGCAAACTGGACCTTCTCCCATAGATGCCTATTACCTTATCATTTCTCATCTTCAAATATAAGCCTCTTTGACCCACTCTGAATAACGCTGGCTGGTGTTAACACGTACTGGAATACCATTCACTGTTTGACTTTCCACAGGCTGTGATAACACATCCTTTTAGAAGTAGAAATTTTGAGAAGTGAGAAAAGAGTCATATTTTAGTATGTAGCCATTTAAAATAGGTTACAAATACTTTATTGGGTATAGTGTTATTTGAAAGTATGTTACATGTTCCTAATTATGTATAAAGTAAAGAAGTTCAGAAATTTCCTGTACCCCAGCTTTTGTACTACAGGTAAAACAGCAATTAATTTATTACAATGTGAATGTTTCTTCCAGAGTGATATAGCTGATGTACCAAATGACACTTCAAAGAATGATAGAAAAGGAAAAGCCAATAATGCCAAAGCAAATGTGACTCCTCAGAGTAGCTCTGAGCTTCGACCAAGTACCACGGCTGGCTTTGGATCTGGGACCGATGCTAAGAAAGGTAAACAAAAATCATGGGCCTCTCCATCAGTTCTGATATGGTTCAGAAAGTCACAGAGAAGTACTTGTTACTCATTTTTAGTTTTGCAGTTCTATTTATTCTTACCCTTTAGAAAATAACTTCTGCCATTGATAGTGGTCTTTGTCTACTTGCAAATAAATTTTATATATTACCAAAAAGGCTACATAAATCCAATATGGCTTTATTTTAGTTAGTCACCTCTTTGTGTAGCTGTATGCCCACTGCCAATAGTAGCAACCTACGTGACTCTGGGAGAAGTTTACCAAAGATTTACTGGAGCCACGCCAATAGGAATGACTATTTTCTGGTACACTCCACAAGAACTCTTCTGCTTTCTGTTTTCCCTCCACAAATCCCTTGGCAGAGTTGCAGATTTAAGTAATTAAAGGTATTCAGAATTCATCGGATTCTGTAGAGATTTCTCTACAATTAGAAATGTTTTCAATATGTAGTTTTACTCTGAATAGTGATTATGGAAATGGCGTGTTTATTGTCAAAAATACCCATATTAAATGTGCTCATTTAGAAATGAATAAGTATTTTTTTCACACTATTCACTGTTCACTCTACAAAATCATCTCATAGAGTCAAATGGGATTATTTGTTTCTCACAGCTCATCACAGGTAATGAAGATTAAGTGAGAAAACAAATTTGTACAGCTGAATGAAACACAATAAATATTTCTGTTAATGGCCCACAAGAATTAGTCTGGTTCATTCTCTTTCATCCACCCTGGCCCAAAGGGATTGATAGGAATGCAAAGGAGCACTAACTGCTCTTGTTCTCAAACATAAGCAGACATGGCTGAATTCAAACATGTGAAGAGTGGTCTCTTGAGAAACAAGATGCAATCTCTCCTGAGTCACTTTTGGCAATAGAACAGGTCATCTCAGGCACCTGAATGCTTTCAAAGTTCTTCAAACCAGAGTATTTTATACAGCAAGATGTTTTTGTATTTCATTTATCATCACCAAGATGCACAAATATTAGTTTTATAGAGCATTAATTAGGCATGAAATTTGCTGGGGTTGGCAACTAATTCCTGGTTGCCATGGAATCAGACCTGGTGAACAAAGTAAACAAGTCGACATTTTAAAATAAAAACCTCGGGAATTTTGTTTAGAACATGGCACACTTGGTGGAGCCCCGTTTAAGCCCTGGTCTTAAACTGAGACTTTAGTAGTTGTGCATTCTTGTCTGTAACCAGTTTTTATCCATATTCTTTCACGTTAAAATGGAGCTGGTCATTTTTATATCTGACTAACTGTCCTTATTTTTGTATTACTTCTCTCTATGATCTTTTAAGATCTTAATAATTCTACCACTCTTACAATGTACAATGCACATCACTGTTAGAAATTACATATCCAGCAAGAGAAGGTGTCTGGGGAAGGTTTTCAAATGCACAAGAATGTTGGTTTTTTTTTTGTTCTCTGTTTGACTTTCAGTAATAGTTAAGTGATTTGTGGTTTTGAAAACTTAAGCCTTTATATTTGTCAGTGTCTAAGTCCGTTTCGGTCTCATTTACCAGACTAACGTTAATAGTATATAAATGAGCAGAATCTCATGCTTCTAAGAAAATCAAAAATCTTGTTCTTTAAGGAGATTGCCCCAACCTCCTCCCCCTTTTTTGTCTTTTATAGCATCTGAATATTTCTCAGTTAAATTCACCTTAAAAGGCAGAATGTCCTTTGCAAGGCAAGAGGAATCTTACAGTCCATGGAGACTATTAATAGCAGTTAACTAAATACATTTGCAGTGTATTTAGTCTAATATTTTTTCTGTAAAAACCTCACAAACTCCCTACAAATTACAACTCCCATGGCATTGTATTGACATTTTTATTCATGATTGCATGTAGGATGTGCTGAGTAGTTAAAAAAAAAAAAAAAAGCCATACTATGTCACAAAACATTTATTAAAGCATAAAGATGAAATGAGATTTGTTTTTGTTTGCATTACAGTTCGGGTGATCAGAATATATTTTCATTCATCTAAGCAGTACTTTTATTCTTGTATGATAGACTTGATTGTGGCATTGAATTTTCATTAGAATTTCTGCTTACTGTAATTTTTTGTTTCTCCTCTGTTTTAGTTCTCCTTTAGTCTTGCACTGTGCTATTGTTCCTTTTCTCATAGCCTGATATTAACCAAAATATAAAGTTTACCTCTATTAACATACAGGCTGCAGATAAATTTTCACTCCCACAATTTTTGTGTTTTAAATTAAGGAGAATAAGTATATCTAACCTTAGTTAACTCTATATGTAGTTGTGCACCTTACCCAAGAAACATTCACCCTGAAACGAACGGTGCCAGAGTAATCTCCAGCTATGTACCAAAGTTCTGAAGTTTGCATAGTTCAACTTTATTGTGTATAAATGGTGTGCATTGTTTTCAGAAAAGGAGCTTTTCTAATTTTTAGATGGCTGTGTTTTGATGCTTCAGTGTAGAACTGTGAGAGATTAAAATACACTCATTGATTTCCTTTTTTCACAAGGCAGTTGATTGAGCAGTGCATTTGGAAAGGAAATTAACTGTATCTTTGTTATGTCAATGAATAATTTTCTCATTAACCTGAGTTTTTTTTATGGTGAAAAACAGTAATTAATTGCTAACTTAAATGTAGATTTCTGTGGTAAAACTCAAATTAAAAAGTATAAGATAAACTAGTATGCATGAAGTTTTAGATAAACTGTATCAATACCTTCCTAGGTATAGACCTTATTGCTCAAGTGAAGATAGAAGATTTAAAGCAAATGAAGGTAAGCATGGACACAGGCTTTTCAAGACGTGTTCCTAATTATTTGTTTTAAGTAGCCAGGATTTTATCTGGTTACACTCAATATGACCACAGAAAAACTGATCCAACTTCTCTTTTTGTAGGCTTACATAAAGCATTTAAAGAAACAGCAGAAAGAGCTGAATGCCTTAAAGAAGAAGCATGCAAAGGTATGACCATGAAGAGCTCTCTGAGCACCACACTATAACTGAAAAAAGTTGCAGCACTCAGTAGCATAGGCAGCTCCTAATTAAAGTGAAAAGAAAATTTAAGAAATGGTAGTTGGACCACCAAGAAAGAGCATATCTGTTTTAAGTGTACTGAAATATGCTCCAGTAAGCTAATTTTCCCTTTAGCAACCCTTTTTATGTCTCCCTGATTTTTGCTGCGCTTTTGTTTGACCCATATAAGCATCCAAAGCTCACCTTTTCCAGATAATGATTTTATCTAGCTCCCTCTTGCATGACTTATTGGCAGGCAGCTTGGAAAAGAGGCAGCAATGATGTGAGAGCGTGCTGCATCAAAGACAGATACTGGAGAAACTGCAAAATTGCCAAACAGAACCAGAATGTGTAACTGAAAAAATGAGGTGTCCTATTCCTCCTCACATACATAGTACAACTTTATAGTTAGCTCTTTGCTTGGTACTGTTGGCAGTGATATCCCAAATACAACAGTATCACAAATATATCCCAAATACAATAGTATCACAAATATACTTTACATTAGAAAATTACGGCCCATTTTCTCCTGCCCTTTATCATTAGGAAACCATTTCTCTTGTTACAAACAGTAGCATAACAAGTGAAGAAACTATTTGGAATGTTGGCAATGCATACAAATCCTTTCTGGCTTTTGGGGCAGTTACTCCTTTTTTTCTCTTTGACTGCAGATTTCATTGCAAATCTGACCTAATGTAGTAACGTCTGGGCATTTTTAATATAATTCTTTGTGTTTCTTTTCATGACTGTTGTTTGGACATGGAGTGCTATGTCTGTGCAACAAAGTATGAAGAAAATACTTTCGATAATCAACACTTCTGTGGGGCTCCTAATATTAAAAGTAGTATAAGAAAATTAAATAGTTAACTTTCAGACTCTGTACTGACTCTCTGCAGAAGGGAAATGAGTAATTTCTCCGTTTTAGGAGAAAGTGTGTCATCCATGTCAAAAGTAGCACTTCTGTCCCGTAATGACGGGCAGCTGTGATTATCTTACAGGTATGGGTTGTTCTTACCTGAATCATTGTCTCATGGGCAGCTTCTAGGCCTTCAAAGGATTGATCTTATAGGAGGCTTCTCATTTTTAAACACTTGCTTTCTCTTTCATTGGGCAACATCCCACAACTCAGCTATAGCAACTTTTCGCAAATTAAAGTGGTACCGTGGTTACGTAGGGAACAGCCGTACTCAATGATGCATATCCCTGATGTATGTGACCCACAGCAGTGTAAAGATATCTTAGCCAGCACTGTGCTGGCTAACGTTAAAAAATTGATCCATCTCTTCAGGCTTTCCCTTGCTTCCTCTAATCTGGGGGAAAAAATTGCCAGCCACAATCTGACAACGCTGTGCACTCAGAAGGGCTTTCAGCATTAGCTCAAGCACAGCTATTTTCAGTCTGAGCTAGCCTGTGTCCTGCTGCTTTCAAGTACAAACCAAGTGAGTGCAACGCTGTCCTAACAAGAAAGTGCCTGTCTAGAGCATGCCTTGCTAAAGGCCCCCATAAGGGCAACTTGTTGAATTTGGAGAAGAGAATCTGAGCAGAAAAGTGTGGCCATAGCAGCTCAGAGATGATCTTAGGAAAGTGCTTCATGTACTCATCAGTGTTTCTAATGCATTTTATAAGCTGGGAGGGAGCAGGAGAGCTATGCAGTCAGTTACCCATGATCAGCTAGAGAAAGCCTTTGTATTAAGTACATTGAACTTAGAAGTTCCAGGAATAAGTTGGCTCTTATTTAACCATAGACACTCCTGAGATCTGGAGGGATAAGTAAATACAAGGGAATTGTTCATGTTTTTTAAGGAAAAAAATTCTGTCTAAAATTGGCCTTGTGGTAAATGCATTATGGAAAATGAATGCATGCAAGTGTGGAAGAGAGAGCGGGTGGGCAAGGAAGGGGCTCTGATCAAAGTCAGCTGGACTTGATGATCTTTGTAGGTCCCTTCCAACTCAACTTCTCCTCCCCCCGTCTCCCTTCTCTTCGATAGAGATCATAAGATCACAGGAAGATCACTGTTCTTAGTATCGTCATTACAACACAGACATTCCGTGACTGATAAAGTTAAATTTACCCATTCCCGAATGTCAAATTACTGGCTTGCCAAAAAACGCAGAATTTTGGACTTCACAAAGTCTATGAATAGTGAAGAGTTGAGATTTCACTCAGGATTGACAGTCGTGTAAAAGGTACATATGCAAAGCTCCGTAAAGGCAAAATAATGCTTTCAAAGAAATCTATAAGCAAGTAGAGATTAAAGGCAGAACAAACTGTAGTAAATACTGGAGAGTGGCAATGTTTCACAAATCCTATGATTCTATTAAGTTTACTCTCCCCCCTTCAACTATCTGTGTTCTTACCTAGGCCACAAGCTAAGCAGAGGATTGGGTTCAAAAACTGATTCAGAGGCAACAGCTCTGTTGTAGAACTCAACCGCTTCTTCTCAAGCAGAGAAACTATGCTGGCACACCGACTCTGAAACTGAACTTGCCTCTTACACTGCAGTCCTTGTTTTGTTTGACATTTGAAAAACAATGGCAATTTTGGCAAAACGGGCAAATTTGTGTAATGATCGCCATTAAAAAAAAAAAAATCTGTATTAGGAATAACTTGCTCTTGAATCTTAGGTTTAATAATCTGTGCTATAAAAATATGTCCAAAATATTTATAATATGCTAAATAATATGTCCAGCCACTTCTGCATATTGCAGAAATATTTAAACAGTTACTCTGGGCAGCTTTTGAAACACAGTATTTCCTGCCTACAGTCCCTTAAGTAACTTTAATCTCTCCATATGAATGTTACTGTGGAACTGCAGAATGGCTGAACGATGTCCATTAGTTTTTATCTTTTTTTTATCAAGTTAGGTCTTGAGTACAGTTTAGGTAAATGACTTAGGTGGCATCACAGATAGGTGAGCTATAAAGGCAAGGAGACATACATACATATATACGAGTCAGAGTTGCTGGTTTAATCTGTTAGCAGCCTGCTTCTATGTACCCCTACTGAATTTTAATCTGTTGCAGAGACGTTGCATAGTTTTTGTGCCCCTTGGGTTAGACAGAGGAGGAAGCAGGATAATGAGGGGTTATCTTAATATATTCTCTACCAATCAAAGGCGCAACAGGTCACTGTGGTATACAGTTTTGGCAGTTTCAGACAAGAAAGCAATAGTCACAAATGTCCCCTTAAGGAATTAAATATGGCCATAGACACTAACCAGACCTGCATAATTATCGCCCCAAAACTCCAGAATTCATCTCCTGCACATTTATATTGACACTGAATGTATGCACTGTTTGAAAAGAAGTGTTTTCAAGAAAACAACCGCCAAAAAAAAAAAAAAAATCTCCATTTCACAGCGCAAAAGAGACGGTACAAAAGACTCCGGGGCTCTAGATGAATAAAGCTCTGTAAAAGAGGTTGTGGATTTGGAAGTGATAGTTTTTTAGTCATTTTCTCATTTTGGTATTCTGTAATGAGAGTCTTCCGTACTTCAGTTTTTAGTTGTATGAAGAAGTATTTATTTTATTTTATTTACATCAGGGAGATACCATGTAGAAATAATGGTTTGTATCATATGAACTTACTCTCTCTTCTCTTCAATAGATTGAATTTTCATTTGCTTTCCCTTCCTTTTAATGGAACTGTATATGATTCTTTACTTTTTTTCTGTGGATAGTCTTGCTGTGATTTGTGTCTTTTTATATCAGTTAGCTGACCACCCAGGGCCCCAGCTGAACTGTGACTTCAGTTTTCAGTATAATCATTAAATGCAATTTGTGAACGTATCTTTGTAAAAGACATATGAATTCAAACTGCAAATTCAATAGATGAGAAAATCATGAGAGATCTAGCTGAGGAGAGCTTTATCTGGAAACATATTCGGAATCAATCTAGAATATGTTTCTGCCTGAAACTTTTCATCTGAAAACAAAGTATACTGAGAGTGTTTTAAGATGTTAGAAAACCACTTGTATTTCCTAGAATTTTGACAGAAGTTTTGGATACAACAGCTAGCTGTAATGAATTTTCCTTTGAGCACAGATAGAAAATTAAACTCACATCAGCTAAACCATTTTAAATAGTGTTCCAGGGTTTGAAGGTCATGTAATTCAAGAGACCTCTGGTATGGTGTTGACTCCCAGTACTCTGTGCCTTCCATGCAGTGGCTGGCAGTAGCCCATCTTCCTCTTCCAGCTCTGTTTATATTTTTGCCCAAATTCATGTTTATTGAACTGGATGGGGAGGAGGAATGAAATGGGGGTGGGGATATGGTCCACAATATATCGGTTTCACATATAAGATAGAGTGGTCTTGGAGCAGTAGCATTAGAAGTGAGTTTTTGCAAAAGGTTACAGTGGGTTTGTAATAAAGAGATAAGGTTTAAATCATGGTTGTCCTTAGGTAAAAGCAGGTATTCTAGCTTTAAGTGAGGTGTGCTCCCAGATGATGCAGAAGTGCCACATGAGAAGTGCCACATCTGCCACATGCAGATGGCTCATACTTTTCAATATCTGCATAGCAGGAATTGTATTGTTCTTTTCAACCTGGGGAGAGTGTGTAATTGGACAATTAGATGCTCTCCCCAACTTCACCTGTGGCTGTGTCGTGCTGTCAAGCTTATGCCATTCTTTTTGCTGTCCATATTTTGTTCTACATGGTTAGTCAGTGTAGACACTCCCTGGTGAGGCTGGCATGTTTTAATGTTGATGGAGTCTATTTGTTTCCTTTTAAATCCTCTGTAGAACAGAAAATTCAGTTCTCCACTCTTAAGTATAAAATTCAGGAGTTGTACGTGTTCCCTGGAGGAATGCTTAGCAGATGTTGGAGTGCTCGTGTACATCCCAGTGCTAGGTTTTTAAAGCACCACAACATTTGTATTAGCATTTTGGTAAAAGTGAATGCAAAAATCTTTAATTAGTATTTTTAAAGGAAGAAACAGTGATAAGGCAAACACAGGTGTATAGAAAATAACAACAAAGAGCAGTAGAATAACAAGGGTAGCATAACTTCACAATGAGCTATAAAAAACAAAATAGAGATAAAGTCCTGGTAAACAGCCATATTAATTAATGCTGGCTTTTTGTCATGATTAGATAAAATGTGGAGCAATTGAATATTAATAAAATAATGTAAATTAAACAAGAATTTTCCTATTATAATGTAAATTCAATATTTAGTGCTCTCAGCTGTAGTTAAATGTTTGCATCATGGACAACTGTTCTGATAAACGAGAATATGAAGTCAAGTTTAATAATGAAGTCTACATGTAAGTGCTAAGAATGTTGTTTCTGGTACAGTCTTGTAATGGGAAGGAACCGTCTGTGCTCTAGACCCAAGTGGGTACATTAGTGATTCATCTTTTCATTATAAAAGTTTTTTCCTCACTCTTCCATGGATAAACTTCCTCTACTACTTTGTCATTGTAAATCACACAACTATAGTAGGGACGGGAAGTTGTCACTAGTGTGAAATACTTTATAGGTAGCCCTGTGAAGTTGAGTTTGTCAACATGTGCTGTATTGTTTGCGGGAAAAAAAAAAAGGCAATGGTTATTTGCACCAGGCTGCATGTGTAGTTGAATGTCATATTGCACTGCTTACTAGTGCTTGCAAAGGGAGATGCTCTGCAACAAGATGGAATTTCTTAATGATAAAATTGCTGTTGTCATTAGGGGGTCATGGTCCGGATCTTCAGAATTTTCCGTCATTAATGATTTGATTTTTAGATATTGTTTCCGGACTTGGAACTTTCTGATTTGCATTGGCCAAGGGGCTAGTGCTGTATTCAGTATGAGATATGTAGAGGAAGGGCACTGGGATGAGTTTTGTTCTCCTCAATATTCAGAAAACTTAAAGGGTATGATCTGAGCTTGTAAATATGATTTTTTTATTAATGTAGCACTTAAATGGGCATTTATTCAAAAAAATGAAGTTAAGTGGATAGTACTAGTGGTATTTTTTTTCCCATCATTCTTTTGTTTTAAGGTAACCACATACCATATTTTTAAGGTCCACTACAGATTTTCATTTTTCAAACAATGGAGAAATGCTGTAGCACTTGTGGTGGAATATCCAGAACTTTAATACCAGATGGCTAAACCACATTAAATTCCATTGTCAAAGTCTGTTCATACACTGATATTTTTACACTGTAAAAAAACTAAACATTAAAAATCCAGCAACCTAATTGTAAGGTCCTACTGTTTTCCAGGAGCACAGCGCTATGCAGAAGTTGCACTGCACACAAATTGACAAAATAGTGGCACAATATGATAAAGAAAAGGTATCATACGAGAAAATGTTAGAGAAGGCAATCAAGAAGAAGGGGTAAGATATTATTTTAACATTTTTTGTAGACTAAAAACAGATTTTATGCTTTTGTGGTCTGGAATAAAACTTAAATAAAACAGTCATTCAGATGAATGAATTGCAGCTTGAACCAGCATCCTACATCAAACTGAGTTTGAGTTGCTTGAAAGATCTAACCATAGGCCATAAATGTTGTACTGACTTTCCCTTTCTCTAGTTTTCTGTTGTCAGTGGTTGAAACATAAAAGCAAAGGAATTGCCTCAAATATTCATCTTCTTGGCCTGATCTGGTTTCACTGTATTCTCCAGGGAATGTCACTGTTGTGTTCGGTGAGAGCTGACCAAGGTTCTCAATCTCCCTAATGATCAGAAGGAAGCAATGGTTTGATCTTGAGGAAAAATCTAGCTTCTAAATCCTGACCATTTTAGAACAATAGAGTTTTGCCATGCTGTCAAGTTGATTTTTTTTTTTTTAACAAAAACAGCAACAAAACCTACAGATCCTCAGCTGGGATAAATTGGTTTTACTCCTTTGACTTGAGTGAAGGTGCTTTGGTTTGCATTAGCTGAAGGCCTGAGCCATTGTCTATGTGAATCTCTTAATTGTCTCAGAAAAGTTCTTGGAACATACTGATGACTTCAATAAAATGTCCCTCTTATAGCCCCATCTGGGATAATGTGGCAGGATCTGTTGTTGCCTTGCTGCTAGCATTTAATCTGGCAGCAGTTGCTCCTCTTTACCTTTCATCCTGTGACTGGCATTTCCTTGAGACAGCAGTTTATTCTGTAATATTGGGACTTAAAGCAGCAATTGCTTTATTTAGTTCTATATAAAGTTGTGCTAATAGTTAGCCTTAATTGCATATTGTTGTCATCTGGCAACAGCAACTGGTAAACAGCTCACTAACTGAATACTGAACATGAATGCATCTTTAGCATTGGATTCTTCCACAAATACGTTTTGTTTTATAAATGATTTGGAATGACAGAGTCTTGTTTTTTGTTTTTAATATTTGGGTGTCCATATTACAAACTTAGAACAGAAATAGAACTATCTGAAGTAAGGAAGGTAAGGAAAGTTCTGTTCACTAAATTATGAAAAGCGCACATAAACTCTTTAAAAAGCTCATGAGTTTTTTTCCAGGAAAGGAGAACTGTAAGCACCCAAATACTTCTAATCTAAGTAGTTCCTTACAGAAAATGACTAATTCTCCTAACAGAGATCAGCTACAGGACATATTAGTTTAATTTGGCTTCATTCAATTTCCATTGAATATAGCACAGCAGAAGGTTATTGATATAGCTGGATTTATAAATAAAACCAGGGCATTTACTACCATGGCACTGAACTAAGCCCTGGACGTTGTACCGTAATTATCTTCAGGGGAGAAAAACTTCCCAGTGCTCTGCTATTTAAGAGTATTGTGTCTGAAGAGTCATGAAACAATATTCCTGTTGGCTTGAGAAGAGGCCAGTGCCTCTTCCTGTGGAGGCAAAACAGCAAATGAAGGTATATCACAAAGTTAAAGGTGGTAACGGCTGTCTCTGCGCAGTGAATAGTGGAAAGCCATGTGTAACAATGCTTTCGAGAATAATCCCCAAATTGGATAAAAAGTATAAAAGTAGCTAATAATTTGATACCCAGGTTGACATAATTTCCTTGGTTACTTGCAGTGTCTTCCCTTAATTTTTGTAACACTTCTCTTTTGGACTCTAAAGCCTTTGTGATAATTTTAAATTATTAACAAAGTTGTTATTTGTTTGTTGTTGGGTTTTGATTTTTTTTTAAAGTTGTAAATACCTACTTCAGAAGTAGATCCAATACACAGCCACATACTACTCTTCACCGTGACTCCATACTTTCTGTGGACCCCAGAGCTGTCAATCATCTGATGGCTCTTTGGTGTTATGAGAATATCTATTGGTATCTAATTATCAACCAAATCAAAATCCTGCGTCAGCACAGACTTTCTGTGAAAACAGTTCTTAGTTGTGTATCAAAGTGTTGTGAGGGCTTCCTTCAAGGTCACTGTGTATGCAGCCCTGAAACCCCATCCAGCAAGGTACTTAGGCACACGTCTCTTCACCCCAGCTGGGCAGTGTATTTCAGGACATGCTTTTAAAGTGGACACACTGGCTGAGACTTGTACACTCTTTTGAACTGAAACAATCTGATGAATAAGCAATCCTGGGTTCAGTGAGTATAGGATGTGTTCCATTTCCTTGACTATAATTTTGGAACCTTCACAAGCAATAAAAATTGTAAATGAGCATGTAAAATGTGTTTTTAAGGCATTTATATTGAAATTGTCGGATACTTCCTGAAAAAAAAAAAAGCCTTTTTGATAGGTGTATAGAAGAGTTTCTCTTCTGATTTTGTTGTGCAGTTTTTTGTGGTCCATTTCTGCCACATGGTGTGACAAATGTCAGCTGTGTAATGTTCAGCAAAGTAAAATTTTTAATCACATGCTAATTCAGCAACATATGGACAGGATTTTGCTCCCTGTGCTATTTCTGTTGTACACTTCAAATGCTCACAAGTCTTGGAGAGGCTTATGGAGATAGGTATGCTTGTGTTCCCACTGTGAAATGGAGTTTGAGAGACACACAGAGATCCTTCTGATTTTTTCTGTCTAGGAATTCAAGTGTACGTGTGTGCATGAGCATGGACATGTTACATTGGATTGGGCCATTTTTGAGTATTTGTCCCCAGCTGTGACTTGATGGCTTAATCCTGTACTGTCACTGCAGTTGAGGACAATTCTAGTTGTGTCCAGCCTGGCTAGAAGGTTTCTGTCAGCTGTAACGAAAGCTGCATTTCCAGAGGAGGGCTCAACTGGTGATTTTGATGACTGGGATTCTGAAAAGTCTGGTGATTGGACCAGTTAGACTAATTTGGGATAAAATATGTTTGATACACCTAAGGAACAGTCTTTTTCATAGTGTGTGATGAATCATGTGTGAATTAGAGCCAGATTCTGATCACAGCTACATAAGTGCGTAAGCAAAGACACTTTCTTTGTCGATGTTTCTTATTCAGGCAGAGGTAACTATGGTCAGAACCTGTCTCTATGGCTTTGTTACTTCCAAAGTGTCAAATAAATATTAAAAATCTTTACAAAAATGTTCCTGCTGCGACCAGAAAATGAATGACTAATCCTTCTGGTGGCCCTTGGGAACACAAGGCACATCACACTACTGTTTTCAGTAAGGGCTTTCCCGGTACTGTTTGATGATGAAGTTTTCTGCTAATTTCCATAACTTTAGCAGTACTTTGATATTAAAATAGGATAAAAACTTGTTAAGAGTTTCATAAATCTCCTTTTCTAGAGCGAACATGGATTAATGTTACAGCAGTCAAGCAATAACCATTCTTATTAGGGCCAGCTTCAGATTATAAAATGAATGTAGCTCCATCCACTCAGTGGCATTACATCATTTTACATCAGCAGATGACCCAACATAGAACTATTACAGTGATGTCAAAATAGGCTCCTCAAAATTTATTGTATTATTCCAAACCAGAAAACTAAGTCTTCCAATGTGTGAATTTGTATTCTGTTCTAAAAACCCTTTACTGTATGAAGGGGAACAACTAGATAGGTAAAGATGGAGCTTGTCAGATGGAGCCTGCAAAAATTCATTGACTTGGGTGAGATAGTAATTGGAATTGCTGTTGTAGTTGCAAATTAATAGTTTTGCTGTGTATCCATCCTACCCAGTGCACAGCCCAAATAATTAGGTTTAGTGAAGGAAATTCTGTGGATGAGAGGTAGAAGTCATCCATCTCCAGGCATGTCAGGGGAGCTTCAGCGTGGGCTCTCTGCAGCCATTTTACCAGCCTGTTCCTTGATCATGGCCTTACTCCTCAAAACAAACTTTGCAACTTGCATTCAACCCTGTTAACTTTACCTGGGCACAAAGGCCATGCTGTATTCAGTCTATTGCAGGAGTGAGGGCTGTCTTCAAGATCTGTTGCTTTTCAATTCACATAAGGTGTCTAATGGCTTGGATTTGTCCACATGGGCCAGTATGGTCTGCAAGGATAATGAGGCCCCTTCTTTGTGACCCTTTTACTTCTGTTTTTCCACTGAGGGGTATTTAGACTTTCAACAGGCATTCAAATTTAGTATGCCGAAATTGCCCTGTGAGACGGTTATTCAAGTGACTTCTTTTTCTCTGCCTCAAACTAAATAACAAAAATGACTTTTAAAACAGAGGATAAAATCATGGCAAGGTAATGAATATGCCTGTAAGTTTTCAGGCAGTTGCTGGATTCTCTTAGCAAGGAAGAAGAAACTAAGTACCATAAATTAAGATGTTTGACATATCCTCGGCAACAGAATAATTGCGGGGCCAATCTAGAATTAATTGTGTGGTGTTTGAATTGAATGATCATTAATCCAACAATATTTTGTAAGTTGTGAATAAATTGCCAGAAGAAATAATTTCATTCCAATACACTGTAGCACTTCAACATTGATTAACATTTTAATTAGTAAGAGCTGACTGAATGGGAAGATGTTTAACTTGTGGCACACATTTGCAATTTTGCTTTTTTTAGAGGAAGTAATTGTGTTGAATTGAAGAAAGAAACTGAAATTAAAATTCAGGCACTAACATCAGATCACAAATCTAAGGTAAGCAAACAGCCAATTTTAACACATGCAACGTCTGAAATAGAGATTTTGAGACCCAAGTGGTAGTTAATTTTCTTGGAAGCATATGAATGATTTTCAGCAATAATAACATGTTGAAAAGAATGGGAGTAATCGAGTGTCTAAAAGTGTTTCTTCAAAAAATATCTAAAAAGCAACATCAGTTTCCTGCCATTTTAACAATTATTGAAGAAAGCACCATATGAATGCCTCATGAAGCAAAACTGGTCATTTGTGTCAGTTCTAGCTAAACAAAGAGGCAAAAATATGCTATATGAAATTTGGATGCTCAGTACATTCCCAAAATATATACGTAAAGAAGTTTCTTTTTCATTTTCCATCTTTGTCATCATGGGCAACACTTGCTAGTCTGTCTTTTAAGGAAGCAGGAGTCCAAGTTGCTCTTGAACCAAGTGCCTTCTTATTTCTATTTTTTTTTTCTCCAGGAATTAGTTGCATTGTTTTCTCCAAGGTGCTGGAGAATAAAAGTGCTCAGAGGCCCAACCTCAGTTTATTTGAAAAAGCTGTTTTCAAGTTGGGATTCATTGTTCATGCTGACTTGCATAGAGCTGCTTCCTCTATAATTCTATACCATCACCATGCTCACTGACTTCATATTTTCTTTGAAAGTTTTATCTACCACTTGTTGACATGCTTTCAAGTTTCTGAAAGATACTCAAACTAGAAGGTGGCAGGTACACTAGAAGACACACCCATGCACAAAATGGTCTGGAGGGAGAAGTGTGCAGGAGACTGAACACAGTAAGTAAACAGGAGTGTTAATGTAAAAGCTGAAACACATGAAATGAATCAGATGAGTACAGAAAATACAAAAGCAGCCACATCTTCGAGACCAGAAAATTAAGGTCGTTTTCACCTTTTCTTCTCCTAATTTTATCCTTTGGTATTATTATTTCATGTGGAGAAGATCCTGGTTTTCTAAACAAGGATTGCTTCTTGTTGCTGCCTCCTCAGCCAAAGATTTCGGAGAACCCCCGGGAAAAAAAATCTAGTGTGCCTTTCTCATCTTCCTATCTCCTTCTCCAGAACTGTTTTCTTAAATAAAAGCAAATTTGTTGACAACTTAAAAAAGATAATTCATTTATTTCATAGTGAAAAAACTCTGTGAGAAACACTAGGTCTGTATCATCCAGACATAAGCTCCAAAACTCATTTGAAGTTATGTTGTGTAGAAAATTTTTTGCTGTGATCCTAGCTTGTGTCATTGGCAGTCTGGAGTTATGATGTCTGATTTGTACACAAGGACCATCCAAGTGTTCATTAATCTTCCAAATCCGATAAATGTGACTCATGTTTTCCTTTTCCACAAATGTATGCAGATTCTGAGCTCTGTTCCTTTTAAAATCCTGCTTTCAAACCAGTTTGTTTAAATTATAATCCGTACCTGGAAAAAAGGTTGATTTTTTCCACTCGTATGTCAGGTTTTAGGATGACATTTTCAAAGGAGACTTAAATGTAAGCTCCTTTGAAATGCCAAACCTCTATGTGTTGGATAATTTCTGAGGAATTCCTCTGCAAGTCATCTACCTCTGTGGTTTGCTCTGGGTCAGTGATTTTCAATATCTTGCTTGCCGTGGTTCCATCAAAATTTTCCACATTATGTACAAATTTTAGTGTTCTCACACACTTCTTTTGTTTCAATTACTGTGTGGGGGCCCTTGAATTATTCCCAGAGATTGTTCAAAGGTTTGCAAGCAACAAGTTGGAAAACAGCGCTCAAGACCATAGGGAAATTAACTTTTATCCTAGATGAATGTAGGTGCGCTTAAATTAGATGAAATTCTGAGATGCTGAATGCATTACAGTGATATACTGGGATTTTGATTAATTAACACTTGTTCAGCATTTCTCAGTATTTGGCCCACTAATTTGAAATTGGATGGCACCATAATTCGACTTTAATTACAGCTTATGTCCTTCCGTGCAGCTTTGTGTCACAACGTGAATGTACACATTTAGCACCAAAGAGCCTTTTCATCTACGAAAGTCTTCCTGTCGTGAGGAAACATCCAGCCCCAAATTGGCATAAAATATTTAAATTAGATCTGAATGTCCCAATGTGTACTTCACACAGTTACTGTGGCAGACGCAAATTACTCCCCTGCATTAGAAAAGTAGGTCCCAGCATCATGCAGGCAGAGGATGAAAAGAAGAAAAAAGAAAGATTACTTCAAAGATTATTCCTACTCACCTTAGTGACTAAACAAACATCCTGCATATATCCTGTGCAAAAGAAAGTTCCTTATCAAGATATTAATTAGTCTCCTAGGCCCAGTGTAGGAACAGATGAAAGGACAGGATTACAAACACAGTTTGTAGAGCAGGAAAGAGAGAAGTTAGCTAATGGTTATTTTTCTTATCCTTTTGGTAAGCAACACTACCTTAATAGTGGAAAGTAGGACAAGAACACAGCCCAATTGGAATAGTCATTTTAACTGTGATGCTAATAAATTGGAGGAAAGCAGGGATGTACATTGAATTTATTACATCTGAACTTTGAAGTGTATCACAGATCTGTGGCAAAATTGGATTTCAGATGATTTAATGGTCTTGAGTTCTAAGGTCATCTGAATCTGAGTCAAATTGGGTATTTCAAATCTTGTAACTGTTGTTCGGCAAATCCCTTGCATCCTTCTCATCAGGTTATATCTTGCTTTTCCTGAAATAAGACTTCTAGCTTGCAGGATATTTATAAAAAGAAATCTTCCTTTTCTTTCCCACCCCCAGAGAAAAACTTATTTTTACAAGGAGCCATACCTGCTTCTTAGACTGCATGCTGATTTTTAAATTAGTAGCACATCAGTAGCATGTCTGTCCATGAACACAGGCAATTTTCTATTATTCTTATTTCCTGTACTTTCAGATTAAATACTCAAGAGTATTGCCATGCTTAAGTCTCCTTGGTGTTTTCTTTGCTGTCAGTGTACCTGAGATGCAGGATTCCTGCCTTATTTTTTTTCTGTAGTGTATATGTCAACCATTTAAAAACAATGGTCACATTAAACGTTTGCAATGGGCACTTGATTCTTTGCTTCTCTGTATTTGTTTGGGCTTTGTAGAAGCTTTTTGCACTTAAGCCACAAAATATTTGCTTTCATCAGGGTTTCCACTATTTCTGCATTTATTTGTTTCACTATTTTATTGAGTCGCGATTCTTTTTTATGCAAAATTTGTTTGCATTTCCTGTACAAGGTAAGGAGACTTTAAATAAAAGCAAACTCTTTATTTACTGGAATACATGCCTGTCCTTCTAGGGCAATGTAGAACAGTCTTACTGTGACTAGGAATGAGATCTCATACGTTGATATCCCCTGCGCTTTCTGGTACTTCAGAGTAATCTGAAACCCAGTCCCAAGTGACAGACTGTATGGAAGAGTCACACAGCAGTGAGGGAGAAGAATACCTGGCCAGTTCTTTCACAGTGCCCCCTACAATTTTACTGACCTTTGAAAGAGGATGGAGGCTAGTCAGAGCATTCTCTGCAGGAAGGTAATTTGAATCACAAATCTGTGTAGGGTGCCATGTGTTGGCTCCTGTGCCAAGGTGTATGGTACACATGTGACTTGCTGCTGGCTCTGCCTGCCTCCTAGGTCTCATAATAACATTCATATTTTCTAAACATTAATACTTTCTAGCATTATGACGACAGAAGTTTTCTGAGTGCATGGTCCATTTTCTGCTGTGGTACCAATTACACCCAGTTACTAAGGACTTTGGATTTACCTGAACCTTTTTTTCCCCCAAATCATGGTTGGAAGAGTCTCCATCTCGAGACTCTGCACTGAAAGTAAATAAATAAGGAATGACTTTTCCCAAAAACTTCATCAATGACTAACTTCTAGCTCCACTGAAGTCCACTCCAGGTCTGCCTGGGGGATTGGTAAGCCAAATGATCAGTATTGAGAAGAAATTCATAACTGAAGTGTCTAGTTGCTTGAGGCCCTGTAGATATTAGAGAGGCATCTCCAGAGAGTGTTTATTCCATAGGTGTGGTGAATCCTGCTTTGAAACTGTCCATCTTTCCTCATCAACATTACAAGGAGGTTAGACTAAACTTGGTCCTAACCTAAGTGCCATAGTACATGCTAGAGGTGAGCTGGAGTGTCTGGCCCTTAACCTTTCAGAAACTCCATCTGAAAAATAAGTGTCTTTTTTCTTACCAACTTCCAAGCTCACAGCATTTATTTTGACCCATTTTAAAACTGAATCCTTATGTTTTTCTGGCTCTGAAGGCAGTACTGCCTTAGGAACGTCTTATTAAAGATATTACTCCCACTAACAGCTCCACATCCTTCAGTGCATGTATCACTTCATTGGTTCTGTTTTAGTAGTACACTTACCCACCTGCACAAAATTAAGTATGACTCGTTTTGCTGGAGGTACACTCACACTTAAATACCCTGATGAATTAGCCCTATATTAGTCTTACCAATGTCCTGCCTCAAAGTGTGCCTTTTTTTTTTTTTTTTTTCCTTCTCCTGACAGCTACAGAAAACTCCAGGTAGCTCTCCATCAACTGCTTCTGCCTCAAATCCTATCTGTTTTGGTATGGAACATTTATTTAACTGTAGTTAAATGCAGGTCTGTTTTTAAGGTAGTGGTAGTCATCCTGATCTGTTACAAAATTACTTGCTCTTTTTTTTTTCATTATGAATCCAACTGTATTACACAACATGTCCTTTGTGCAGAAGGGCTTTCAGAGGAGCCTCTCCAGAGCAGAATGGGAACTGGGGCTTTTCAAGCCCCCTCTTCTTTCACCATCACCAGTGTGAGGAAAGTCTGTTCTGCATTATGTAGAGCTATGCAGGCCCACACCTGAAGTACTGGCTTTGGTCACTTGCTTTCTAAGCAATATGATTGAAATTTTTGATTTGAAGAGTAAGGTTTAACTTTCATAGAAGATGACCCAAATGCTATCAGTTACCATAGTAGCACTTGAAATGACTACCTGAAAATGGGTTTATTTTTTCTAAGGCACATTTTGTATACCATTTATGGAAAAGTAGGATAGCTTGTCAAAATACCCAAAGCTTATTATTAAAGGATAATAAAATATATCTTTCTATTAGCTTCTTTTCTAAATCATTGAGTGCAATATATTATTATAATAACAACTCTGGTGATTTAGACTTCTTCAAATTGTCTCTTGGGAACTTTCCAAAACTTTAATCTCTTTATTCTTGTGAGTCTTGGGAGATAAGCAAGAGAAGAATGCTTGTCAGATTCCCTGCTGACTTAATGAATATAAAACAAAGATACATAGCCTATCTTAAGATTCAGGTTGTATTAAATACAGGATTTCTCTTAAACTAACTGTTTATAAAGCTGTCTCCACGAAATCAAAGACCATATTTAAGCCCTCGGAGAAGTCCCGCTCACTAGGTTTTTTCCATTGTTACTTTCAGTATTCTTGATACATATTTTTTTCCTTGCAACCAAGAATATGGAAGCATTTTCTAGTGAAGTTGGTGTTAGAAAAGGCTTTAAAATAATGTTAGTATGGTCAAAAGCATAAATGCAGCCAATTTATTCAGGGCACTTTAGGTAATGGAGCCCTAGTGGTAGGGGTTGCTTTATATTTGTTTTTACAGTACACTGTAGTGTCCTCAGTGGCTTCATTACTCTTTGAAGCAATTTCACTTGTGTAACTTCATTTTCACAGTTTAGCTGCATTCTTTATAATCTTTGTTATGATTGTCTCTACATCATCTTCAGCAACAGGAATAGTTCATTTTATAGCCTGAGAACCACTGGCAAAGCTGCTGTTCCTTCTCTACAGGTCAAGGAGATTGTGGCACAGCACACTAAAGAGTGGTCCGAGATGATCAATACACACAGTGCTGAAGAGCAAGAAATCCGTGATTTACACTTGAACCAACAGTGTGAACTACTGAAGAAACTGCTGATTAATGCTCATGAACAACAAACCCAGCAGCTAAAATTTTCACATGACAGGTGAGCAAGGCAGTGCTACCTGATGATGAGGGCTTTGCTTGTGTCTGTTTTGTAGAACGCTTTAGTTTCTTGTGCTGATAGCTCCTGTACTGCTGTCAAAAATACTGGACAGTGTGTGTGGTAGAAGTAAAGTGGTCAGACAAGGGATAGAGAGATTCAGGAATGGGCTCCCTACCTGGTTTAGGTTGCACGAACTTCATTAAAGGCAGCAGATATGATGAAGTGGTGGTAGTTTGCATCGGCTGTGGATGTGCCTAGACTTTACCCTGGAACTTGAATTCAAAGGGATGGAAACTGAGGAAGATCAAATATGGAAATGTCCTTTGAAGTTGCTAGGAGTTGTGGGTACATGTATTTATAGCACTGGTGATTATAAGAAAGATCTGCAAGATGCAAGATCGTAGAAACAATAGGTAAACTACATTAGACTAACATCTTCATACAATATCCTGCCATAATCACTGGGAATGCAGGAGATACTGCATGACACCACTGTCATGTTGCTTGTGTAATTAACTGTCCTGCCCATTTGAAATTAAAAGAAATTAAATACAAATAGTATCCAAACTGTTAAAAATGGTAGTAAGAAGAGGAATTGTTATCTTCTGCTATGATCTATCATGTGAAACAGCCTAAAAGCACATGAATGCAATATGTGTGTTTACATATATACATATTCATACGTAATTGTCTTCAGCATCTTTCATATCAAAAGCATAGGGTAAAAGGAGTAAATAAATCACATGTAACGAAGGAATTGAAATTACTTTTTTAAATTCCTGACTGAAAAAAGCAGCTTATCTTTGCATCAGAGAGAACACACGCTGGGACCTGCAAGCTTTCCATCTAACAGAGAATTGTCCCAGCAAAAGGCTTTTAGTGAGCTCATCTTTATGTTAATCTCTGTGTTAACCCATGTATTCAAGCTGTCCTTCAATACATACTCCATCAAAACTAAAGTCAGAAAATTGTTAAATTATAATACAAATGCATTGTTCAAAAGACACTAGCCAGAAGAAGGGGCAGTCCTTGGTACTGAATCTCTAGATTATACTGGGCTGCATCAGCCAGCCCAGAGAAATCATATCTCTTTGGTTTTGAGAGTCCTGCTTTCTGTCCTGTTTGAAATTCACTACAGTGCTTAGAAGATATTCTACTGATGTATAGCCTGCTTGTGGAATAGGATTTTTTTCCTCATCTTTTTGAAATTAAGTTTTTGTTAGTTTTTCATACATGGTCTCTTATTCTCTTAACTTTGCTAATTTAGGGCCACCATTGTAGGCGGTTATTACATCGACACTGGGACAAAGTTTAAAAAAAAAAAAAAAAAAAAAAAAAGCTTTTTTCCTCATAGTTTTTGTCTTTGGGTTTAGAATTTCTGTATCGCTCTGTTGTTTAAATGCCCCTATATAATTTCTTGTAAATGGTTCATATATTTTTATTAATGGATTTTGCTCTCTTATTAGAAATCATTTGTGTTCAGTCCACATATTGTTCTATTTTCAGAGCAACTAAGAACCAGACCTCAAAATCTACATCCTGATAAATGCTGAGAACTTTTTCTTCTCAGCTGTCCCAGGAGTAACAACCTTTAAAACTATTTTTGCTTTATTCATTGCAGTTAGTGTGTTTCTGCTTATTCAGGAGTTTGTATGTAACCCCCAAATGTGCAGACTGGGGACTTTCCTGTTTAAAACAAATGTAAGAGTGTGTCTACATCTATGAATATTCCAGAAGAATTTGGAATGGGAAATTTGAAATGTGAATAATAATGCCCCCAAAGAAATGTTACACTTAATGACTTGTAAACTATTTCATAGAATACATTGTGTGTAGGAACACATATGCATTTATCAGCATAGGTGTACGTAATAGCCAAGACACAGCTCAGGTAACCACAGGAAAAGAGGGATCTATCTGAGATCTGCGTGGGAGGTGGACCATACTCTCAGCGTGCTATTCTTGCTGCTTCCCTCTCTGTGAGCTGAAGTAATGAGTTAGCTATCACAACACAGAACTGGTAGAAAAAATCTGTAATCTAAAATGATGTAGTTATCTGCTGCAGGGCAGATAGTTTCTCTTCATGTGCAGTGGGAAAAGCAATTACAGTTTATGCTTTGAGCTCATTTAAAAACAAAGCAGAAGACAGCAGATACTACTAAAAATCTAAAGCTTATTGAACTCCAGGGATGCCATCCCCCCTACCTGCCACGAATGGGTTAGCTTTACTGACTGGGATGTAGTGAGCTTGCAGCATTTCAGAAATTGAGGACCTGAAGCTCATATCTGCGAGCATTATGTAATTGAATAACATGAGAGAGAGGAGAAAAAAAATTTTATTGTTTTTTTTTTTTTTTAATACAAAGGAGTTTTCTAGATAGTTATCCAAACAAGACTGGTGACATAACATATTAATGCACTTTAATGTAATCTAAATATATGTATCAATTCCTAGGATAGATTTACATGTTTAAAGTCAAGTATCCTTTTAGAAGACATTTGTACAAATTTCAGAGTTACAGTCAGTATGATACATTAGGAAGTCAGCAGGTAAATCTTGTAGTTGCATGTGGTATTTTTTCAAATCTCTTTTTTCTTTACCATCCTGGCTTATTTAGTTTTTGCAGTTAACTTTGACTACAGGTATCCTCATCACCTCTGAGCGGGAGGGAGTTCTCTAGTCGTGGCATAGTGCTGCCAGCCAGGGCAGAACTTGGGATTTCGTGTGAAGCCCTGAGTGAGGCAGTTTGGCAGAGAACCGATACTAGAATTTTGGCCCTGTCTTCGGGAAGCTCTATTTGAGAAACGAGGAGTGGTCCCTTCAAGCACTTCTTGGTGATTTTGAAAGGAAGATGAGATTTTTTTTTATGTCTTCTATTAAAAATATCTTCTATTTCTTGCAAGCTGTGAAAACCAGAAAGGAAGACTCATCAGCAGTGCAACTGAGAGCTAAATCATAGCTGCCAGAACAGGGAAACAGTTGCATACAGATAGGTGTTGGCACTTCCAGCCATATCCGTGGCCAAAGCCTCGTTTTGAAGTCATCAGTGATGCACAGTAGTCCCCTAATCCTCTTAACTTCTTTCACTCTGAAATTATATCTGATGCAAATAGGTTAAATCAGTTTGAACACCCACACTTAATATTTTTCATATCCCTGTGCACAGAAATTAAAAAAAAAAAAAAACAAAAAACAGTACTGCTCTTAGGGTAGTTTACTTGAAAATTACTTCAAACTCGATATAGAAAATAAAAGCTTTTATTTGGAGAAGGGACTGTTGGAATGAAACGTGCTCTCAAAAGAACAATTTTTAGAGCTCTGTTTCATTTTTGCTGTGATGCTACTGCTTTTAAGTCTGTATTCAGGAAATGTTTCTTATGAATTCTTAGAGGAAAAAAGAGTGCTGCATTTCTTTCATAAAAGTTTCAAAATATGGAAAATGTAAGTCATGGAACAAAGTTTGCTCATGCTACTTAATGCTTAATGTCTTTTAGAGATTAAAGAGCGCATCAAAAATTCAGTGTCAACATTTCATTAAATTAAGCACTCTGTTCTGTGCTACACTTCTCCTGTGCATGTAAAATACTTAAAATTTTGGGTTAATAAGTACAATAATTGGTCAGCACTCTAAGATCATATACAGAAAAAGAGACTGAGGCACTGCCTTGGCTTGCAACAGGTAACTTTTAGATGCTTATGCACTGCTGGGATTTCACAATTATTATTGCCAGTTATTCACTGTCTAATTTCCATATATAATTCCCATTTAAATAAGCACTTAAGATCAGGAGCTGCCAGAGCTGGAATACTAAGCAGGCAGAAAGCAAGAGCTAGCCTTCAGGGAAGGCCTTTCTGGAGCTCGGCTGGCTTACCCAGACTGATGAGCCGAATTCTGTTCACTCACAGTTCATAAGCTGTTTCTGAAAGTCAGCATCTGTGCTGTTACTCCCAACAATGATTCAGAACTCCTGTTAAAGCTACCCAGTTTCACAGAAAAGGCTGCAAGGTTCACTGGGCCAGAAGGAGAAAACAAGCACAGGGTCTGGCCATGTTCTAAAACATAGGGCTTTTCTCAGCCCAAAGTAGAAGTCTTGAAAGGAAGGCTGTCAGCTCATACCACACTAGCAAGACCTACAACTATTCATATTGCAGCCATATTCAGAGCACAGGATATGTAATAGACAAGGTTCATTTTCTAAATAGCTGATAGTAGCTCATGCTCAGACAACTCCTATATGCTAGGGTGAAAAGGCTATTTTCTACCCTTTAATAACATTCAAAGTATAAAATGCTTAAAGCTTATCTTTCCGATTCTATTCTCTAGGACAAATGGAGATTTCTGAATACTTACTCAAATTGTATGAAATCTACCCAAAGGAAGGCAATTTTGATGTAGTCTGGTCTTTCCTCTTCCCTAATGCTTCAAGGACAAAATAAGCTACAATGCAGAATAATACTGGGAAGCCAACTTCATCAGCAATTTCATTTCATGTATTAATGATTTTGTTTGGTTTTGCCTAGGGAGAGCAAGGAGATGCGTGCCAACCAGGCTAAAATATCTATGGAGAACAGCAAAGCCATAAGCCAAGACAAATCTATCAAAAACAAGGCAGAAAGAGAGAGGTAAGTAGCAGAGCTTCCTTCTTGAGAAGGGAAGAACACCGTCAAAAGCTGACAGGTGAACTTACAGATTAATTGGTTAAAATCATGCTTTTTTTGTAGGGAAACAATGTCTAATGATTGTGCTGAATATTTTTAGATGACCATTTTAAGAAAGATGTTACTTTTCTCATGTTTGTTCTTTTAATAAATGTAATGCCCTGATCAGGGAAATAAAAAGGTCCTTAACTTTATACTTACCAGCTGTGAGTGACTGTTGTAGGTCTAAGAGTTGTAATGATTGTACTTAGAAGTGCAGTATACTTCTTTGCAGCTGTTTTTTTAATGACATTAGGGCTGTTCTGAAAAGAGTCTGAGTTTTGGTGCTAGGTGGACTTAGAATAACTGAAGAGGCAGCATCACTAAAGACACAGGAGGTGGTGCCAGTGAAAGCTTTTCTCCCTCATCTACTGATAACACAGGGGAGAGATGGAACAGAAGGCAGGAGTGCTAAAAGTGATGATAATAAATGGAGAGGGTGATGAAAGATAGGAGTGAAGAAGCTGGACGTGTACTCTACAACAGCACGTGTATTGACTCTCCACTCCTGAACAGAACCGCAGCTCTCTCCCTTATTATGTGCTGGTATTGGGAACCTGGCCAGCATCCAGGCTCAGCAAACCAAGGGCACAAGTGCACTTCTAAAAGTGGGTTATTCACAGCATGTATGGGGAAGACAGCCTTAATTGACTTGAGAGACTGGAGAGAGACTTGCCAGTATCAGCTACTGAGACTTTTTGGAAGACTGATTTGAATTATAGCTATTTCAAGTTTCTTCTTTAAGTTTCCAAATAGATAAGATAGAAGATAAGATAGATATTTTCCAAATAATGAGATAGAAGCAGAATCTACATGATGATGTCGCGTAAGCCTTCAAGGTTTCCCCTTCACTTTGAGCTTGCCATCTGGCTCATTCTTTCCTCTTTACTTTCCCTCCTTGGTGCTGGGCTATCTTGGTCCTGTTGGCACCCGTTTCTACTGAATTAAGCCTCAAAGTGTTACAAACGCCAAGCTCATCAGAAAGATGAGTTGTCAGAGGCCTTGGTAACCGTATGCTTAGTTTATGTAAGACCTCCAGTAATGACTCCAAGATAAATCTGTTCCAATATTTGAATTCAGTCTGAATGCAGTTCTGGTTTTCAGGCTTTGAAAATAGTCTGATTCAGTTCTTTGAACTATTTTTGGTATATTTCATGACACAAATCCTAAGAAGAGACACTTATAGTTATGCCTCTTGTGTAAATATTCATTGTATGTTTATCTTTTTATATAAATAATATGTTTAAGAACCTTAAAGCATTGGTAAACCGTAACTTTACATATGATCATCAGATGGTTTTTCCATTACCACTGCTAGAGATGTAGCACTCTGCTCTCAGTTTATTTTGATAAATAGAGAGTGCAATAAAAAATACACAAATTAATTAAACAGTTTTTTAAGTTCTGTCCACCACTCTTGAGTAAGGGAAAAAGTCAAAACTTCATTGGAAACAGTGAAGTGTAAAAAACAGAAGAGTGTTCAGCTTGCCATTAGTGCCACATGTTACAGATAATCAGATATTAAAATACAACTTATGAGTTTGTGATTGTCCTGGTGGTACCTTTGAGTTTCTTTTTGTTTTTTTTTTTTTCCAATAAGTCTTCATGGACAATGTTTGTATTTTTTTAGGCGAGTCAGAGAACTGAACAGCAGCAACACAAAAAAATTCCTGGAAGAGAGAAAAAGGGTAACTATAACCTTGTCAAAGTCATTGGGCACTATTTCTGGATATTCATTTTCACTTCTGTGTTGAGAATACAGCTCTAGTAAATGAACAAAAAAAGAATGTTTGTCCTTGCTTTGTTCCACATACTTGTAGTATAAAGATCTAACATCTATGTAAGAGGAAACTTTTAAATCAACAAAGTTAATGTTGATTGTTGTATCTCTGCTACTTCTATATAGTATATAGATTGTATACAATATGTATAAATATATCATTGTTATATTAAAAGCTCTTCTTAAGACTGTGTAATATAAGGGCTTCCTGTGATGTTTTGTACTATCTGAAGGAGGCAAGACAGTGTATATATGCATGTTTCAATTAAGTTGTTGTTTTGCATGTTAATAATGCGTTACATTTCTCTCCCAATATTTTCTCTTGTTTACAGCTTGCGATGAAGCAGTCAAAGGAAATGGATCAGCTGAAAAAAGTTCAACTTGAGCATTTAGAAGTCTTGGAGAAGCAGAATGAGCAGGTATTTTATTTAAAACGCTTAAAATAAAAGCAGGCTAGTAAGAATGGTAACCAGAATCGGGCTGAGTAGAATGTTTCTAAATATAAGCCATTACCAAAATGACCTTGTTCATGGTCACTCAACTACTTGGGGAGTTAAAATGAAGAGGTGAAGTGACTTAAATAATGATATAGAACCCAATTTGTTTCAGATAAGCATATGAAAGCTTGACTGCTTAGCCAGTCTGTCTTTTCAGCTGCTCAACCACTTTGGTACTCATCAGCTAGATTATGAGAGTAATAAAAAGCCCAGCACACACGTTTTAATTACTGCCCAAAAGTACCTCAAGAAAATCTGTTTCTTTTATTTTTGAACTTAAATTTCTAGTGCTGATTTGGAAAATAGAGGTAAAGCATGTGCACAGAGCATCTCTGAACTCCAAGAGACACTTTAGTTTGGACTGAACTGTAGAGGAGTATAGTAGCATGGGGAGTTTTATCTGGACTAGTACACCCTTTCCTAATTGAAATACCTTATTATTTTCTGCTAGTTTATACGTTTGTTTGTTTTTTAATTTGAAAAAATTACTTGGCAAAGAAAGGAAAATTCTAATCTTATTTCTGGTAGAAGCAGCACTGTTCTGAGCAGTTCCCTTGCTGAAAGGTTGAGCCAGCAGAGCTGCAATATGCACGAACTTGCAGTAATGCACTTGCACAAGTGTAAACTGCAAGGGGAATATACCCAGCAGTTCAGTGAGATGAGAGAGAAAGGATGTGTTTAATACCCGTTGCTTTCAGGGGTTATGCAGTTAATTCTTTGTCATTAAATTTTCAGAAGTTGAACTTTCTGGCAGACATTTTACTGTGAATTAATCTTGCAGAGGGGGAGGGAAGAGTACATGCAAATCGAGTATTTCCAGTATCGTAAGAGAGTCCTACAGTCCCATAAGCTGCGCCTGGGTTAACTTCTGGGCTGATGACAGCGAGTAGGGTCACAGGCAGCTGCTGCTACTGAGCCCTGGCCACCTTGGCTCTGTCTTCTGATTGCTCCACCTTCCTTCTGGACAACAAGCAAAACCTCCAGTCTGTCCCCTGACAGGATTTCTGTAGATGCCATCTCTAACATTCAACGTGAATGGATCTATTGGTCAGCCTGCTCCTGAGCAATACTTGCACACAATCAGAAGGTGGGCTGGGGGGACACCCAGGGGAGGCAGTTGTGTTACAGTGGACCTGTAGCATTACTGTAGAGAGCGTCACAGAGAACTCCTTGTAAACTGAGCTAGTTGACAAAAAATGATGGGCTTGATCCAAAGACAGGTGTTACCAGTGCTGTCTTTCCACTGGTGGCTTCAGAGGGCTTTAGATCCAGTGTTTGAACACATAAGGACAAGAGGGAATTATTTCAGTTGTGCTTTAACCACAATGCAGTAAACACATTATGTGTAAAGGAGATAGGCTGCTGGGAAAGTAGTGAGTCATTAAAGGAGTCACCTCCTTCAGCAGTTAGATTCTTCCCTCACCTGGGGTTGCAGCCTCCACTGCTGAGAGACAGTAACAGCCTACATGAGCTTGCTTGTACTCCATTTCAGTGCAGAGATGAGGTCAGCTCGCATCATCAGTGATAAAATGGAGGAAAATCATTCAGGTTCTGGTTATCACTTTTGTGGGGGCATATGGGGGCCTCCACCACAGGGGGAGTCCTTAACAGCTTTTTAACCCACTGTGATTTAATCCATTAGCAAATATACTTCCATATGTGCTGTTCTGACCACTTCCTTTCAGCCCCTAAAGTGCTCCACTGCAAACCCCCAGCAAGGTCTGGTTTTGTTGCTACACGCGTTGATGTGTGAAAGCTAGTTGGATCAAGATAAAGGTGGTACTTGTTTAATGCGCATTTCAAAATGTTTTTTTTTTTCCTGATCAAACAAGTGAGGAAATTTTTCATACAAATATAGAATGTAGAAAAGTAGAAATATGGGTGGAAACAGCCTTCAATGCAAACTGTTATGAATTTAAATTTGTTTTGTTTTATGTATGTTTTTCTTGCATTAATTTTTTAGTCTCACTTCAGTTTTCATTCATTTAATTTGCTTCTTCTTGTATTACTCAATTTTGACATTATTATTTTTGTACAAACAGCTTTTGAAATCCTGTCATGCAGTGTCTCAAACACAAGGTAGGATGGACGTATAATAAGCAAACTATTATTTCAGTGTGCTTTCCTTCTAAATTGAATCATTATCATTGGAGCCTTCTTTGTAAATGCAACCATTGGGAAGTGCCGTTGACATAGTGAACACCATGTTAATCTTGTTTGCACGCAGGTATTTGAGCCTGACACAATATTAACAGTATTTTGTGCTTTAGCATCTCCAATTCAGATGCATACAAACAGTGATGTAGATAGGAAATATTTAGAGATTAACTTGTATTGTACATTACCTATTGTTACTGAAAGATACATTCAGAGTTCTAAACTGTCTGCAAAAAGTGTCTATTGATTGAAAAAACTATTTTAGTGTTAACATACATCTGATTAACTGCTAATGCTGATAGACAAATAATATTCACATATATTAATATGGTAATAAAATAAGACATTCCACACTAAAAATAGCAAAATATAAAATAGATTGCTAGAAATAGCTTTTTAGTGTCTGAAGAAGAGAGGCTTCCAGCACTTCAAAATTCACTTTAAAATCCATCACATTACAAAGTATGGTAATTATACTGTGTGGCTGTGCTGCTGTAGCTTCCTAAATAATTGTTACTCACAAGAAATCTCTATTAACCCTTGTCTTTCCAAGGGAAATAGTTGTATTAGGCTTGAACACCCAGTTTTACAGTATTGCCTGACCTGAATTATTTTCTTGAATTGGTAACATACTCATATATTGCACCACTGAATCTGACACTTTTGCAACATTTATTTACAGACATCTAATGAGGAAAAAAAGCATTCACTAGGCTAGAAAAAATATTTTTATTCTTCTTCTAATATATATGGTTCTTAGCCTGTCTCAGGTCTCACTAGAGAGCAAGCATCTTGCAAGCAGAGTCCATTAACTGCCACTAACTTCATGGATTCACTGTAGCTTTAGCACTGCCTTCCAGAAAGCTCATCGTATTGTGCTTGTGTGTGCACGTCAGAATGCACTGTCTGAACTGGCCTCAGAGTAGCAAAAATGGGCATCATGATCCTATGCTAATGTGTTCTTTGAAACCGGGTTATCTCTAAAATAATTCCGTACGCTTTACACTGGCATGCAGAATATTTATAGGACACTATGTGCCAGCAGTTAAGTCACAAGTCTAAAACGTAAAATGTGTGAGTCACTAAGAAACACAGGGTTTTATCTCGAATTGTACTTCACACACAGGCAAAATCCAGCCAACGTTTCAGAAGAGGTTGTACATATTGATTTATTTATTATGTTTTCACATTTCCATGTTAAAATTATTTCTTCATTACTTTCAAGCTTTTAACTCATTTAAATGGAGAGCATTGATTAATTTTTAATCATATTTATGACAGTTTCTTTGCTATTATCATAATTACTTTTTTTCCCCAAGATGATGATGATGATTATGAAAGTACAGGGCTAGATTTTTCAAGAAGGCATGTATATCACATCTGCACAAACCCACATTTACCTTGCAAAATGAATAGCTGTGCATCTCATTACTTTAGATCTACATCTGCCCATGTTCACATATGCAAATATGTCTTTGCATGTCCAGAATAGGTGACTACGTAAGCAGGAGCTTGTATATCAAATTTCCCTGTCAAAGCAACATTTACAACTTTCTGAGGAACAGTTCACATAAATCAAGTTCAGCAACCATTCTTCCCTGCCTAACAGATACAAAGCAGTTACACCAAAGAAAAGATTAGTTTGGTTTTCCTCTTCTTAAACCTGTCCCAATCCTAGAAGCTTTGTTGTAAAGATAGCTTGCCCTCTGGGTCAAGTTATTCAGAATCCTTTGGGTTATGGATTTAAATAACTTCCCAGATTGAGAGCCGTCACAGAAAATGAAAAGATGGTGACTCCCAGTTCTTTTAAACCACAGAGTTTCAAATCAAAGTGCAATTTATGATCTATAACTGAGCCACAGGACGAGTAAACATGTATGAGTATGTGTGTGTGAGGGAGAGAAAGAGAATTTTAAAAGCTCCCTCTAAGCAGACCGTTCCCAGGCCAGATACCATTTGTATACAGTACTTTAACTCTGCTTGCAAAGCCTGAGGCATGCAGGGTTTATTGCAAGATCTGGCATAAATTCATTGCTGTGTTCTGCACAATGCAATTGGATGCAATTTCAGGTGGATTCAGTGCATGTAATCCCATGGAGGACATGTAGCAGTAGTCTAATCTTGAGGTGAGAAAGTTCACATCTGTAATAATAAAAAGACAAGTAGGATCTCCAGGCCACAGGCCAGATAAAGAGTATTAAAAAAAAAAAAAAAAGAAAAGAAAAACAAACAAAAAACCTATATTACATACTGTAAGGAAGATGTTACACTGACAGATTTTCATCATTTGTTGTCTTTACGGAAAGAAATGCGTCAAGATCATAGATTAACTCTGAACATTTCAGGAAATAGAAGGTATGTTGCAGTACTCACACAGCAGTGATTGAGCATACATTCCCGAAGACATTTCTTATCAGGAGAAACAGTTGAATCAGCATCTGCCTAGTTTTCTTCCCCAGAATTGGTGCTTCTGCATTTTACTATATGTTTCTTCAGAAAGTCAACCCATGAATCTTGGAATAAAATCAAAAATATTTTCCAAGAATTTGTAGACATAAGAATTACAGCTGATTTTGAAAACATAATGACATGGTGGGAGGAGAGGGAGACACATAATGTTATTACGCATATCTTCAGTGTGTTTTGCCTGTATTTCACCCAGATGCTATCATATAAAATGTGCTTCATTCTGAACACAAGGTCTAATGCAATGCTTCATGTGGTTATTTTGGATTGCAGGCAAAGGAGATGCAGCAGATGGTGAAGCTGGAAGCAGAGATGGATCGCAGGCCAGCAACAGTGGTCTAAAACCTCAACATGCAAATTGAAGTTGGAGAACACAGCATCCTTAAAATGAGAGCAAAATTCAAAATATTATTGCTGAGGTTGAAAAGTGGGCTTTTTCCTTTTTTTTTTTTTTTAATATAGAAAATGTAGCTATGGACCACCAAGTCTTAAGGTTTGCATTATTTCTTTTTAACGCTGGGCACTCAATTTCTTTTGTTGGATTTCCGTGATAAGAATTTCCTTGGTTCAGAAAAAAAATAATGAGAAGAAGATGAAGACAGTTTTTAAACCCAGTCCTGTATTCCTTTCTGTATCTCAACAGGCAGATTGCCTGCATCATTTACACAATCAGAGCCTTGAAACACAACAGATATTTTTAACGTTATCTCAAATGGCAACAAAATTGTAGTCAAGTCATGTTATTTACCATTTGTGATCTCATGTGTGGTATATTGTGTAGAAACCCCCCAGACTGCCAAATCTCAACAACTAACCTGTCAGATGCTCAGCACCTGCTGTCATTGGGCCCACTGAACTGGATCTTTTGCTAGGTCACTGTAATAATATTGGTCCCAATCAATTTAGTAAGGAGTAGAGTTTGGTCAATTTTTCACTATATTTTGAAGTATTTTTCAGGCAGCAGACAGTAAGCAGTGGAAAATTGCATATGTTTGAAAGTACAATATGTTCAAAGTCATCCATCAAATTCATCAACTGTAACAGTAACTTTGCAGGATGTTTCTGCAGTCCAATGATGTCATTCACAAGTGCCATATCAACTCTACCATGTCTGAAAAAAGCCGATATCCTGTGAAAGTTACTGCAATGGTTAGCATAAGGGAAATACAGTGTATTTGTGCCAAAATTGCTCAGTGCTCTAAGGGATTTATGTATTAGGCACTTTAAGAAAAGTTTACATCATATGTTGCTTGTACAGAAATTGCATTTTGATCCTGTTGCTGCAGATCCCAGATATTACAGTTCACTGTATCTTAAAGATTGTTTAAATGGCTTTTGGCAAAAAGTTTGTAACTGTGAAAATGTAAAAAGTATTTATACACTTCAGAATCACAACATTGTAGAAAAATTCACATATATGTTGCCACATGATAAAATTAGTAAACAGAAATGCTAAGAGTATGTTTGCATGTGATACAAATGCTAATAAGACTGTAATGCCTACTATATGACCACAGTCATTCTACTAGCCAGTAAATACTGAATAAATGTATGGCACAGAATATTGTTTGATTAATTACAAAGACTTTTAGCATAACAAGGTCTCTCTATATATGTGTGTATATTAATTACGTGGGCATTCTTGATACTTCTAGTAAAAGAAAAGTACATAACTAATTTAATTTTACACAAAAGTATTTATGCAGATTTTCAGAATTTCATATCAGGAATAACCTTTTTATGTCCATTAGATACAAAACCAATTTGCTAATGTGTTAATTTGCATGTTTCCAAAGCTTGCTGTAGTTATATTGCAAAACAATGCATGTAAGCATTCTGCTTGGAATTTGTCCATGCTGCCAATTCAAAGATGACTGCATGGAAAACTGGTAGTTTAGAACAAATCAGATTCCTGATTTCAATGTACTAAGCACCAATTACTTTGTTGTATATGCCTGTACAAATGAATTCTACATATTCCTATAAACAAAATAAATGAAAAGAGATAATTGTTATTGTCAGTCCTGAAATGAAACTTTCAACTTCTCTAATAAAAACCTTAAAATTCAAAGCCTGTAGTGACCATAGTGGATTGTAGGGTGGTGGTGTTACTGCCTATAATTTTTAATAAGATGTATTTCCTGTAAGAATGTGCATAGTGTAAATATATTTATATCATAGCTTATTTATTCAAATGAGTCTTATTTCTTTTAAGTGATTGAAGAGTTGTGCAGCACTTCAGAACAGCCTGAGTACAGTGTAGCAGCACTACATTGAGAATCCAAGAACCCGAGTGCAGTGTAGCAGCACCTCCTTGAGAATACAGCTGAGACAGAGGTCAGTGAAGTATTTAGGTATTTAAGGCAGGATTTAAACAAACTTGTGATGCCAATTCAGAATTCCCCTTCTGATGCACTTAACCTGTGGAGGCACCTCCAGCTCCGTATGATCTGTAATATTTTAAAGACAGGCTGCATATGCGCGCACTGAACCCTGCACTGGGAGCAGCTGTCCCTGCTCTCTGAGCTTGACAGGTCCTCTTCCCAAGTGATGGAAGGAGCTGGGAGCAGCAGTGTTTTCTGAGCATGCTGGAAAGGATCTGGCATCTCAAACAAGGCGGTGAATTTTATTTTATTTTTTAATTAAAAATATCTTCTAAAATACAGCTAGTGGAGACAGTGCTGTGAGCTGGAATTTAATACTGGTGCCTACCACAGTGGTTTCTAGCCAGTAAGGAGAAGAAAATGACAGATGAGGTATGGAGGGAACTGGATGGTGAAGCACTGAACATTACTAGTTTTTCTAGGCTCGGTTACAGCCTAGCTGAAAACCACTGCCCTAGCCGTTAAAGAATTAACTGGAAATGGAGGACCTGGGTTCAGTTCACTTCCCTCTCTGAGGGAAATCAAATCTACCTGTCTTAATTCTCTGACAAGTATCATATACATCAGGGAATTAGCTGTTTTGGGAGGGGAAGAAAAGATTGTCCACAGCCTCCTTTTGAGTCTGTGCTCACTGCTCAGCCAGGAGCGAGACATTGATCGAGTCTGAGAGAAAATGTGCTGCTGTGAAACCGCAGAGCTGGATAGCCTCTGCTTCCAGGCTCCGCTCCCAGAACTGTTGCGTATTTCATCCACTGACAATTTAGCATAAAATGCAGACAGTAATTTGAAATTAAGTGATGAATTTTGTCAGCTAAGTATTTTGAAATACTGTTTAAGTAGTATTTGATTCAAAAATTATTTGAAGTTTGGCTGCTAATGTAATGAGGTGAAAATTTCCATTGAGATGAAATAGGCTGATCAATTTGAACATTGATACTGAGTTAAAGCAGTTTAAAATGTCACTCTCCACCAGGGTGATGGATTCCACTTCACTGAAATTTCATCCAGGGAAGTGGTAGATTCTCCTCCACTTAATCTCTTCAGATAAATTCAGCACAGCTGTGATGGGGAGGGTCGTGACACCCTGGCTGCACAGCCAGTTGTTCTTTCACTTGAACTAATTCAGGTGTTGGTCATTAACTTGCCCATGTCCAAATGAGGTCTGTTTAACCCCCATCCCCCTCGACTGCAGTCAAAGTGCACTGCCAGAGACACAAGATACACTTCGGGGGCTGATTTCCTTGCAGACTCCACACACCGTTGCCCACAGGCTGCCTGTGAAACTGGCTGCCAGTGGCAGACATGTCCCAGAGCTGCTCGGCCAGAAAACCCGGCTCCCAGGAATGCACCAGCAGCCGTCGCAGTGCTGCAGCCCCGCTGTCACCGTGCTGCACGCTCCCTGCAAGGAGGCTGGTAAGAGTGACTGCTGTCTGGCAGCTGGGAGGTAGTGGTGGGAGGTTCAGCCTTTGGAGATGCACAGGCTGTCTCCCCACCTGCGGGCAAGAGCAGGTTGCAAAGAGGCTGGGCTGGCTCCAGGTGATCCATTACCACTGGCCTGGTCACAGCAGTTCAAGTCAGTTAACACTGCACTGGCTCCCTCGGCTTAGAGTTCTCAATCAGTGTTTTGGGGCTTTCTTTGTGCGAGGAAACCTTGGCCCTTTCCCTTTTTGCCATGGAAGGCAGCATTAACACTGCTCTGCAGGCTGGAAGTGGGGGTGATATGAAGCTGCAGAATTTTCTGTTGTTCCGTGCAGCTGGCAGGTGCTGGGAGAGCGTGGTTCTGTGCCACAGGGCTCCGGGCTGCAGTCAGGTTTGCCCCTGTCCCTGACACAGCTGCTCTCGCTCAGCTGCTCCCTGCGGTACCCTCCTTACACAGGCTGGGTGCCGGGGCAGCTGCTCAGGATTGTATATTTATTTGGAGGCTTAGAAGCTACCTAGAAGCCTAACAAATATTTGAAAATAGGTAGGGGGGCAGAGGATGAAATAGAGGCTAGTTAAATACTGCAGTCTTCAGTGAAAGGCCTGAAAAAGCTAGGCATTGAACTCACCAGGAAAATAGAGTCTGGCGCAGTCAGAGGGTCTCCTATAGAAGGTAATGGCTTTTTTCTTTAAGTAGTCTGTTCCACCTGTTATCCATAGGTTGGTCTTGTATCACAACTGACACAGATACAGCTCTATTTTGAGGGGCAGGAATGACTCATCTTGAAACAAGAGGGAGGGGAAAAAGGCCAGAATATAGTATTTACTATGTACAGCAAGCAGGAAAGGAATCCAACGGAATAGTTACAAAAGAAAAAAAAAAAAATCGGTGTGTTCCTTCAGTAACTTTTTATTTTTGAAGAGCTATTTCCCAGCAAGAAAACCCTTCTCTGCAGGTGTGCCCTGGCAGAGAAAGGGCAGCTTCCCAGAGGCAGCAGCCTGCAATCAAAACTCACCTTGTAATACCTTGCTTCGCAAAGCTCTGGGTGGTTTCCTCCAAACTCCTTTTCCCGAACTAGAAAAGCAAATTACTAGTGAATCCAAGTAAGACCACGAGTTCCAACTAGCTGCTGTCCCTTTGGCTTTTTACGGAAAAAATATCCTTCCTCAGCTCCAGTTTCCTGCTTCTGGGACTCTCGTCTCTCTGGATTGTAAATATTCGGATGTGCTCTTCTCTTTGTACTTGGCCGAGGGTGGCATGGCGCTGAAGGGCCGTAAAGGCTCCCGATGAGAGGCGGGAAAAAAAAGATATTTTAACGTCGCATCGGCGGCCCAAAGGGAAAGGCAAAAAGCCCGGCCCCGTGCGGGCAGCTCCGCCGGGGGCTCCGGGCTGCGCTCGCCTTCCCCTCCGCGGAGCCGCCTGTGCCGGCAAAGCCGGGGGGTCCGGCTGAGAGGCAGCGAAACCGGCGCCGGTTCTGCGGGGGGAAAGGGAGCGCCCAGCTCGGGGCCCCCTCCCCGCTGCAGGGAGCGGGACCCCTGCTGCTCGCCACCCGTCCCCGAGAAGCGGAGCTCTCAGGTGCGCTGGCGGCCCTTCGCAGGAGGGTGCCGGCTTTGCTTCTGCCCTTGCCACACAAAAATAGCTGCCCGTGTTTTCCTAAATTAATACGCTCAGCAGCTGCTCGCCTTCAACGAAATTACCGGCGATCCGCGAGCGGCCGGCTCTGGACTAGAT